>JBBMKD010000085.1:4201961-4215596 GCA_037834095.1 Argya squamiceps | reverse complement strand
GTGCAGTAACTCCCTGTGTCACACATGATCTGGAGGATGGATCCATCAGAGATGGATTTTGGTTCAGGAGTGCAGTAGCTCCCTGTCTCACAGGTATTCTGGAGGATGAATCCATCAGAGATGTATTTTGGTTCAGGAGTGCAGTAACTGCCTGTCTCACAGGTATTCTGGAGGATGAATCCATCAGAGATGGATTTTGGTTCATGAGTGCAGTAACTGCCTGTCTCACTGGTATTCTGGAGGATGGATCCATCAGAGATGTGAGCTGTGACACTGATGGGGCACAGGAGTTGTGTCTGGACCACACAAAAGGGCAGCAATTCTCCCTTGGATCACCAAAAGCAAAAAAAAATCCCCTAAAAATTGAATTTAACAGCACATGGAAGGAAGTTGTCTTGCTGGGGTTTGGGTTTGCTCACTGGAAGGAACTCATTATGAAACCTGAGGGCTTTGGTGTGTCTGGAAGCCAAGGCCTTTCTGGAAGTCCAGATTGATGGGCTGAAGGCAGCAGCCACTCTGGGAAATCTTGGCTGAGGGATGCTCAGTGTCTCTGCTAATTAAGCAGCTCCCTGAGCATGAAAGCATTTTAAGGGTTTTGCCTGAGGACACAAAGAGAGGCTCTGGCAGCAATTGGTTTGGAGCTGGGTGATGTGGATTTGCCACCAGGCCATAAATAACCCCAAAATGTGCTCTTAGGTGGAAATTAGCTGCTGTTCCAGGCATCCACCTCAGCCTTCCACCCACTGGATATTATTTCAGTTTCTCTGCACCACATCCCCAAACCTTCCAGCACCTTTGATGTGACTTTCATTTCAGTAACGAAATGAAATTTTGTGGTGTCTTGGGTCGGGTCAGGGCCATGGTGAGGAAGGAATCCTTTTTTCCACGCTGCTTTTTCTTCCCCTTGCTTGCAGCACATCCGTTCTGAGTGTCAGGAGCACGCAGGCAGTTTATTTGTGGAATCTCTCTCTAATCACTGAAGTATCTGAAGCAGTTGAACAATTTAGATGAGCTTACAAAAAAACGGGGATTGAGTGTTGTGATTAGATAATTGTCCCTTTTCTTCAAGGTATGAGTCAAAGCAGAGACGAGTTTTTTGGTTGCAGTGGAAATTCCTGGAAACTGTGTGGCTTTCCTGGTGGTGGTGGTTGAACAAGCAGGGAATATCAGCAGCACCTCAGCCAGGTTTGGGAGCTGCTGAGGGATGTTTAAGGGATGAACATTCCTGGTTTTTGATGTTTAGGGCAAAGTTGGGTGGAGGAAATTCTCCCAGCAGCCACACAGGTCCCCACACGTGGATCCCACCTCGGGGCAGGAACTCAGGATGGATTTTGGTGCCAACCTGGCAAAGGATCAAAGGTGCTGCTCAAGTCCAAGCACATGAGCAGCTCCCTTGGTGTTAACTGGGGTTGCTCAGCAGGACCTTGGAGCAATTTTGGTTTTCAGTCCAGAGCAGGGTGGGGCTGTGCTGGGAGTGCTCTGGTGCTGGTGTCACCGTGAGCCATCCCACATCAGAGCTGCCATCAGAACTGCCCCTGTTGGTTATCAGGACCAGCGGCTCCAATTTCATTTCCTCCTGGGGGCTGGTCAGGGAGGGGTTTTCTCTGATGTGTTGGCTCATCCTGTTTGCTCTGGGATGGGCAATTCCACCCTCTGCTGTGCCCACAGCCCTCATCCCCTTGTGAAGGAGCAGAGTTTGAGCACAGGCATTGCCCTGGAAGAGCTGGGGCTGCTCTGCCTCCCACTGCAGAGTGAGGAAGGCTCAGAGAAGCTTCCAGCAGCTTTTCTGCCATCAGGAGGGTGAGAAGTGACATCTCCATCCCCCCTCTGCAGGGAGGGGAGTGCAGGGACAGAAGGATTCAGCTTCTGTGTTTCCAAACTGGCTGTCAGCTGTTCGAGTTTCAACATGGCAAAGCAGGCGGGTGTGAGCTCTGCCAGGTGCATCCCACCCTCCTGGAGAACTGAAATGGGAGCAGCCAAAAGCTGCACCTGCTCGTGGCAAGCTGAGCCTGTCCTCTGGCCAAGGGCAAATCACCAGTGCAGCCAGAGCACACAACCTGGGGTGGGAATAGAAATAGAAATAGAAACAGAAATAGAAATAGAAATATTAGGAAATATTAGGAAATATATTAGGAAATATTATTTCTAGAAATATTAGAAATCTATTAAGAGGAATCTATTAATCCATAATCTGTGAATTCAGTGGTGGGTTTTCAGTGGTGATTTGGGATGGATTTTAAAAAGTATTCAGGCATCTGGACAATGATTCCATCCCCTCCTGTTCAGTCTTGGTGATTATCTCAGCACTGCTCCCACAGCCAAGTTCTGCACTTTCCTGCCTGCCTGATTTGGCTGCATATCTGAACTGGCTCCTCTTGTACCTGTGGTGTTACCTTGCATCTTATAATTCAGGAAAAAACAAAAGAGGTTTATATTCTACCTTGTTTAGGTTAACCTTTCTCTTTCAATGCTGCTGCTGCTCACGATCTAACCACATGGAGGAGGCAGGGGGATTGAACGTGGAACAGAAGAGCTTTCTCCAGGATGTAGATTGGATTATAGGCAATGAGAGGCAATAATCAAAGGAAGTTCTTCATCCTCGTTATCAGCTCTGAGGGCAGACACTTGTGTGTCTGCAGCACGGCCCCTCTCAATTCCCCTCATTAGAGGTGGGGCCTCGTCCCTGCTCTCTCTGCACAGCCACAGTCACCTTCCCCGAGCCAGCATGGATTTTTTTCCCTTATCCTTTACCTTTAAACAACTAATTTCCAATCCCAGCCAAAGATGCAGCTCCTCTCCCTCAAAAATCAATCTCTATCAGAGTTTCCCTTTGTCTGGCCTCATTCAGAGCACGCTGCCTTGATGAGGAATCATTCCCTTGGATTCTGCAGCCTCTGGGAGCATTGATTTCCCTGCCTGGCTCACGTGCTGCTGATACCCCAGTGAGCTCTGGAAATGTGATAAGCCTGGCCAGGGGATTGGCAGCTGGTCAGAAGGCCAGGCTGGGAAGGGAAGGTGGAAATGTTTGCAGAAATTGGTGACAATGAATCTCCTGTGCTGGGGAATGAATGGGATTGTTGGGGCATGCAGAGAAGGACTTTTAAGTTCTGATTTCAGAAAGAATATAAACATATATTTACATGCCATTGATCCCAGTGAATGGCACGGACTGAGGTAAAGGAATATTTTGTTTCTGCCTCCCTGAGCAAGCTGAGCACAGCCTGGTTGAGAACAGAGTCATTTCCCCACTCTGCACGTGCTCTGAATGGTTCCACACAGCAAACACCCAACAAACCCAGTCCCCCAGCCCTCAGAGCGTGCTGTGCTTTGCTGGCACTGCTCAAAGTTTGCAGAGAGCACTGAATTAGCTTTGGGCTTGACTTTCAAGAGGCTCCTGAATCCCTGTGAGCGCCCAGCTCAGGGCCACTGTCACCCAGGAAGGCTCCCTGTGCCAGGGGACACCTCTGCAGAGGTTTGGGGAGGCAAGAGGAGCAGATGTGGAGGTGGCCATGGCCAGTGAGAGCCCCCAGCCAGCTGCAGGGCACAGCCCTCCCCACGGGGGTCGTTCAGCATCCCTGGGAGCACGTGGCCACCTTTCCTCCCCACCACGTTAATGTTTCCCAGCCCTGCTTCTGGGGCCTTTGTACTGATACTTTCCCTTTCCAGGGTCTCTTCTTTTGCAGAATCTCCAATCCCCCGTGGTGTGGTGGCTCAGAGCACTGAACACATCCCAGGAACAATCCCTGGCTTGCCTTCCATCCCTTCCCTCTCCCAGGAGCACAGCAGGAAACTGTTCCTGCTGGGGGCAGGAAGCAAAGGTCAGAGTTGTGGAGCTGTAAATCTGCCAGCAGTGCTCATTTCTGGGGTCAGCTCTGCTTGCAGCCCTGCTCTGTGACAGCCCTGCTCTGTGACAGCCCTGCTCTGTGACAGCCCTGCTCTGTGACAGTCCTGCTCTGTGACAGCCCTGCTCTGGTGACAGGTGATTTGGCTGCTGGCCCACCTTAGGTGGAAAGAAATGTTGAAATGCAGGATTTTTGTGTCTTCCTCTCCCCAGCTCTTTATGACACCCTCAAAGGAAAGGAACAGCAATTCTTCTCCTGAAGTGTGCAAGTTTTAAAGCTGCTCTGACCTTTTATAAGTCATGTTCTTCTGGTTTCTTGGCTCACTTCTGACTTTTAAGTATCTCCATAACCCTTACCAGCCATAAGACAATGGCAGAAGAAGGTGGAGGTCCCTTCTTCGCCCCAAGCACAGGGATTGGGTTTTTTTCCCTGCTCTGCCTCCTCCCAGTCCCAGGGAAGCTGCCAGGGCCCAGCACAGGGGCAGTTTGTCTCCTCTGCACTCCTGAACCTGGGGAGGGAAAGGAAATGGCTTCTTCCATTCCTGCAGCACTTCTGCACTTCTCCAGCTCCCCCAGAACATCCTGAGGCAGCTGAAAATCTATGTAAACACAACAGATCTGTAATGCTGAAAATCCCTGAGCTGGTAGCTGTAAAAACACACAGAAAATACCTATTTTCTCTCTATATATCCAGGCATATGCAGACATTTATCCACACAGTCACAATGCTCCTACAGTGAATATCTGAAGTTAAGCAGCCATTTGTGGCCAATGTGTGGTTTGGTTTCTTCTTTATTTTTTTCTTCCCCTCCTCTCTACAACACAAACCATCAGAATTAGAAGTAGAAACCATGAGAGCTTGTTGGTTTGGAAAGGAACGTGAAGAACTGACGACAAACATCACATAATAAAACTGAAAAATGCATCTTAGTCACCCAGTGAATTATCGTGGAGGGTCTGTGGGGTGAAATGATTCAGCCACGAGGAAATTATGTGCCACTGGAAACACAAACCTGCCCTAAAATGTATCTGTAGGTCTTGCTGACCACACTGGTAGGAGCTTGATGAATAAAATGTCACCTTTGCACATTTATTAACGTTTCTGTTAGCCAATGCTAATTTAAATTTCCCCTTCTTTATGCATTTGTCCTTTAATCACAATGTGTCAGTAAGTCCCACTACTCAGTGCAGCATCTTCAAAGCACTCAAGAGTGTTTGCTTCTGGTTTTAAGCACAAAAACTCTCAAGCTCAGCTCTTGGGTTGTCTGAATAAAGATCTGCATCAGCTCCAGAGGATGCCCAAAGCTCCTGAGCTTTTATTTTTAGGTGCCTTAAGCCACATCTAGAAGCATCCAAACCTGAGTTCTGGTTCAGCAGAGAGGACTGAGTTTTACTGGTAAAATAAAGTCAGATTTCTGCTCTCCCTTTCTCCCCCAAGATCTCCAAATCCTCTATTCCTCACACACTCGTGTGGGTGCTGCTCTTTTATTTTTATTGGGAGACCTTGGAGAAAGCACAGGCACAGCCTTAACTCTTTTAAAAGCATTTGGAAGGGTTTAGTTATTAATTTAGTGTAAATTTTGACAGTTGGGTCAGATAGATTTAAACCCTGGCCTTTCAGGAAGGATTAACAGAGCCCTGGTTCATCTGGGCTGGGCATCTTTGCTGTGACTCCAGGCTGAGGGCAGGAGTGTAATGCAGATTTTAAAGATAACCTTGCAAAGACACATGAAATCAATGGGAGCAGAGATGTGGCTTGTAATTAAATCATAGCAAGTACAGTTTAAAATCTAGAGTCCAACCTTGCTGATTTTTGAAGGAAAAGGAGAGATCTGAGGGCACAAGTTACAGCAAGCAAGATGTTGGTGGGTATTGCTGAGCTGAATTCCCTCTTGATGGAGAGCCAAAAGGCATTTAGCAGAAGTGGGAAATCCCCCTTCTCCTTTTCAGATTTAAAAAAAATTATCTTAACATTTCAGTGTGAGAGTCTTATCTGCCCAGAACCCCCTTGTTCTCCTGGCTGCCACCACGGCCGTGTCACACCTCACTGTGAAACACTCTGAACTCAGCCTTGCTGGATGGAACACCCCAGAAATTATTCAGCAAGAGCAGCAGCGAGCCATTATCAGGCAGAGCAGTCATGTGGCTCTGCTCTGAGCCAGCCCTGGGATGAACAGAGTTATGCACCAGTTTACAGAGGCCTGGTGTGATGTCTTAAGTTTTAGTTTTTCAGATTCTGTGCTGCCCAGGGATGCAGCTCTGAGCTCACAGGCAGTGTCACTCAGCTCTGCACACAGCAGGGACACAAAACAAATCCTTTTCCTGCTGTACACCAAGGACAACTTTCAGCCCAAAAGCACAAACAAGGGTGGGCTGAAGGGAGGAACAAGAAGGATGGGACCTCACAACCTGGAGCTGAAATTGGACAATTAAACCCCAATATGCAAATGGACCAAAACTTAGAAAAGTGTGAGACCTCATGACTGGTCATCCGTTTTTGTGACCGCTTTGGGTCCATTTTTGTGACCATTTTGGGTCCATTTTGTGATCATTTTCTGTCCATTTTGTGACAATTTTCTGTCCATTTTGGTTCCATTTTGGGTCCACCTTGGATGTAGCCCTATCCAGGCTCCTGTCCTGCCCGAGGTGTATCTTAAAGTCCTTTCAATAAATCTCTACTTTATTCTCCAGCTCTGCCCAGTCTCTGTTCCAGCTCAGCCTTCCCAAAGCATCAGGTGCAGTGTGACACAAACAAATCCCACTGTTTAATTCCTTGGATTCTCAGCTGAGCCTGTTCTTGGATGGGTGATAACAGTGAACTGGAAGCGGAGGGGAAGCAATACAGGAATATTGGGAGGAAATTCTGCCCTGTTCTCCAGCAGAAAGGAGCCCCATGTGAGCTGACATCTGCACCAGCAGGGAGCTGGAAGGGAGCAGTAAATGGAGCCTGCAGCTGAGCCTGGGCCAGGCTGCGACATGGCTGGGATCCCTGCCACCACATTTCCTCCGACCTGGAAGGGAAGGTCACGGCCTCCAGAGGTGACTGAGAGCAGTGAACAGCTGGGCTCTCACTTGGTGGCAGATCAAGGAGTTGCTGTGTCTGCTGCGTGGGTGGGAAAACTCCTTCCAGGCAGTTGGTGCCTCTTTTGTTTGTTCGTTTTGAGAACAGAGCTTGTTCCAAGGGCTCAGCCAGGTGAGCACAGCCTTCCACCCCTCTTCCTTCAGAGCAGCACCACTGCAAGAGGATTCTCCCCGACCACAGATGTTGGGAAAGAGCAGACAGGAAAAGCTTACAGATGTAATTGCTTGGCAAGAGGTTCTAAAAATATAAAACCTGTGAGTGAAATAGAAATGAAAGCTGAGCTTTGAGATGTAATCATGGCAGGCAGGGAGATGGTGATTAGCTGGAGGTGGGTTGAGTGACTACAAAAAAAGGGACACCAAGGGACTCAGGGAGTAGCCCCACAAGGTATCAGGGGAAAAAGTAGATAAGAAAGTAGCTTTTATTGTTTAGAATACAGAGTGATATGGTAATATAGCAGTTCTTATAGGCTGTGTGCAAAATCTGTAGGTTTTGTATCTCACTTGGTTGGTCACTGTGAGTTAGAATATTCAACACATAAGGAGAAATAATGTATTGTAACAAGGACCTAGCTCTCACAAAAGGAGATATAATGTATTTTAACAAGGACCTAGCTCTCCTACCTCTCACCCTCTTCCTCTTACCCCTTGTCCTGTCCCTCCTGCCCCTTTCTCTCTCTCTCTCTCTCTCTCTCTCTTTGGGGCACCCCCTCAGCCCAGGCTGGTGGCTGAAGGCAAGGCCCTTTTACCCACGACCCTTGCAATAAAACCACGTGTTCATAGAGTGTCTCAGGTCTCCAGAGGACCCTCTCCCTGCCATCCTCAGATGCTCCTACACACAGAAAATCACGAGAGGCCAAAAAGTCCAGGGACAGCAGCAGGGCTGTGGAGATGAGGACTCCACCCAGATGGGGCAGAAGAACTTTGATGGTGAAGATCTGCACGTTCAGGATGAGTGAACCTTTATTCTGCAACCAAACCCACACCAGATGCTGGGATTGAACCCAGAACTTCTCCCTGCAGGCCTGGGAGGGCAGGATCCCATCTGAGCAGGGGTCACTTGGAGGCTGAGCAGCATTTTGGGGCTGCCCTGGGGGTTCAGCCCTGAGCAGGTGCAGCTCTCGGAGCCAACAGGAGGTTCAGCTGCTGACGGAGTGGAAAAAGAGTCACACAAACAGGTCTCAGCTTTCAGTTCAGGAGCAGAGCTGAGAGTCATGTGAGTGACCAAAGATCAGGCAATTTTATAACCACCGGCTCCCCCCGCCCAACCCCTCAGCCACACATCCTGCACACATCTTACACCGGGCCTGGGGTGTGTGTAACTCAGGGTTTGAAAGCCCCTCTGCTTATTTTTAACAACAATTCCACTGGAAAAATAAAGGTGTTTTGATGCAAAAACCTCAGGGTATTTCACAGTGCTGTGTGATTAGGGTGTCACCTTGGGGGTGACAGAGTGGGGTGTCCTGGGTGAAAGCTGCTCTCCAAATCCCCATCCCCCTGTCCCTAAGAGTGCTGCAAGCTCCTGCTTCCAGCTTGGCTTTCATTTCCATTCTGGATTTACCTCCTTGGTGGCCTGTCAGCCAGCTGGACCCTCCCAGACACAGCCAAGCTTATGGCAAAGGGGAAAACCCAAAATGATGGTGCTGCTGCACAAACCACACGGCTTTGGGAGTGGAAAACTTAATAAAGCAACACCTGAGACCTGCACAACACATCTGACCCCCTTTATCTAGGAGTTAAGAGGTCCCAAAGATGGTTTATTTCATCCTCTGTCCCGTGGACTGTTTATTCCCCCCTCTGTTTAAGCTGTGAGTACTTCAGGGCAGGGATTGTGCCCCATCCTCTGAACAAACAGCAGATCCTGAAGGAGGTCAGGGCATCTCCCCCCTTGCCCATTTCAGCATTCCTGGGCAGCCTGGCTGTGAACAGCACACAGGGTTCAGCTCTTAAACTGACAAAAGACACCAGAAAACATAGTAAACAACCCTGTTTATTTGAGAGGGGGGTGTAGGTGGTGTCATTTATTTTTAAAGATTCTCCTCTACCCCCAGTCACATTTTAGTCTCTTGACTGCTGGGTTGTGCCGTGCCTCGGTGAAGAGGGGATGGTTTGTTCCCGTGGAAAAAAAGGATGGAGCACTCCAAGAAACAACACCCCGTTAGTTGTGAGCAGATTTCACACCCCTGCCAAGCTGCCATCTGCCACCGAGGAAGGGGAGTGGAAGCAGGATGAGGCTCTGGGGCTTCACTCCCTCCTTGTTTCCTGCTTTGTTCCAGGCGAGCTGAAATGTGAGCTGACACCCCGCTCAGGTGTTGTGCCTTTAAAAGAGCATTTCTGGGACTCCTCAGCAATGAGGAGCTCTGGGGTTTGTCTGGGGGGGTTGTGCTGTTGGGAGTGTCAGCCTGGGGGATGTAATTGGGTGGGTTTTTTTACTTTAAACAGGGGAAATGCAGCTTGAAGGCTCAGGAGATTCCCTGTGGTAGCAGAGTGGCAGTGCCACGTGCTGTTTGCTCTCTGCTGAGGCTGTCAGGGCTCAGAGAAATGCAAAACTCACAGTGACTTTCATCCTGCCCCGGCTGGCAGCACAGGAAGTGGTTCTTTGAGTGTTTCCTACTCAGCTGCGAGGAGGAAACACTCCCAGGGCAGGACTCCCCCAAATGTCACATCTCGGCTGCAGCCCACAAGGCTGAGGGGAATTGTGTTCATGGGGACACCCCCAGTGCATCCCAGACTTGTGCCTGCTCCAGAATCACAGAATCATGGAATGGTTTGGGTTGAGAGGAGCCTTAAAGAGCATTTTTTCCAACCCCTGGATGGATGCAATAAATCATCGGTTGAATCCACTCGTGGAGGCAGGAGAAGGGAGCAGGTGGAATTACAGAAGTCACTGTGGATGTGGCACTTGGGGACATGGACAGTGGTGGCCTGGAAGGGCTGGGGGAAGGATTGGACTCAGTGCTCTCACTTTAGGTCTTTTCCAACCTAAATGATTCAGGGGGATGGGGAAAATGATGCCAAAAGTATGAGCTGAAATCCTCTCCTTGTTTTGGGCTGTCCTGTCCTGACTGAGACGTGAGCACAGAAACCACCAGAGGAGTTTGTTGGCTCCTTCAGCTCCTTTTCTCTCTTACAGCTCAGTCATGATGCAGTGCTAAAAAACAGCAAAACCTTGGTTTTATCAGCTCTCCTGCCCATTTGCAAGGTCAGCATGAGTGGAGCCCATTTACAGCAAAAACAAAACACATTCAAGGATATTCCTCTGCTGATAAAACCCAAATTAATGCTACAAAGCTACTGATAGGCTAAACACATGAAAATCAGAATGTCCTGGAAGCAGCTGGACCAGACTGTGGCTGCTGTCACTGCAAAACTCTTTAGAGAAAAGGAGAGACAATTGCAGAGATCTGAACTCTTCACCACGTTAATGACATTCGTAACGTGACTCTGTCAGATGCTTCCATCCATGAGCCTGGATAATTCCAACACAAAATTTTCCTGCATGTGCTTCCTCCTCCTCCTCCTTTCTGAACCGTGTCCCCAGCATTCTACCACAAACATTTCTGCTTAACTCTTTGCCCTGAATGTATTATTATCCACAAAAAAAAAAAAAAAAAAAAAAAAAAAAAAAAAAAAGAAAAAAATGCCTGAGGCAACAAAGAACAAAAGCAAAAGGAAAATGGGGTGTACTTTTGAATTTTTTTTTTTTTTTTCCCTCCTGATAACTCAGCAAGCAGGATGGGAGAATTATCTCGTTCCTTGTTCTCTCACTGAATTACTGTGTGCTAAGTTTAGCTGCTGAACCCATTTGTGCTGTGGTTTTCTCTCTGTTAATGAGGGTAATGAGACAGCAGCCTGGAGTTCAATCCACCCAGCCCTGCAAGGCATTCAGAGACACTCAGGAAATTGGGTGCAGGAGCGATTCTTCCCCCCAAAGGATGGAAAATCCACCTTTATTCCCAAGTGAAACGCCGTCCCTTTAAGTCATTGAACACGTAACTGCAATCCAGACACACTTAAATAAATTATTTCAAGTTATTTCTAGTCGTGTGTGGGAGGTGGGTGGGGGATGAAGTTGATACTTGGTGGTTGGAGCAGCCTTTAGCCTTCACATCTCCCCTGCTCTGCACAGGCACTTTTGGGGTGTTTTTAGCTCTTTTGGGGTGTTTTTAGCTCTTTTGGGGTCTCTTCACCTCCTTTGCCCCTGCACAGGCACTTTTGGGGTCGTTTTTTTACCTCTTCTGCCTCTGCACAGGCACTTTTTAGGTGTTTTCAGCTCCCCTGCCCGTGCAAAGGCACTTTTTGGGCCTTTTTACCTCCTCTGCCTGTGCACTGGCATTTTTGGAGTCTTTTTTAGCTCCTGTGCCTGTGCACAGGCACTTTTTGGGATCTTTTCAGCTTCCCTGCCTGTGCACAGACACTTTTGGGTTTTTTTCAGTTCCTCTGCCCCTGCACAGGCATTTTTTGGAGTGTTTTCAGCTCCTCTACCTGTGCACGGGCACTTTTTGGGGTCTTTTCAGTTGCTGTCCCTGTGCCCAGTCACTTTTTGGGTCTTTTCAGCTCCTCTGCCCCTGCACAGGCACTTTTTGGGGTCATTTTATCTCCTCTGCCTGATGCAGACAACGAAGCAGGTCCTGATCAAAGACAGGCAACCTGCAAATGGCATTTGGTGGCAAAAGAGCAGCTTGGCCCTGTCCCACTGGGATGATGATGATGATGATGATGATGATGATGATGATGATGATGATGCTGAGAGCCCTCAGGCAGCCTGTCAGACTCTTGGCTCCTCCACTTTCCATTTAAGCATTAAACCAGATCGTTTCTGTGGCATCCTCGTGGCTTTTTCCCTGTGAAATTTCATCTGGCTGCAGCCAAATCTCAAAAAAATCCTTCCTGAGCCTGAATTACAGCCCTGTGAATGTTCCTTAACGAGCCCAAATTTTCTCTCCCCATCCATCACACACCCCAGCACTGCAGATTACAAAACCTCAATTCTGATTTCTCCATTGTGCCACGTTCCTTTGCCTCCTATTTCCTCTCCTAAAAAATGGTTGGGAGTTAAATTTGTTAGGGAAAATTCTTGGCAGACAATTTGACTCTTTGGGTGGGTTTTTTTTTGTTGTTTTTTGGGTTTTATTTTTTTGTTGTTGATGGTGGTTTGTTTGTTTGTTGGGGTGTTTGTTTTGGTGGTTTTGGGGGTTTTTTTTGGGGTTTGGTTTTTGTTTTTAAGAGGGGAAAATTAGGTTTGATATATGGAATAAACTCTTTATGGTGAGGAGAAGCTGTGGTTGCCCCATCCCTGGAAGTGTCCAAGGCCAGGTTTGGAGCATCCTGGAATTGTGGAAAGTCCCCCAGCCCATGGCAGGGGATGAATGAGATGATTTTTAAGGATCAATCTGGGGATTCTTTAATTCTCAACCAAACCCAAGATCTAAATTTTGCCGCTCGGGTACGAGTGGGATTGAATTTCAGAGAAAATCAGGCAAATAGCAATGACAGATAAAAAGCATTGAAAATCTGAACAAAAGCACCTCTCAGAAAGGTTCCTGGAGGATTGAAAAATCCATTTGTGGTTGGTTGAGGTCTGAGTTGAGAAGAGCCAGCTCACTGTGAAAGCTGAATTTGTCATTCCTGTCAGTGGCTCCTGGTGTGTATTTGGGGATGAGTTGCCTCCCTCAAACCGAAAACAAGCCCAGGACACATTTTCTGCCTTTCCCCACACTCTGCTGAGCACGGGGCACCATCCAGCACGGCCACAGCCAGGGTTTGCTGCCTCATTATACAAAACATTCCTTGTTTTAAAAGCAATTTCTCAGGTTAATTAGAAAATCTATTGAAATTTGGAAAATGCCAGTGTCATGAGAAGCTCTAGCTCCTTAAAACCCAAATAAAGCAGCCCAGTCCATCCTCACAGACATCAGTACAAAGGAGGAAAATGCTGGTTCCTCACAACCCGTTCTGATTTTTGCATTAATAATGCAAAATTATGGTGGAGCCAAAAATCCTCTTTCTGCCAGCAGGGTCACAGGCTCCTGAGCTCTGCCCAGGCATGTATTGATGCTCTTTGCTGAAATAAAAAACCTCCACACAGGGATTGTGTGGGCACAGAGTGAGGCATGGAGGGGCACTGGCTGCTTCCTCACCCTGCTCAGAGGTGGGAGTGCAGGGCTGCACCCTGTCCAGCCATAACATTCCTAAAAAAAAACAGGAATATCAGCCCTTGGGACAGGTTATTTCCCTCTGGAAGTTACAGAGCTCCATTCCAGCATGGGATGAGCTTCAACTCAGGAGTTCTTGCAGGGAAGGGGTTTCCAAAGGAGGCTGAGGAAGCTGAGCAAGGCAGGGCTTGGCAAAACCAAGGTGGTCAGGATTTGGGAAACTGATTTGGGATTTGAAACTTGGGATCCCTGATTTGGGATCAGGGTGCCTGTGAAAATCCCAGCTTGAGGTACTCAGGATTTGGGAAATTGATTTGGGATTTGGGATTTGGGATTTGAAATTTGGGATCCCTGATTTGGGATCAGGGTGTCTGTGAAAATCCCAGCCTGAGGTACTCAGGATTTGGGAAATTGATTTGGGATTTGGGAAATTGATTTGGGATTTCAAATTTGGGATCCCTGATTTGGGATCAGGGTGCCAGTGAAAATCCCAGCCTGAGGTACTCAGGATTTGGGAAATTGATTTGGGATTTGGGAAATTGATTTGGGATTTCAAAT
>JBBMKD010000085.1:4152450-4179379 GCA_037834095.1 Argya squamiceps | reverse complement strand
CCTATTGAGGGGTGAAATCCCCTATTGAGGGGTGAAATCCCCCATTAATGGGTGAAATCCCCTATTGAGGGGTGAAATCCCCCATTAATGGGTGAAATCCCCTATTCTGGGGTGAAATCTCCCATTAATGGGTGAAATCCCCCATTAATCGGTGAAATCCCCTATTCTGGGGTGAAATCCCCCATTAATGGGTGAAATCCCCTATTGAGGGGTGAAATCCCCCATTAATGGGTGAAATCCTCTATTCAGGGGTGAAATCCCCCATTAATGGGTGAAATCCCCTATTCTGGGGTGAAATCTCCCATTAATGGGTGAAATCCCCTATTCATAGGGAATTTTGCACCTTCCCCAGCTGAGCACCAGTCACTACCCCATAACCCTAAAATCTCTGTCATTTTCTGCCTCCTCCACTCATAATTCTTGCTCCATTTGTGTTGTGGGTGAATCCTTTGGGTGTCCCTGGTGCCACAGAGCTGAGCTGATCCACAGCTGATTCCCGCGCTGGTGTGGAGCGTTTGGAAAACACAATTCCACATTTAAATTCCACAATTCCACTGTTACTTGTGCTGGTCTGCTCTGGAAAACTTGCTGAACAGGAGATCTGGGTGCTCCCAGCTGGGGTGAAAAGGGATTTAGAGGCATCCTGAAGGGAAAGAAGCAAAAAGGTTCTTTGAGTACAGCAAAGGGAACTTTTCTAAGCTGGAAAATCTCTGGTTTGTGCCCTCTCGTGGCTGCTGAATTTTTCTTCTCCTCAGTGCAACTGCTGTGCTTTCAGACCCAACTCCTTGGTGCTTCATGCTGAAATTCCTGTGAAATTCCGATGTTTCTCTGTCCAGAGAAAGTGGGGAAGTGAGAAAAGCCAGAGATCCATAATTCATATTTTGTGCTGGCTGCGTGACTTCGCCCCTCAAACAATTTATGGGGATTTTACAGGTGGAACATCCCAAAAAAATAACCCCAGGGGTTGGAGAACTGGAAAGGGCATCCCAGAGTGTGCAAACACACAGGAATGAGACCGAGCAGCACTGAAATTCTCTTTTTATTTTGCTCTCTCTGCAGGCAAAAAGCGCTGGCATCGACAGGTGGAAGGAGCGTTCAAGCAGCATGCGACTGGTTGGTATGAAGTAATAAATGTTCAGAAGTAGAAGGAATGGTGAATTTAGGGTTTCAGCCTTTAGAATGTGGGATGTTTAAACAACAGGGGTGTTGTGTGAAAAGCACGTGCAGAATTGGAAAGGGCATCCCAGAGTATCCAAGCACACAGCAAAGGGACCCAGCAGCATTGGAATGGGTGGTCACATTTAGTGACCATTTAGTGGTCACATTTAGTGACCAGAGTGGCTGCAGAGCTGAGCCCCTGTGCTGGAAATGAGCAATCCAGGAATGAGCCTGCTCTGAGAGGGTTTGTGATCTGCAGCAGAAGCAGGAGCAGGTGAGAGAAAAGCTGAGCAGAAAAGCTGGGAGCTGCCTTCTCAGAGACGTGGGGCCATTCCTGGTGCTCTCCTCCCTGTGTTCTGCACTGTGAAAGACTCAAAAGGCAGAAGCAGTGACCTGGCTTAGATCTTCAGAGCATCAGCCTGAAAGCAAACCCCAATTTTCTGTCTTACTGGGCAGTGCTAGTGGGCTGCAAGCAAGGCAGTACCTGACCCTCCAGAGCTGCTTTTCCCCACAAAGGGATGATGAATGAGAGCCAGCACAGGGAAAACTGATTTTGTTGAGAGGGAAAATGAAAAAAAAATCTGTCATTATCTCCTGATTTAGCAGCTCTTTGTGTCTGCCAGGCTCTTCTCCCACGTGGGTGACCCCTTCCTGGACGACACTCTGCCCCGGGAGTACGTGCTGTACCTGCGCCCCACCGGGCCCCTGGCACAGAAGCTCTCCGAGTTCTGGCAGCAGTCCAAGCAGATCTGTGGCAAGAACAAAGCTCACAACATCTTCCCACACATCACCCTCTGCCAGTTCTTCATGGTAAAGCACAGCTCTTCTTCCCTCTCTCCTCTAGCCATTCCTTTGCCTGGAGACTTCGGGTTTAGGTAGGGAGTGAGGGGATATTGCCCTGGGCTTCTGGAGGAGGTGATTGTTTTTTTTAAGCTGTTGTTTCCAGGGAAGAGCAGCAGCAGGAGACAGATTTCTCATCCTCTCCAGTGCTCCTCAACATGAGAATGGGTGGGGGAAGGTTGGGAAGGTTACTTGGGGATAGCTGATCCTGCTTTGAGGACAAGGGAGGGGCCCAGGATTTCTAAACATAGATTATTTTTTTTTCCCCCATTCCCCTTTGCTTTTTCTCCCTGCATGAGGAGATGAGTAGACCATTGACACCACGCACATAATTCCTTTTCCTGAGCCCTGCCTGTGCTGCTTCCTTGGCAGTGTGAGGACAGCAAGGTGGATGCTCTCACGGAGGCCCTGCAGGCCACGGTGATGCGCTGGAAATGCAAATTCCCCGCCCCGCTGCCCCTGGAGCTCTACACCTCCTCCAACTTCATCGGCCTCTTCGTCAAGGAGGAGAGTGCTGAGGTGCTCAAGAAGTTTGCTGCAGACTTCGCTGCAGAGGCAGCTTCCAAAGCAGGTGAGTGACTGCTCTGGCTGCTGCCAGCAGCTCCTGGGTGGGCACTGCCAGAAAATACAAAGTTTGGTGTCATGAAGGAGCCCAGCCTGGGCACTGTCAGAAAAACCAAATTTTGGATGCCATGAGAGCCCAGTTGGGGGATTGATAGAAAACCAAAACTTTGGTGTCCTGAAGGAGTCCAGCCTGGGAATTGTCAGAGAAACCAAATATTGGTGTAATGAAGGAGCCCAGTTTGGACATTGTCAGAAAAAAATCAAAGTTTGGATGCCATGAAGGAACCCAGCCTGGGCACTGTCACAAAATCAAAGTTTGGATGTCATGAAGGAGCCCAGCTTGGGCATTGATAGAAAACCAAAACTTTGGTGTCCTGAAGGAGCCCATCCTGGGCATTGTCAAAAAAAATCTAAGCTTTGATGCCATGAGAGCCCAGCTTGGGCACTGTCAGAAAAACCAAATTTTGGTGTCATGAAGGAGCCCAGCCTGGGCACTGTCACAAAATCAAAGCTCTGATGCCATGAGCGCCAAGCTTGGGCATTGAGATAGAAAACCAAAACTCTGGTGTCATGAAGGAGCCTAGTTTGGGCATTGTCAGAAAATCCTAAGTTGGGATGCCATCAAGGAGCTCGGTTTGGGTATTGTCAGAAAAATCCAAATTTTGGTGTCCTGAAGGAGCTCAGCTTGGGGATTGTCAGAAAAATCAAAGCTCTGATGTCATGAGAGCCCAGCTGGTCAGAAAAACCAAATTTTTGTGTCATGAAAGAGCCCAGTTTGGGCATTGATAGAAAACCAAAACTTTGGTGTCCTGAAGGAATCCCGCCTGGGCATTGTCAGAAAAACCAAAGCCTGGATGCCATGAAGGAGCCCAGCCTTGGCATTATCAGAAAATCCAAAGCCATGAAGGAGCAAAGCAGCTGCCAAGTCTCACAGTTTGAAAATTCCAGAACCCCAAAGCCCTGATACCACCAAGAAGCAAAGCTCAAAAGCAAATCCCTGATTTTTAAGTGAAAACGCAGAGGAATACAGGGTCTTTCAGCTGAGAGATATCTCCCCCTGAGTTTTCAGTGCTGTTTCTGGAAGGGAAGCTGACATTTGGTGGTTCCTTAACCTTTCACAGAGCTGCTCTGAGCTCAGCTCGGCGTTTCCTGCCCCGCTCGCCGCCTCCAGCCACCAGCACAGAACTTTCCCCGGCCATTTCACAGCCCTGGGTGTTTTTGTCACTGCACTTCTGAGGTGTGAAGAGGGCTCTGAGAGAAGACCCCGAGTGCCCTTTCCATCCTCAGTGCTCACAGGGCTGTGTCCACGATCCTCTCCTGCTTCTGGAGGGGGAATGAGCAGAACCTCGTCCTCCCATGGTCTCCACTGCTGAGCAGCTGTGGAAGAGCAAGAATGGGACTGTCACAAGCACAACATGAAAGAATGACACCATCAGGTTGAGAAGTGAGGAGCAAAAGAGGAAGTTTATTATGATTTGGGGTTTAAATAGGGTTAGGAATTTGATCGAGGGTTGGGGGATGAAAGGAGCACCTCTCTGACCCCAGTGGTCAATTCAGAAGTCCATCACTTTGAAAGTGATGCTTTATTTACCAAAAGATAATGGTAAGAAAGGAATGCCTTACTTACCAAAACATGGCATTATTTATGTTTAAATCGTGAGAAAGCTCCAGCACAATGAGAAACAATCAGAAGGCTGAAAATCAGGGCGACATGGGACATCACTCCATGATCAATATGATCAAAGTGAACCATTTATTGCAAAACTAGAGTTTCTTTTATGCAGGTTTTAGCCTTAATCACACGTTTTTTGCTACTTCACAATTCATTGCTCCTTAAAGGCATTAGTATTAGTTCTTCAGCTCCTATTGGTTGATTGTTCTCACATACACAGCAGATTACACAGTTCTTTTTTATGGTTTTCATCCAGTTTCTCACATCCTGGAGTTGTGAGCCATATTTTGTTCTACCTCATACGTGACTTCTCCATCTTTTGTTCTTCCTTGTACGTAACTTTTGCTGCCCTTGAAATGGTCACAGGTTTATTCTTTCAAATAAACTGGATTGCTCATATGATCCCATTTCTAGAAGAACTCATTCTCTACAAACAACCTCTCTGAGTGTCCTCCAGTCCCCTCCAAACTGGGAATTCACAGCATCCTGTGTCTTGGTTTAGGGTAAATTTGGGAGAAATCTTTTCAATAGGGTCCTTCTGGGAAGTAAATTTTCTTTTAACTGGTCCGGGAGAAAAATCTCTTCAGAGAAACGTGGAAAAAACCCTATTTATTTAATGAACAAAGTGCTTACAAGCATAAAGAACGAATAATATGAGAGAAGTTTGAAGTGAGATGGTAAATTTAGAAAGTTTTTGCTGTGGGTAGCTCAGCTCATTCAGTGTCTTATCAGTTTTTAATCCAAAAAAAACCCCACTGACCCAGAATAAAGAAGCATTGGTGGCTTCCAACAATCTTCTGCCCCTGAGACTGCTCCAAATTCAGGCCAAATTGGGGTTTTTTAGGGGAGGGCAATTGCTGCATTGCAGCCACAGCTTGGTCAGGTTATCACATTAAAGTCTCTGGGGTTTTTTCAGAGATCTTGAACATATTTTTTATTGCTGATGAGAAACAACAACAGAAAAGAAAAGATGGATGAGCTTGCAAAGCTACCCCTGGCTGGCATTTGGAGCCAAGTCTCTGAATAGCTGCAATTGTGACTGAATAATCAGTCAAATCTAATTGCAATTTTTGGTTGAATAAGCAAGAATAAATTACAAGCAAACAATGTATCCTATGATTTCCACATCTACTGGAAGAGCCCCAGTACTTCACATATTTTCACCTGGAATCATCTCCTGATGGAGGTTCTTTTTTTTTCCTGCAGGATCATTTTGAATCATTATTATGTTTCCACAGTTTGGGAATACCTCACCCTCAGTGGCTAAACTGATAATCCAACAAATGTCCAGGGAAAAGATTTAATCAACTTGCACAAACCTGCGAATTCCACGGGTTTGTAATTTAGTGCAGCAGAGAGAACAATGGAGAGAGAGTACAAATTATGCTTTTTAACCTGCTTATTTTTGAAAAGCTGGTCATGAAAGCCTGCTGGATTTTCCTACCTGGAAAAATGTCTTTTTTTTGTTGTTGGCAGGAGATCCTGCATGTCCAGAGCTGCAATAATGATTGTCACACCACCCATTGTCTGGCAGTTTGCCAGGATGCCTTGTCTAGTGCCCTGCTGTGACTCAGGGCTGAATCAGACCCCAGAAAAACCCCTAAAAAATCTCTGACCATTTGATCCAGGGTTCAATATTAGACCTCACACTCGCAGCCTTTCCAGCTGAACTCCAGTGTGATGATGATGATGATGATGCTCAATTTTGCGCATCTCTGCAAGCCCAGCTCCCGTTAGAAGCCACAGTCTCTAACCTGGCAGGATGGGGTTTTTAACCCTCCTCTCCCCATTGCAGATGTCCACGTGGAGCCCCACAAGAAGCAGCTCCACGTGACCCTGGCCTATCACTTCCAGAGCAGCCACCTGCCCACGCTGGAGAAGCTGGCCCAGAGCATCGACGTCAAGCTGGGCTGTGACTGGGTGGCTGCAATCTTCTCCCGGGACATCCGCTTCGTCAACCACGAGGTAAAACTTCTGGAGTTTGTTTTTTATGTTGGAGGTTGTGGGCACTCACTTTGTCAGCCAGGAGGTAAAAGTTCTGGAGTTTGTTTCTGTGCTGGAGGTTGTGGGCATTCACTTTGTCAGCCACGAGGTGAATGTTCTGGGGCTTGTTTTTTGTGTTGGAGGTTGTGGACACTCAATTTGTCAAACACAAGGTAAAGTTCTGGAGCTTGTGTCTGTTGTTGGAGGTTGTGAGCATTCACTTTTTCCCCTGGAGCTTGTTTCTGTGTTGGAGGTTTGTGGGCATTCACTTTGTCAACCATGAGGTAAAGCTCTGGAGCTTGTTTCTGTGTTGGAGGCTATGGGCATTCACCTTGTTAACCACAAGGTAAAGTTCTGGGGCTTGTTTCTGTGCTGGAGGTGGTGGGCATTCACTTTGTCAAACACAAGGTAAAAGTTCTGGACCTTGTTTCTGTGCTGGAGGTTGTGGGCACTCAATTTGTCAGCCAGGAGGTAAAGCTCTGGAGCTTGTGTCTGTGTTGGAGATTGTGGACATACATTTTGTCAACCATGAGGGTAAAAGTTCTGGGGCTTGTTTTTTGTGTTGGAGGTTGTGGGCTTTCACCTTGTCAACTACAAGCGAAAGTTCTGGAGCTTGTGTCTGTGCTGGAGGTTGTGGGCATTCACTTTGTCAGCCAGGAGGTAAAAGTTCTGGGGTTTGTTTTTGTGCTGGAGGTTTGTGGGCATTCACTTTGTCAACCATGAGGTAAAGCTCTGGAGCTTGTGTCTGTTGTTGGAGGTTGTGGGCATTCATCTTGTTAACCACGAGGTAAAGCTCTGGGGCTTGTTTCTGTGCTGGAGGTGGTGGGCATTCACTTTGTCAAACACAAGGTAAAAGTTCTGGACCTTGTTTCTGTGCTGGAGGTTGTGGGCACTCAATTTGTCAGCCAGGAGGTAAAGCTCTGGAGCTTGTGTCTGTGTTGGAGATTGTGGACATACATTTTGTCAACCATGAGGGTAAAAGTTCTGGGGCTTGTTTTTTGTGTTGGAGGTTGTGGGCTTTCACCTTGTCAACTACAAGCGAAAGTTCTGGAGCTTGTGTCTGTGCTGGAGGTTGTGGGCATTCACTTTGTCAGCCAGGAGGTAAAAGTTCTGGGGTTTGTTTTTGTGCTGGAGGTTTGTGGGCATTCACTTTGTCAACCATGAGGTAAAGCTCTGGAGCTTGTGTCTGTTGTTGGAGGTTGTGGGCATTCATCTTGTTAACCACGAGGTAAAGCTCTGGGGCTTGTTTCTGTGTTGGAGATTGTGGGCATTCATTTGTCAAACACAAGGGAAAGCTCTGGAACTTGTTTCTGTGATGGAAATTGTGGGCATTCACTTTGTCAGCCAGGAGGTAAAAGTCCTGGGGCTTGTTTCGGTGTTGGGGATTGTGGGCATTCACTTTGTCAAACACAAGGTAAAAGTTCTGGAACTTGTTTTTGTGTTGGAGGTTGTGGACATTCAATTTGTCAACCACTAAAACGCTACACCTGCTTCAAACAATGCTTGCTTGTATGCTTTCTACTAACAATAGAAAATATTCCATTATTAAGCTTAAAACCTTCTACTGTCTTGCTGGGCATATTTTTTGTGCAGCCTTAAAGTCTATTCTAGCCAAGCCTAAAGACTCAAAATTATTGTTTCATGTCCTTGCTTACTGTATCATTACTTCTCTTACTGTATCTCCTTATCTTATCTTACTTGTTGCTTACTGTATATTTTCCTACTTTCAAACTTGGCAGTTGCAGCTAATTCCAAGTTCTTCTGCCCTTTCTGTTCCTGAGGCCTGCTTTCACAGCTTTCTGAAAGCCTTCCTACTTTAGTATTTCCCACAGTTTCATCCCCAAAAACATAATTTCCACTCTGCTGAAGATTCCCTGCCCTTTACAACCCTCTTGTGCTTTTTTTCCTCCCCAGACTCTGCAGGTGATCTACCCCTACACCCCCCAGAACGACGACGAGCTGGAGCTGGTGCCAGGGGATTTCATTTTCATGTCCCCAGTGGAGCAAACCAGCACGAGTGAGGGCTGGATTTATGGCATTTCCCTGGCCACTGGCTGCTCGGGGCTGCTGCCTGAAAACTACATCACCAAGGCAGATGAATGTGGCACCTGGGTGTTCCATGGGTAGGTCCAGCTGCTCCCTGGTACTGTTCTCTGTGAGGTCAGAGTGGTTTTAGCCACACAAAGGTGTATCAAGCTCTGAGTGTTGACCAGCAACCTGGAAAAAAGAGCTCAAGAATAATTAGTGAGATGGCTTGATTGGGCATGTTTGGAAAAAGCAAAAAGGTTTTAATTAAAGGGAAAATAATAAACTGTGCAGAATAAAAGAATAAAAGCTGTGCACAGTGCAGGGAGGCCCCTTACACCTGCTAAGAGATCCTAAAAAGCCCCAAGAAACTCTGTGCTCTCTCTTAAATATTCAACAATCTAGGAGGGATTTTTGCCTTGCTGCCCAATAGAAAATAACGACATTCCTTGAAGAACAGCTAAAGAATCAGAATCAGAATCAGAATCACAGAATCACCAGGTTGGAAGAGACCTCCAAGATCATCGAGTCCAACCCAACCCCAACACCTCAACTAAACCCTGGCACCGAGTGCCACATCCAGTCTGTCCTTAAACACATCCAGGGGTGGTGACTCCACCTCCTCCCTGGGCAGATCATTCCAGTTCTTTATCACCCTTTATATAAAAAACCTTTTCCTGATATCCAGCCTAAATTTCCCTTGGCACAGCTTGTCCTCTCATTTAAAGGGTCCAGCTTTGGTGCCTTTGTCCTGGCACTGGGACAACTACAGTGAGAGAAGCCTGGAAGTTTCTGGTTTTTCTTCCTTAAAACTTCAGGGGTGAAACTTCAACTCTTTTCCTAATATGGAAACACCTGCTGAAGTGTGGGGGTGCCCTGCAACAGCTCCCTCCCCTTTCCATGGCTGCAAAGAGGGGCTCAGCAGCTGGGATTTCCCTGGGGGAAGCAAGGAGGGATGATGAGAAGGGCACTGAGGGGAAGGAGCTGGCACACAGAGCCTCATCTCCTCAGCCAAGGAGCAGCAGATGCTCTCCCTTAGCGTGGAATTAGAGGACAAGGTGATTTTTATTTTATTTTTTTTTTAGCTGAGATATTGCAGCAGCTCTTTTTGACTTCCCAGGATTTTGCTGCTGGTGGAGGGGCTGGAGCAGATGGCTGTTGGAGGCACTGCTGTGCAGGCACCTTTGGGGTCAGGAGGATGCAAATTTGGGCATTAATTTGGGAAGAAGCATCTTCTGTGCATGAAAATGCTGAAAAGGACTTGGGATCAGCAATATTTCTTTGGATATTTAGCAAGATTTTTAGGAGCCTGCCATTTGCCTCAGTGAGAATTCACCTTTTGAATTAGGCTGTACCACTTGATTTTGGTGGGAGTTCATTAAACAGAATGCTGGTCCTGCAATCACTCATTTCACCCCTCATTTATCCCTGCCAGAGCAGGGGAGCATCCAGAAGACAGGAGATGGAATCAGGATTTTGGGGGAAAAGCTTCCAAACTGTGACCTGTCCTTAGGGGATGACTAAGCTGGAACAGCCTCAGCAGTTTGTGTTTTCCAGCAGCACTGGGGACAGGCTGGTGGCTCTTCTCCAGGCACACTGAGAGTTTGCCTCTGCCTCATCCCCATTCCCAACAAATCCTGCCATCTATAAATAGATGTTATGAGGTGTTTGTGGCCTTTATTAAAGGGCTTAGAGAGAAAGAAAGGCTCAGAAATTGTGTGGCAGCTCCTGGGGGTAAAGGGGAGTGGGGTAACCAAAAAATCCTTGGTATCCTCCAGACCAGTGTCCTTAAAAAATGTCATATGGGCAAGGCAGGAAAGGGATTAAAAATAAAGGATAAATGGGAGGAAGGGCTGACAGCTGAAAGAAATTCACTTTGTGCAGAAATAGAGATGAGTCCTGAGTAAGAACTGAGGTTCTGTTCACATTGAGGTTCTGTTCACATTGAGATATTCGAGTTCTGAGTTCACTGAGGATGGGTCTGTGCTGACTCCAGTGCTCCACCTGCATTTGGGCACTAAGAGGAACAATTCCTCAGGGCAGGGCCAGACCTTGTTGGGAGCTGAGGAATAATCCAGTAGCTCAGTATCATCCTTGCACCCTAAATCCACCAGATAATAGATCAGGACCACTTTCAGAGTGAGTTTTTTCCTCCTTTAAATCATATAAATCACTCAGGTGACCTATTTTTGTCCCCCTGGCAGAGTCACTCGGGGTTATTTTAACAGCTGTGAAACCCCTCAGAGGTTTTATCCTGACTGGCTGCTATCAGGAAGCAGCTCCTGACATATTTAAGGCACTGAAAAGTGCCAGCTCTGCCAACTCTTTCTGTCAAAGTAAATGACCACATCCATTACCTGATAATGGCCTTTTTTTTTTCCTTTTTAATGACTAAGCAGAGGTAACTGAGTCAGCAGAGGGCCGAGGCAGTTTTCTGTAATTGCCTGTCACAGTTTAGTCCCCAGGGTTTTGGTCAAAGTCATTGAATATCTGGGAATAAGAGCTTTATTCAGAGGGACCATCACCAGGCAAGGCCCTCCAGGGAGAGTGAGGACTCTTAAATCCTTTTGGCTGCACTTAACAGGGAGCACTGGGGGGAATAAATTCCCAAGTGGGTTTGAAGGGGAATAGGCAGCACTGAAAAATGCAGGAACAACAGGGATGAGTGTGCCAGGCCCCTGCCAGGGGTAGAAGCTGTTTTGGGCACAGGAACCCTGAAAACTGCCCAGGGAGAGGCCTCAGCTTTCTGCTGGAGCCACAGCTTGTGCTACAAAGGTGAGTGAAAACTCCCTGTAGCCTTTAATTCCCAAATTTGGGACCACAAGTCCATGGTCAGTGACATGGGCTAGTCCCCAGATGATGGTGGGGAGCATCAGGAAGGCCCTGACATTTTCCATGAGAATATTCCAGGGTGGAGAGAGCCTCCCAGACTCCCAAAGTTTGAATTGTTCTGTAGATTGTTGCTAAGGAAACAGCCCGTGGAGATGGGATTTGTCTCCTCACGTGTGTGCATCACCTGGCAAGGAGCTCTCAGGGCAGCACTAAAATCCAAATCATAATGAAATAACATCACTACAGTAATTACACCAGCTCCTGAAAGCTACAAAAACACCCTGAGAGCAGCCTGAGCCCAAAAAGCATTCCCAATGACAATGTTTTTCTGGTTTTGGCAGGTCCTACTCCATCCTGAACACCACATTTTCCCCATCTCTTCAAGCCTTTGCTGATGGAGCTCTGGAGAGAAGGCAGCAGGAGGAGCAAGGGCCAGGGGACGCTGGGCCACTCACCATCATCTGCCAGAACGTGCAGGTAGGGACCCCACAGCCAGAAATCACTGGGCACAAGCTTCCAGTGAATGGATTTCCCCCAAAAAATTCATCTTTTCACTCCCTGCAGCACAAGGTACAAAGTTTTTGGGTGACACAATGTAGCCCTGGTTCCGTGCCTAAGATGTTTTAGTTTTCTGAAATTCTTTTCCCAAAGAATTTTCTGTGAACAAAAATGATGTTTTGTAAACTATACCTATGTTATTCATTCCTTTTCCTAAGAGGGATTTCTTCTTGATGTCCCTCTAGTCTGACCAATGTGATTGAAGAAGTTTGCCTTTATTTCACCAATCAAATTGGTTTGTGTAAAATAGTATAAAAAAAATACACATCCCAAAAATAAAAAAGTCATTTTCAACCTTCTAAATCTCAAAGTCTTTGTTGTTGTGCTGTAAAACAACATCAAAACAACCCTGTCCCCAAAGAGCCTCTCCAGCTGGGGTGGCAGAGCCCCATCCTCTGCCCCCTTCAGCAGCTTTATAGCAACATAAATTTTGGGTTAAAAATTCCCAAAGAGCTCCCCAAACCCATAAAAGCCATAAATCCTGCAGCCTTCCCTGTGATGTTTGCACAAGGGCAAAGCAGGAGGAGCCTGGTGCTGCCTCCTGTGGCTTGCTCAGATGTCTCTCCACTCTGGTGAAGGTCAAACCTGCTGTCACTTTGATGCCTTGAGAGGCTGGACAGAGTTAAAGGAATAAAGTAGGGATTTATTAAAAGGCTTTTAAATGATACAGCTTGGGCAGTGCCAGAGCCTGGCCAAGGCTACACCCAAGATGGATCAGGAGTCAGGAGTTTCATGCTTTTGTAAGTTTTGGTGCATTTCCACACTGGGGTTAATTGTCCAATTACACTTCAGGTGATGCAGTCCCACCCTCCCAGTTTGCTCCCCTCAATTCCCTGTTGTTTGCACTTTTTGGGCCTGAAGCTGCAGTGGTGCCCTTGGTTCTGGGGCTGGAAAAGGATTGTTCTGTCTGACTGAGCTGTGAGGAGACCTTACTCACACTTTATATGAAACTCAGAGTTCTGTACCAATGAGTTCAGAATCTGGAAAAGATGAAAACTAAAAATTAAGGCAGTGACTTCCCTTGCAGCCCCTGAGGATCAGCAGCCAGCCGGGCCCCCAGAAGCGCTGCCTGTTTGTCTGCAGGCACGGCGAGAGGATGGATGTGGTGTTTGGGAAGTACTGGCTGTCCCAGTGCTTCGATGCCAAAGGTGAGCCCAGGGGGTGTCCCAGGATCTGATTGAGGGAGGAGAAGTGGTCACTGCCTGGTGGAGGCTGTGGGTTTCAAAATAAAATGATGTTTTTTGTGCAGCAGAAAGTCATCCAGGAGGGAATACTCCCTTTGTTTGCCAGTGTTTGGGAAAATATCACAGGGGTGATTGTCATTGTAGGACATGAAAGAAAGATGAGAGACTCCAAATATTTCAGAAAGCAAAGAGCATAGAAAAAAGGCTTTTATTGTCTAAATTCTTACTACCTTTTATAAGGTGTTCCCATACAGACTTAACGTGGTTGGTGAATAGGAACGAGACCTCTCTAATGCCATTGGTTAAACCAGAGAAACAGCAAAACACCACCTGGAAAAAGATTGTTTTGAGAAAGGAGAGTTGTTTGCCAAGATTGTTTTGAGAAGAAGCTTTCTTGAGAATTTTTTCCTTGGGAAAAAGTCAGCAGCTGCCAGCAGGCTGAAATCCCTCAGACCCAGAAATATCAGGCTCACAGGTGATGACTGCAGTTACATCACCAAAGAGAAAATGCAGTCGTGATGTTGGTAGTCAGTGTTCAGTGCAAACATTTGCTGCCATCAAGAAAAAAACTTGCACTGCTGGTTCTCAGTCCTAAATGGAAATAATGCTGCTCAGAGTGAATTTTGGGGCATAAATTGGTGTTTTCAACCCAGTATTATGCTCGGGTTTCAGACTATAGTGAACAAATTATAACTTCAGGCTCTGTTGGCCTTGGAGCTGATCAGAAATCTGTCCTAAAAGTCTTTTTTCTATTCAAAACCACCAATACCTTGTAGTGAAAGGACAATTTCACAACTCCTTTCTAAACTATGGCTGAAAAGCTCTGATGTTCCTGTAAAAGTGTAATGTTTGTTGTGGGTTAGAAATTACTTTCCCATGGGGAAATCAATCCTAAAAAGTTTTTTTAGAACCTTAGCAACACTGTGTGCTGATTTTCAGCTGCTGGGAGGTGTTTAATTTAATTTTGTGATATTCCTGATGGGTTTACATGGAGAAAAAAAAACCTCACAAGAGCCAGACTTAGGCAGGACCTGCAAAGCACAGCCGAGGTAGTGGGAGAGGGGAAGAAAATCAGGGGTAAAAAATCAGAGGGGAAAATCTTGCCTCTGTCTGAGGGAATAATTGCAGCTTTGCACATCTCCCTGCAGGCAGGTACATGCGCAGTAACCTGAATATGCCTCACAACTTACCTCAGAGGAGTGGTGGTTTCAGGGATTATGAAAAAGATGCTCCCATCACCGTGCTGGGCTGCACCCAGGCCAGGCTCGTGGGTAAGTGCTGCTCAGCAGGAAAAGCTTCCTGCTGAAAGAGGGGGAATTTGGGGAAGGAATTGTTCCCTGTGAGGGTGGGGAGGCCCTGGCACAGGTTGTGCATCCATGGAAATATCCAAGGCCAGGGTTTGGAGCAACCTGGGGTGGTGGGAGGTGTTCTTGCCCATGGGGTTTGTGTTTTTTTCCAACCCAAACCATTCCATGAAAACCTCACCCAGGAAGCTTCACTGGCTTCCTCTCACACCCCCCATCAGAGAAAGGAAAAGTGCAAGGCAGGAAAAAATCGATTGGATGCCCTGAGCTAATGGGATTTAAATCTTTCAGGGGACTTTGCAAAGTCCCTTCACCTTCCCCAGCAATTTCCCTCTTCCAAAGGAAACCTCAGCTCCTTCCTTCAGCTGCTGCAAAGCAGAAATGTGGGACGTGGGGTGAAATCAGAGCCATCAGAGGATGGGTGCCTTGGGAAGGTTTTGTTATTATCCACGTTGGGGAGAAATGCAGCACTGTGGCTGTCACCTCATGCAAAATAGGCTTTTTTCATCCAGTTTGCCACAGCAGCATCCTTTTATCAGCCTGCCTGGCTTTGTGTTGTCACAAACACAGCCCAAATCATTCCCAGTGTTCTCCCACCCTCCCCATCCTCATCCCTGATGACTTCTGAGCCTGTTGGTTTGTGTACAGACAGAAAATCCTTTGCCATCACATCCTGAGAGCTGTGATGAGGGCAGCCCAGCCCCTTAAAGACACGAGCTCCTGCACTGAGCTCCGACTCCAATCCCTCAGAGCACTCCTTGCTGGTCACATCCAAAACTAGGGCAGCTAAAATTATCCTGGCCTTTTTGAGCACAAATAAATCACTCTGCAGCAGCAGCAGCAGCAGGAGGATGCTCAGATGCTTGGCCACATGGCAGCAGGGTTTGCAATCTGCACAGGACAGAAGGGAGGCTGCCAGTGTCACAGCACACTGTGCTGGTGGCACTCAGGGGGCCAAGGACACATTTTGGGTGGCATTAGAGAGCTTCAAGGACACATTTTGGGTGGCATTAGAGAGCTCCAAGGACACATTTTGCTGTGGCTTTCAGGGCTGCAAGGTCACACTTTGCTAATGGCAGTAAAGAGGTGCAAGGACACACAATTTGTGGCATTCAAGGGTCCAAGGACACTTTGCTGGTGGCAGTAAAGGGGTCCAAGGACACTTTGCTTGTGGCATTAAAAGGGTTTGAGGACACATTTTGCTGGTGGCAGTAAAGGGGTTTCAGGACACACCTTATGGGGAATTAAAGGGGTTTGAGGACACACTTTCCTTGTGGCAATGAATGGCTCCAAAGACACTTTGCTGGTAACATTTGAGGGGTCTGAGGACACTTATTTGCTGATGGCATTTAAAGAGGTCCCAGGACTCACTTTGCTGTGGCATTCAAGGGGTTAGAGGACGCAGTTTGCTGGTGGCATTGAAAGGGGTCCAAGAACACACCTTTGTAGTGGCATTAGAGGGGTCCAAGGACACATTTTGTGTGACATTAAAAGGATCTGAGGACACACTTTGTGTGGCATTAAAAGGGTTTGAGGACACACTTTCCTGGTGGCATTAAAAGGGTTTGAGGACACACTTTCCTGGTGGCATTCAGGGGATCTGAGGACACACTCTACTGGTGGCATTTAAGAGTCCAAGGACACAGCTTTCTGGTGGCATTAGAGAAGTCTAAGGACAACTTTGCTGGTGGCATTTAAGGGTCCAAGGACACACTTTGTGTGGCATTAAAAGGGTCTGAGGACACACTTTCCTGGTGGCATTCAGGGGATCTGAGGACCCACTTTCTGGTGGCATTAAAAGCTTCCAAGGACACATTTTGTGTGGCATCAAAAGGTTCCAAGGACACATTTTTCTGGTGGCATTTAGGAGGAGGTCTGAGGACACATTTTGCTGTGGCACCCAAGGGTCCAAGGACACTGGTGCAGCTGTGGTGGCACCGTGTGACCTTCACATAATTCCTGTGTTGACCAAAGCCTGTGAGCAGCTCCCTGTGACACAGGGCTGGTGGCTGTCCCTCTCCTGAATGACCCCACTCCTCTCAAGACATTTCTAAGTCAGCCTAGAAATGGTGACAGCCACTGTCAAGGGTGAATGTCCCCTCCTTTGTCCTGCTCTTCCAGCAAAAGGAAAATGTGGGTGGTGCTCCCTGCAAGCCTGAGCAGATCCCTGCTCTCCCTGGGTTCCCTGAGGCACTGCAGGAATATTTATTAAAACCCCTGCTGCAGGAATATTAACAAACCCTGCTGCAGGAATATTTATTAGCAGCCCTGCCAGTGGAGTTGATTCTTATCTCGTTTGCTGTGATCCCCCACCTGTGTAATGAAATGCTGATTTATGCTGGCAGAGAATCCAGCCAATTCAATTAAGCTGGGTTGGAGTTGTGTTGAATCATTTCATTTACAGCTTACAAATGAAACGAAATTAAATCCAAGACCTTTACAATTTTTCTGGCTGCTATTTTTGGCCAGACCCATGAGCAGCAATGCCATTTACCTGGATTTATTCCCAAAGATCAAAATTTTCTTGCAGGTGAAGCCTTGCTAGAAACAAACACCATTGTAGACTACATCTACAGCTCCCCATCCCTGCGGTGTGTGCAGACAGCTCACAACATCCTGAAAGGTAAGAAACTCAGGCTGAATTTTCCTCATTTTCTGCATAAAACACTGCCAAGCAGATAAAAAGCACAGCCCTGAGTCCATGACGAATGGTAATTATTATTAATTTTATTATTAAATTAATTTTTATCATTGTATGACATTATACTACATTACATTATATTATCATTATATTACATTATACTACAGTACATTGTATTGCATTATTTATATTATGTTATGTTATGTTGTATTATATTGTATTATATTATAGTGTATTGTATTATATTGTATCATATTGTATTATATATTGTATTATATTGTATTATATTGTATTATATTACATTACATTTACTTTATATATACACATCATATATTTTATTTTATTTTATTTTAATATCATATATAATATGTAATATGCAATATGTAATGTTTAATATAGGAAATATAATATAATATAATATAATATAATATTATATTATATTATATTATATTATATTACATTATATATTTAATATAATATATAATATTATATATTTGAGGACACACTCAAATATATATTGTTGTATCATAATATTATATCATAAATATATGATATTTAATATCATATATATCATATATAGTATCCAGTGTAATATAATGTATAATATTATAATAATTATAATTGTTACTATTAAATTTATTATTCTATATTAAGTGAATGCTAATCATCATTTCCACAGGAATACCTTTTCCATTAGCACAATCCATAAGGAACCCTTTCCTAACTGCACCAGCTGCCAGCCAGACCTTGCCACTCCCTGGCCCGCATTAAATAAATCCATTAAACACTCTAATTTCCCATAGAAAATAAACAAATTACCCATCAAACCGAAGCATTAAAGCTGCTCTCTTCCCTCCCAGCTGCTCCCATTGCTACCTGGCCTCCTGTGGCTCTGTTTTGCAGGGATGCAGCAGGAGAACAAGCTGAAGATCCGTGTGGAGCCCGGCTTGTTCGAGTGGACCAAGTGGGTGTCGGGGAGCTCCCTGCCAGCCTGGATCCCGCCCGTGGATTTGGCTGCCGCCACTCTGAGCGTTGATACAACCTACAGGTGCCCCAGACGGGGTCAGGGACAGGGCTGAGCATCTGATGGGTTAGCACCAAGCCCTGATGGGGTTTAGGGTTAGGCACGGACTGGAAGAGCTGCTGAGGTTCTCAAAATAAACTTGGGGCAGGATCGAGGCTGCTGTGCTGATCTGAATATTATATAAAAAATATATTTTATTATATATATAAAAATATATATGAAATTATTAGATATATATACATATAAAATGCAAAATAAAAAATTATATAAATATATTATATATATTATATATTTTTATATAATACATATTTATATATAATACATATTAACTATAAAATAAAATATATTATATATAAAATTATAAATATATAATATATAATATATATTTATATAATACATATAAGATATAAAATAAAAATAAAAATTATATTGAAATATATTAAAATATATAATATGTATAATTTAAAAATATATATGCAAACATATAAAATTATATATAATATATATTTATATAATACATATAAAATACAAAATAAAAATATAAATTATATAATAAATATAATATATAATATATAAATACATAATTATATAAAATTAAAATATAAAAATATATTAATCTATATTAGATGTATATGATATATAGTATATATAATATATAAAATATATTAATATTATATCATATATAATATATCTAATTTATATCATATATAAAATATATTAATAATGTACAAATTTATCTATAAATTATATATAATATATTTATTTATTTATTTAATATGTAAATAAAATAAATAAAAATATAAATATATATATAAATAAAATTTGGCTTGTTGTCTTACCACCCTCCCAGGAGGGGATTTTTCCAACAAACCAGCCCAGATGAGCCCAGAGGAGCATCTCCAGTGCAGAAGGAGCACAGGGACACTCAGCGTGTCACAGACTGGTCCTGTTCTCCTTTTCCCAAATATTCTCCATGCAGGAATGGGGAACAAATCATTCTTGAAGTTTAAAGATCACCACAGCAGCTCCCAGTTCTGGGGATTGAGTTTCAGAACAGATATTTCCAGATGAATCACAATTTGCACTTAGAATATTTTGGCTTTTATCATTTAATGGACGTGTTTTTCTGCTCACAGATCTTGCACTCAGAATTCTTTATTTTTTACAATTTACTGAATGTGTTTTTCTCCTCACACACCCTGCACTTAGAATTCTTTTTTTTTTCCCATTTACTGGATGTGTTTTTCTGCTCACACACCTTGAATTCAGAATTCTTTATTTTTTCCCATTTACTGGATGTATTTTTCTCTTCACAGACCTCATATTCCTGTCAGCAAGTTGGTGGTTTCTGAATCTTATGATACCTACATAAGCAGGAGCTACCAAGTAACAAAGGAAATCATCAGTGAATGTAAAGGCAAAGGTGAGTGCTGCAGAGGGGCTGAAAACCAAGGCTGGGGTGTGAATTCCAATATTTCTGACCAATCCTTCCCTCTCAGGGGATGAATTCCCACCCCTGAATCCCTCATCCTCTCTCCCAGAAGAAAAGCCCTGCACCAGAGCTGTAATTTCAAATACACTCACAAGACAGGTCCATAAAGTTAAACAGCAGAATTATTTTGGGGATCCCAACCCACTGGCAGATGTTTCTTTCCCAAGGGAATAAATGAGTTATTTGCCCTCTGCTGTGTGTTCCCAGCATTAAATGGAGCATTTTCCCTCCAAATTATATTCCCATAAAGACCTTGGAACATTTCTCCAAATACAATATTGAATTTTTTTTAAAAAATCCCTAGCTGTTATTGTTCATCCATAACACTCTGAGAATTCCTAAATTCTGCTGTTTTCACTGATTTCATCTCTCTGACCCCTCTCTGCATTCTGAGCTCTGGTTTGAATGGTTTGCACACAAAATTCAAAAGCACAGCAGGGCATTGGCTGTAAAGGATCTTGGAAATGGAAATGTAAAGCTGCTGCTGTGGAAATGATTTAATTTCAGCCAGTGAAATTCAAGTGTTGGTTGTAATAGCAATTAATTTTTTTGCATAGGGAAAAAAGCATCTTCTTCCCAACACAGCTGAAACCTCGCTGGAATTCTTGCTTTCTCCAGAAAGCATTTTTGAAACGAAGCAGGACTGAGTTAACCATCACCCTGAAAACTGAGAAATGCTCCAAACCTGTTAACAAATCACATTTCCCCCCGAATTCACAGTTTGAGCTGTTGTTATAGGACAAAATATTTTAACTGGCTGCTTGATCTTGGGCACCAAAGCCTTTAAATCTGGCTTTATCTCCCTCCTCAGCCCGTGTTTGTCCTTTCATTTCAGGAAATAACATCCTGATCGTGGCCCATGCCTCCTCCCTGGAGGCCTGCACCTGCCAGCTCCAAGGGCTGTCACCTCAGAACTCCAAGGATTTTGTACAGATGGTCAGAAAGGTAAATGCCAGCAAGGAGCACAGCCCTGGCTCTGCAGATACAAAAACAGCCTGCAGTCTGCTTTTTAGGGGTCAGAGGTCCACCTAAATTGGGTTTGCAGGGACTGTTTGGTGCTTTTTAAGGTCAGATCCTACAACCTAAAATGGGTTTGCAGCACTCTTTTGTGCTTTGTGGGGTCAGGTGCACACCTAAAATGGGTTTGCAGGGACTATTTGGTGGTTTGCGGGGTCAGATGTCCACCTGAGATGGGTTTGTAGGGACTCTTTTGTGCTTTTTGGGGTCAGGTGCACACCTAAAATGGGTTTGCAGGGATTATTTGGTGGTTTTTGGGGTCAAGTGCCCACCTAAAATGGGTTTGCAGTGACTCTTATATGCTTTGTGGGGTCAGATGTCCACCTAAAATGGGTTTGCAGGGACTGTTTGGTGGTTTTTGGGGTCAGATGTCCACCTAAAATGGGTTTGCAGGGACTATTTGGTGTGTTTTGGGGTCAGATATCCACCTAAATTGGGTTTGCAGGGACTGTTTTGTGCTTTGTGGGGTCAGGTGTCCATCTAAAATGGGTTTGCAGGGACTCTTCTGTGCTTTTTGGGTACCAGGGGCTGTGCAGAGAGCCCCAAACCCCCTCAGCACAGCCAGCAGGGCACTCAGTCCTACAGCACTTCCCCTTCTCATCCCAAGAGATGCTAACCATCAAAAGGCTGGAAATTATAATGTTTTTTTTATTTCTTCTCCTTTCCTGCCCTCTGCCAGCCTTGCAGAGGCTCCCTGGGATATTCAGGGCTCATCTGGGAACCCCTGAGCTGCAGGAACATCCATATTTCCCTTAAAGTTGTGTTGGTTTGAGACCACATTTGGTTTGAGCTGGTCCCTATTCAAACCTGCATCCCATTTAAACTTAAATTCCATCCAAAACTACAGTTTTAAACCTGCCTTCCATTCAAAACTACATTTTAAAAACTTCATTCCATTTAAACCTACATTCCATTCAAAACTACAATTTAAAAACCTCAATTCCATTTAAAACTATATTCCATTCAAAACTACATTTTTAAACCTGCCTTCCATTTAAAACTACACTCCATTCAAAACTGCACTTTTTAACCCCACATTTCCAGGCTATAATCTGATTTTTTTCCCCAATGTTTTGCACAGGCAGTGGTGCACACTCTGTCAATCCCCATCTGAAAATGGACTTTGGGAGAGGGAAAAGAGAGTAAAAAAAGGGTGAAATCCTGGAGTAGCACAGCAGGGCTCCATCCCTTGGGCTTGCCCAGCTCTGTCCTTGTTTTTTTTTCTTAATTCCCATCTCTCTCCTCACAGATTCCCTACCTGGGGTTTTGCTCCTGTGAAGAGCTGGGGGACACTGGAGTGTGGCAGCTGACAGACCCTCCCATCCTCCCCCTCACACATGGACCAACTGGAGGCTTTAACTGGAGAGAAACCCTCCTGCAGGAGTAGGAAAAACTCCCCAGCAAGGACAGCCTTTCCCAGCCTTGGAGAATGTCTCTTCTTCCTTGTGTTTTATTGACAGTGGAGGAAAAAAGAAAAAAACAAAACCCTCATCATCTGTCCAGTGGGTCACTCAAAGCATATCTCACACAGCCACAGCCCTGCATAAAACAACACACAAAAAAATCTCATTTACAAACAAAAAAGGGGCTGATTAAGGGGGAAAAAAATGAAAATACAGCTTGAGGGTCTTGCACAGCACAGAGTCACTTTGGGGTTGGTTTCATCACCTTGAAGGGAGCTCTGGTGACACTTTCACTGTCCCCTGCACCACGTGGAACAAGGAGCCCTGTGTCAGGCAGGATGCTGGGGTTGGTTTTTCTCACTGCTATTTTTGTAAAGTGTCTGCAGGCTTGTTCAGCACCTCGTGCTTGCTCCTCTCCCAGCCCCCAAAGCCTCAGCACCTTCCATAAAAATCAAAAGTGTGTCCCCCAAGGCTGGAAATGAGGCCTCTGCAGGCTGCTCCAGGTTATCCCTTCCCCTCTGCCTGAGCAGGCAGGGATGGGAGTGCCCAAAATTTTGTGCAGGGATTGGTTGGTCCTGAGGAAAATCCCAAATCAGAGGAAAATTCTGAGTTTCACGTCAATCACAGGTGAAGTTGGAGCATCAAAAGTCAGCACAACAAAAGCTGGGAGGGATTTCTTTGAAGTGGAGATAAAAGAAGCCTTTTCCAACCAAACCTGAGCCATTCAGGAAGTTCAGATTTGGGGTTTTATTCCTTTACTTTTGGTAATTGAAATCCACCTGCGTGCCCAGACACAGCCTAAAAGGTTTGTGCCAGTTGAATTCTCTTCAGAAGGTTTGGAAAAGGGGTTTTTCCCTTTTTATACTGGGATTTTTGTGCTGGCCATCCACCCTCTGGCTTTGTGTCCCTTAGGCTGTCCTGGTGAGGTTGATGGGATGAAAAATCTGCTGGAATTCAGCTGAAATTCTCAGTGCTTTGTTTCCTTTACCTTTAATTCCCAAGTGCCATCTGCCATAAAGACAAAGCAGCTAAAAAAAACCCAGCACACCTTGATTTAGGAACATTTGATGCTGTTTATCCAGGAAGGGATTTGGGGGAAAGTGGAAGAGTTTCCATCTCTAACCGAGATTATTTATTGACAGTGGAGGAAAAAAGAATCACAAGGGGGATCCTCTTGGTGCCAGAACCTGCAGGATGCCAAAAGCAGCTGCATCCCAAAATACACCACAGTGGGTATTTGTAACATGAAGTGACATCAGAGAAGGGTTTTTTAGGACCAGAATTACCTAAAATCATCAGCCTTGGGTCCTGCAGACACTTCAGCAGTGCTGGCTTGCTGCCAGCAGGTAATTAAACTCATTTTTAATGAGTTTAAATGGGATGAAAGAGATGTAGGCACACTCCTTTCCTGGTTTGGGCCACAAGTCTGAGTATTCCCAGGAACAGAATCATCCCAGAATGGTTTGGGTGATAAAACTCAAAAAGTTCATCCAGTTGCTTGAGCAGGGACACACCAGGGTGGCCTTGGGCACTTCCAGGGATGGGGCAGCCACAGCTGCTCTGGGCAGCAAATGAAAAAACACCAAATAATAAAGCAAAAAGCAGCAGCTGAGGAGTTGCAGGAGAGATTTTGTGCCATCCCTGCCCAGGATGAAACCTCATGTGAAATGGGTGAGAGGCACAGAAGTCAGCACTGGCCAAATTGATGTTTATTAATCACAGGAAAATCAAGTTTTGGGTGGTGTTTTGGTGGGTTTTCCCCTTGGGCAGGGCTGGTGTCACCTCCCTCCAGCTGCCACAACAACCAAGGAGTGACAAACTGCAGAATTCCTCTCCCTAAAAGAGGTGAAACAATTGAGATTGGACCAATCCAGAGGGGCTGAGCTCAGTTTGGAGCTCACCAGGGAGAGCTCAGCACATCCTGGGGGAACAGAGCCCATCCTGGGGGGAATATCCCAGAAATTCACATAAACCATAGGAATAAACTGTTATTTTTACCTTTAGGACTGTGTAACACTGAGCTCAGAACATCCTGTCCATACCCACAGGCAGCACAGAGCCCATCCTGGGGAATATCCCAGAAATTCACATAATCCATAGGAATAAACTGTTATTTTTACCTTTAGGACTGTGTAACACTGAGCTCAGCACATCCTGTCCATACCCACCAGCAGCACAGAGCCCATCCTGGGAAATATCCCAGAAATTCACATAATCCATAGGAATAAACTGTTATTTTTACCTTTAGCAGGGAGCCCATCCTGGGAAATATCGCAGGAACTCCCACAATCCATAGGAATAATCCCATTATTTTTACCTTTAGGACTGTGTAACACTGAGCTCAGCACATCCTGTTCATACTCATAGGCAGCAGGGAGCCCATCCTGGGGGAAATATCCCAGAAATTCACAAAATCCATAGGAATAAACTGTTATTTTTACCTTTAGGACTGTGTAACACACTCATAAGTGCTTTATTAGAGCAGGGATGGAACTGAAAAGCCAGGGAGAAAATTTAGGACAGGGCAGGAAGAAAAACCCAAACCTGCTCCTGCATGGTTTTATTGCTGTCAAGTTGATTTTTAATTGTCATTTCAACTCTTTTTGGCTGTGTGCAGACATTCTGGAGAACATTTCTGGCTTGTTTTCCTCCATGCAAAAAGTTTAAAATTAAATATTTGACAATCACACACACACAAAAATAATTTGATTGCTGAGGCGTGTGAATTCTCTGGATTTTTTGTTTAATGCCAGTCAAGTGTAAATTTGGGGCAAGAAATATCATTATATTCTAATATTTATTGCCTGTAGAAAGAGTGGAGGCTGCTCAGATTCTGTTTGATTTGAGTGACTTTAAAAGGAATTTCTTTAGAGGCAGGAAACAGAGGGGGAGCAAAAGCTGAATGCACAATTTGAGTGGTTTTAGCTGCTCTTTGAAATAGTAATAGAGAAAAAAAGTGTTCTGGTTGAGGAGGTAGATGTTAAAATACTCTTCTTTAAAATATATATATATATATTTTTGGATGTTTGGGAAATATTTTGACAATTGTAGTCTTGTCTCGAATTAGGTGTCAAGAATCACAGGGAGAAAAATCTTATTTTCTTCAGCATTTGGAGTTTTCTTGGGGTTTTCATGTTAAGCAGAAAAGGCTTTTTGGGAGAAAAAAAAAGAGAAAAAGTGTTGTTCCTTTTAAATTTATAATTGAGAGGTTAAGAGGACAAAAGAATTGCTGCTTCACTTTCACCCCATTGCTGCTCATGAATGTGGATTTAATGTCACCCCAGTGGTTTGTCCCAGAACGTTAAACTTGGGGATAAAACTTGAATCCCCAAATTAATCTCACCAAAATCTTTTCCTTCACTGCAAGCTGCATCAGAGCCCAGGTTTTATTCTAACAGCACTTCACAGGTTTTTCCTTCTCTCCACAACCAAGGAAAAAAAAAAGCTGCAAACCTGCCGAGAATAAATGGTTAATTTTCGTAATATGCAGAGTCTGGCTTAGAAAAAGACAAGAATTAAATCGACATCACACCCAAACCAACAGAGCTTTGCTTGTTTATGCAAAATGAGGATCCAGACCGTGATAACTTCAGTCAAAAATTGGTATTTCCCTTTTCACTCCGAGTGAGCAGTTTCAGACAGAAGTTGGCAGGAGCCTCCTCCTGCTATGAAATTCTAGTGAGTTTTTAATGAGAGTGGTAATTTTTATCCCCAAATAATGGCTTTGGTTTGTGCTTTGGGGTCGTTTCTCTCAAGAGAGGCAGAGAGGAAATGATTTGGAAGTCGCAAACAGGAGTGATGGGGGAGCAGACGTGCTGGGGATGGCAATCAAAGAGCAAAATAATTGTAATTAACAGTGGCTGTGATTGGCTCTAAATCGCTTCTCGCTGCTCCCCACTTCCTCAAACTCGTTCCCCAGGGAATCTTCACGACCCACAACAGAAAATACTCAGCCAGTTCCTTTATTATTTCCCATTAAAATGTATTTTCTGAACTTTCTCTCCAGGACATCTCTTCAGACTTGATGTTACCAACTTTATTTGTCATTTCATTTTCAACCTGTTGTATCATTCTGTTTATTATGTTTGTTTTTTTTTTTTAATTTAGTGTGAGCAGATTGTATTTATTTGGAAAAAAAAAAGAAATGTTTGCTGTTTAAAAAACCCCAATAATTGTATTGCCAAAAATAGCTGTAATTACCTGTGACATCTGTATTTTTTTATTTTGGGGGTGGGGCAGGCAGGGGGGGTGGGTGGTTGTTTTTAATCTCAGTTTCGAGCTCTAACAACTGTTAAAACAACCACTGCGTTTTAATTTGCTTCTCACATTAAATGGAATTCTCAGAAGTCAGACAAAAATATCTCGTAGGTGATTTAATAAAGATGCCGAGCGCCCTTCCTATTTCAGATTTCCTCTGGAGTGTGGTGGTGGAATTCTGCATTTTCCTTTTTTTTGAGGCTGAAATTCATTCTCTCGACAGCAGATGGCACAAAATTCTCTCGGCTCCTGTTTTCCGTGCTCAGGGATGGGATTTTCCCTCTGGATTCAGTTTGGTTTTTTTTTCCGGAGTTATTTCACTCTCAGGTTTGGATGTGTGGAACTGAAGGCACAACTTTCAAACCGACTTACTTTTCCTTAATCTGGATTTTTTTTTTTTAATCCAGCGAGCATTTTATCTTAAATTCAGCTGCTTAATATTCATGACCTGCAGCTCTGTTTTCCAGTAAAATTGATTAATGAGGATGAACACAAATCCACAGCTTTTATCAATCAAATATCCACTGAGTGATGCACTTCCCTGCACCTGAAAGTTTCATGGAAAAAAGGCCTATTTATTTATTTATACATCAGCCTGTTGCATATTCGTAGACTATTATGCCTATTCATATGTTTTTACAAACTAATTTACATATTTTAGGAACTGTTTAGTAAGGTCACTCTTTGGGTGTCTACTCTTTTTGGAGTATGCATGGTTTTTTGGCTGTGGTTTTAATCTTGTCTTTATTATCCCTTCTAGTTTGGGCTTTGGTTCATACTTTTCACAGACTGTAGGTGTTGATAGTTGAGCCTGTCTGTAGCTGGGTTCTGATCATATGTTCATATGGATGTTATCCCAGCTAAACAGGTAGTTCAATTAGAAGCATAATTATATATTAGTTATATTATATTATATTATATTATATTATATTATATTATATTATATTATATTATATTATATTATATTATATTATA
>JBBMKD010000085.1:4126112-4147535 GCA_037834095.1 Argya squamiceps | reverse complement strand
TATTATATTATATTATATTATATTATATTGTTATACTGTAAACACGTAGTTAAATTATAAGCATAATTATATATTAGCTATATATAGCTATATAAATTAGCTATATATATTAGCTATATTATATTATATACAGTATATAATATCTAATTTATTTTATACATAATATATCATATAAAGTTATATATTTTATATATTATATATTATGTATTATATATTATGTATATTATGTATATAATATATTATATAATACACATAATGTATTATATATAACGTATTATATATTATTATATTATATATTATATATAAAATGTCTAAGCAAAAAAAAAAGATCACGATATCCTTATAACAGCGTTATTTTAACATTATACACATAACATTCATCTCAATATTTGCGAACAACTAATTTCATTATATGTATTTATAACACGCCGTGAGCTGAGCCGGGGCAGAGGTGGGGCGGTGAAATTCCGAGTCCCCCCGTGCTGTCACCCCCGTGTCCCGTGAGGTCACCGGTGTCACCGCAGCCCCAGCGCGGAGGAAAGGCGCGGCGGGGCAGGGGGGCCGGGGCACAGACCCCGGGGTGATGAAGTCACGGTGACTGCGCTCCCTCCAGGCTGAAAAGGAGCGGCGGCAGCAGCGGCCCCGCAGAGAGAGGAAGCCGAGCCCGGCTCAGCTCAGCATGACCATCCCCGGGGTGCTGCTCGCCGTGCCTCTGCTCCTGCTGCAAGGTAAGACTGGCTTCTCTCCTTCCATCTCTCCTTTTCCTGCTGGGAGAACTGTATCCCAGAGCTCCAGCACAGCTCAAGGCTGTGCTCTTGGTCTCTGAGTGACAAAACAACATTTTGTCACCCCATTCCCAGAGCTCTCAGACTCCTAAACCCAGGATCAGTGAGACCAAGTTTCTTGAGATGACAAAGCGTTGGGGTAGCAAAAGGTTCTGCTTTAAATTTGGACAGATGATCACTGCTGGCTTTGCCTGGGATCAGGAATCCAAGTAAGCCTGTGTTCATGCACTGTGAGAAAAGAGGCTGATTGAAGTCAGAGAAGTTTAGGGAGAATTTGCACAGTAGTTTGAAAAGGAAAAGCTTTAGGTGCTCAATCTCCTGCTAGAGGAGGCAGCTTGTTTAGATCTCCTTTGTCTTTCAGACACATGAGAGTGTGACAGGTTGATATCTGACTGTGTCAAACAGTCTGAGGATCTAAGAAAGATCTAACAGAAGATCCAAGGAAGGAGGGAACAAGGCAGGAATCCACGCCCAGCATCCTGCAGGCTTCACTCCTGAGCTTTGCAGGAGAAATGGATGCACGATCCTGGGGCTGGAGCAATATTCCGTCTCCCTGCTGACAGATCCTGGAGCAGAAACCACTGCAGGGCTGTTACTGACAATTTGCTAATTCTCAGTACAACCCCTGACTCCCATTTTACCACAGACTCCTGCAGGGTGAGTTTGTAGCTGCTGCCTTGGCTCCCAGAATTAATGCAGCTCCATCCACAGGTCAGCAGCCAGGACAAAACTCATCAAACGGGGTGGCTCTGTGGGTTACAGGCTCACAGATAACTCTGCACCAAAACTGACTCATTAAATAGGGTGAGTGTGTTTTACAGGCTCACAGATAACCCTGCACCAAAACTGACTCATTAAATGGGGTGAGTGTGGCTTAGAGGGTCACAGATAACTGCACCAACACTAAAACTCACTCATTAAATGGGGCAAGAGTGAGTTACAGGCTCACAGATAACTGCACCAAAACTCACTCATTAAATGGGGTGAGTGTGGGTTACAGGTTGGCAGGTAACTCTGTACCCAAACTAACTTATTAAACAGGGTGAGTGTGAGTTAGAGGCTGACAGATAACTCTGCACCAAAACTAACTCATTAAACAGGGTGAGTGTGGGTTATAGACTCACAGATAACTCTGCACCAAAACTCACTCATTAAACAGGGTGAGTGTGGGTTACAGGCTGACAGATAACTCTGCACCAAAACTAAAACTCATTAAATGGGGTGAGTGTGGCTTTACAGGGTCACACATAACTCTGCACCGATGCTCTCAGTGCAAATCTCAGTGCAAGGAGCTCTCAGTCACTTCCTGGGGGCTCCAAGAATAGCAGCAACCAGAGTAGAACCACTCTGCTGGGTGAATCCTGCAATTTCCAGCACCAAATTGCTGCCCTTTCTTGCCAAGAAGGTGGATCTATCACTTGATGGCAGAATGGCTTTTCCAGGTGGGCTCCACATGGTAGAAAAGCCACCATCCCTGGAGCTGCCATGGGGACCATTTAATGGTCACTTTTAGTGACCACAGTGGCTGCAGAGCAGAGCTCCTGTGCAGGAAAGAGCTGCTCTGTGAGTCATGCTCTGAATAAAACCCATTTTCCAGCGGTCTCCCATGGAAATTCCATTTATAAATCACCCCCACCTCTTCTTGCTCAGCCTTGCCTCTCTCACCCCCAAAGGTGTGATGTGCCAGACCCCACGCTGCTGCTGGTGACAGGAAACCAGCACGGGGACAGAAATACCCGAGGGGCCTGTGGAAAACCACAGCCAGCCCCCAGCTGCCTCTAAACAACTCTCACCTCCTGCCACAGCTCCTCTCAAGGACACGCACGGCCACAATCCCCACGGGGAGCTGCTGTCTTACAAGGAGACAAAGCTGATTCTAGAGGTATAAAAATCAGCTCCAACAAAAAAAAAAAAAAGAACAACCAACTTCATTTCTGAGCAATTTCAAATTTTTAAGAACCTGAAAATCTTCCCCGAAGCCCAGAAAGGTTCATTTCCCCAAACTGCAGTGGGAAATGGGGGCTGACAGCTACCTGGAAAATCAAATCAAAACACACAAAACAGGAATGAAAACAAAACTCTCGTGCTGCCTATTTATTTAACACCAACCCAGGCACCAATCTTTGCATTCTCTAGGGCACGGGTTTTGTCTGGAGAAGGCAATTCATTCCAGGTCATCAAATATTTTCACAAAGTGTTTTATCTGCCTTAGAATGTCTGGAGAAAAAAAACACATTTTACTGCCTGCCTGTGAAATGAGCTGGGAGAAGAGAGAGTGAAATTTCATTTTAGCAACCTGTGCCAGGCCAGGTTTGGGGTTGTTTTTTTGTCAAAATAAGTTTCATTTCTGAATAAAAATGCCTCATTTTTAGAGGTGTTGGGAAATCAGTCACTGCTCAGCCACACACTGAACAAATCAGGTTCAACAGCTCCAGAATGGGACATAAAATCAGAATATGGCTTGGGTTGGAAAGGACCTTAAAAATTATTTAGTTATAATAATGGAATAAGTGAAAATTGAATGTTTGTGTTTAAACACAAGGAGAGAATGCATGAAATGGGTCTGTTTCAGTTCTTTATTGGCTAATAATGAAATACTTTCTTGGCTAATAACTAAAACTGGCTTAATAATTTAATCTGGTTGTGCTGGCAGGTGAAGATCCCAAACCTTTGTGACACAGTGCCTGTGATGACCTGTGCAATGATAATAATTGGTTTAATAAGATTGGTTTAATAATTAAATCTGGTCGTGCTGGCAAATGAAGATCCCAAACCTTCGTCACACAGTGCCTGTGATGACTTGTCCAATGACAATAATTTATTTATATCCCTACAAAACCATACTGGCAATGTAGAAATGTTTAAAAAACCATTGAGGAAAAGGAAAATTAACACATTGCTCTGTGCAAAATATCACTGCTTTGCTTCATGTCACCATTTCCCACTTGTTTTTTCCCCTGGTGCATGGCAGGGGGGTTTCCAGGGGCTGCCACTGTGACTCTGAAGGAAGGAGAAAACCTAAATCTCCACTGCACCTTCAGCATCCCCAACAACAGCAAGAATTCTACCCTGCAGTGGTTAAACCCTCGGGGTTTCACCATTTTCTTCAACGCCCAGCAGGGTAAGTGTGAAACCCCAGCGTGGTGGCACTTCCCACCAGGGCTGGGGACACTGAGCTGGCCCTGCTCCCACCATCAGGGGGACCCTGATGACAAAATTGCCCTTGGTTGGGGGGTTGGAGCTGGGTCCTGCTTGGTCCAGAGGATCCTCCAGAGGTCTCCCTGTTCCTTCGTGGTCACCAGAAACTTTTGGGGCTACCTAAAAGCAGAGGCCAGACAGAATGAAGGGAATAAAAAGCAGTTTATTTCTATTTATTGAAGGGCCTTCAGGTACATTTAGGGCAGACAAAGCCCCCCAGGGGCTACACCCAAAATAGACAATGGTCACGGGTTTGCACACTTTGATCAGTTTGATCAGTTTGCTGATGCATGGAGAAAATAAGGCTGATCCATGGGGAAAATGGGGCTGATCCATGTGGGAAATGGGGCTGATCCATGTGGGAAATGGGGCTGATCCATGAGGGATATGGGGCTGATCCTTATGGGAAATGGGGCAGATCCATGAGGGAAATGGGGCAGATCCATGGGGCTGATCCATGTGGGAAATGGGGCTGATCCATGAGGGAATGGGGCAGATCCATGTGGGAAATGGGGCTGATCCTTATGGGAAATGGGGCTGATCCATGGGGCTGATCCATGAGGGAAATGGGGCTGATCCATGAGGAAAATGGGGCTGATCCATGAGGAAATGGGGCTGATCCATGGGGCTGATCCATGGGGGGAAATGGGGCAGATCCATGGCAGAAATGTGGCTGATCCGTGAGGGAAATGGGGCTGATCCATGGGGAAAATGGGGCTGATCCATGAGGGAAATGGGTTTATTGCAACCCACCCTGTGCTGCTGGGAATCCTGACTCCCCAAAATCCCCATCAGGCTCTGGTAGGAGTTCCTCTCCCCTGCTGCAGGCAAATAATCTGATTACTTACTTACAAGACCTTGGAGGAAATCACCTGTCCATCAATTACCTCCATTTTTTAGACATATATTTATATTCTTAGTATTTTTTGCTCTCAGTTTTTTATACCATAGAGGTAGGAAATTTATCAGGGGTAGGGAAGGAGCTGAGTATCCATTGGAGCAACACCCACAAGAATTGGAGTTCCCAAAGTGTTTGGACCCTGGAGAAGTTGAGGCACACTGAATATTTTCCTTTTTAATACAAAAGAAAGGTTTCTCCCCTTTGTTGAGGAAGAAACCAAAGCTGGCACTGCACTGAAGGTTTTCATTCTTCATCTGAGTCACCACTGGCAGCCTCTGTCTCGTTGCTTCTCCAATGAACCACTTTGGGAATCAGTTCCCTCCAGTTTTGTCATATTTACAAATATGACAACTCAATTATGAGTCTTACACCATGATGGTCTCAAAATCCTTTAATATTTAATCCAGAAATTGCTGGGATTTCCTCCCAGCTCAGTATTTTGCCAAAACCTCAGCTAAAAAAAAAAATTAAATAAAACAAAAAGAGAGTTTTTGAGGCCTCTGTCCCCCTGATGATTGTACAAACCCCCAGTTTCAGTTCAATTTAAGGGCAGAAAGTTGCATTTTCTGTGCAGCAATTGTGGGAAAAGTCCATGGACTTTCTGGGCTGACCCTGAGGATTCCTGTAAATTATGCAGCAGCAGGAGGAGAGAATTAAAGATTAGAAAGTCAAGAGAGAGAAAGGAGAGTAGAGGTGCCCCAGGTGATGCTTTCATTAAAAAACCTGAAGTTTTAAAATGCCATAAAATAAAAACTCTCCTCATGCTTTGACTTCCTCTTCTTGACCTGTGCTGGCTTTTCTTTTCCTGGCAGTTTTGAGAGACCAGAGGTACAAACTCCTCCGTTACTCCAAGGATGAATTGTCCATCCAGCTGTCCAACGTGACAGTGCAGGACGCAGGAATTTACAGCTGCTTCTCCTACAGCAGCAACGTCAAAAACAAGAGCCAGGATGTTCAGATTTTGGGTGAGTTCCCTCGACTGTTTGTTTGTTTGTTTGTTTGTTTGTTTGTTTGTTTGTTTGTTTTTTCCAGAGGAGCAGAACAGAGCCAACTCCTCAAATCCTGACCTGCATTTTCCCATGGTGCTCACACAACATTTTGGTATTAGCTCAGTCCTGTTGGAGCCCTGGGCACTGAGAATTTCAGACTTTCTGTGCTCACGGGCACTGACTCCCAAGCAAACACTGCATTTGACTTGAGGCCATGGAAAAGGCTCCCAAAATTGAGTGACAGCACTGGGATTGTGGGTGTGGAGTTTGAATAGAAGTGTGTGATATCAGAGGGTGGAAAACTTAGAGTTTAAGGGTTAGAATACAGTAATATATATATATATAAAGCAAGATGGAGGACTTAGGGTGAATGCTGAGTGCTCCTTTTTCTCCTTCTTCTTCATGGGTCTGGGTGGTGTTTTGTAATTGGATAGAAAAATCCACATTGGGGGCCACAGGTGGTTGGTTATTGGGTTAAAAGTCAAAATAATTTAGTGTCATTTCATAATTGGACAGTTTATCCTTAAAAGACCTTGTAGAGAGAGAGAGAGAGAGAGAGAGAGAGAGAGAGAGCCATTTTTCACTTTGTTAGCCAGAACTCACAGCTTGTGAGACTGTAACATAGATAAGAATTAATAAACACCTGAGTCCCAACAAGAAACACCATCTCGAGCACTTAATCCCGACCCTGGAAAAGAAGATAAAACACAACACAGTCCTCTCTCCAATAATGCTCATAAAAACGAGTGGAAAATGCCTCTAAACTGACCCTAAATCTTCCTGCTGCAGCTGCTCCTTCCCACCCAGTGCTGGAGGTATTCCAGGACTCAGGAAGAGGCATCAAACTGTCCTGCCACACCCAGGGGTGCAAACCCCAGCCCCAGATCTCTTGGCTGTTGGACAACGGGATAGAGCTCCAAGGTAAGAGCTCAAAGATCAGGGATTGAGCACTAAAATTTGGGGGTTTTGTCAGTTTTGGGTGGTTTAAAGGTACTGGAGGGTGAAATAGCAGCTGGGTTTGTCACTCAGACCTGCAGCTTGGTGGAGGTCCGGGGAACAGTCAGCATGAATTTCCTGTGGGATAAAATTAAGCCAAAATCCTGCAACTTCAGCACTGAATTCCACTGGGATAAAATAAACCCAAACCCCTGGAATCTCAGCACTGAATTCCACTTGGAACCTCAGCAGTGAATTCCACTGGGATAAAATTAGTTCCAACCCTTGGAATTTCAGCACTGAATTCCACTGGGAACCTCAGCACTGAATTCCACTGGGATAAAATAAACCCAAAATCCTGGAACCTCAACTCTAAACTTCAGTGGAATAAAATAAACCCAAACCCCTGGAATCTCAGCACTGAATTCCACAGAGATAAAATTAACTAAATCCACTGGAATTTCAGCATTGAATTCCACTGGGAATCTCAAGACAAAATTCCACAGGGATAAAATAAACCCAGAATCCTGGAAATTCAGCACTGAATTCCACTGGGATAAATTGAACCAAACCCATGGAACCTCAACTCTAAATTTCAGTGGAGTAAAATAAATCCAAAATCCTTTAACATCAGCACTTAATTCCACTGGGAACCTCATCACTGAATTCCAGTGGGATAAAATGAACCAAACCCCTGGAACCTCAACTCTAAATTCTGGTGGAATAAAATAAACCCAAACCCCTAGAATTTCAGCACTAAATTCCACAGGGGTAAAATAAACCCAAAATCCTGGAACCTCAGCACTGAATTCCACAGGGATAGAATAAATCCAGAATCCTGGAACCTCAGCAGTGAATTCCACTGGGATAAAATTAGTCCAGACCCCTGGAACCTCAGGACCAAATGGGATAAAAATGGGACAAAACAACCCCAAACCGTGGATTTTCAAAGCCCCAGCAGCCTTTCTTCTCCTTTAACCTGTCTGCTGCACAAATAACTGCCATTCTAACAGTGCCATAAATAGCATTATTCTAAAAATCACTGCCTGATCAGCTCCAGTGCACATCTGCATCAAAAATGTGAGAAAAACACTCAGGGATGCAAATGTCTTTTCTTTCACACATCAGCAAGCTCTTACTTGTGTTTTGCATCATCAGGCAACGTATTTAAAGCTGAACCTGTAACCTCCCCTGCCCCAAGATGGTTTATTTTTAAATAAGAGCTCTAGAAAACAGCAGAGAATTGTATTTTGTGGCCTGAATGTAGATAGAAAGGAGAGTTAATAATAAAAATGAATCAGGTTGGCAGATAAATGGGTGTTAAGGCAAAAAAAGGAATGCATGGATGGTGGAAAAGCAGGTTTTTAATTCCTGTGTTTGGGAAGAGCTGGGCAGTGTGTGAGGGTGAGGGCCTGGGGAATATCAGCGGGGAAGTCATAAAAACCTCAGTATTTCCTCCCTGATTTTTTATCTCTGGTCCTCACAGTGTTTTTCTAAAACCAGGGAGCTCCCCAAGCCTGAAACCACGCTGGTAAAGTGAATTATTTGTGACATCACAACACAGAGTTCAAGCACTAAACACCTCCTTCAAGCCAGCCATGTATTTCTCCAATATTTTAACAAAAAAATCTCTGCTTATCTTTATCTACTCCTTGCCTTTGGAGAGGAGGAAACACCTGAGCTGTGTCTGCTGGGTTGGTTTATCTGGGGCTGGCTTTCAGAGCAGCAATATTTGCATGATGAGACACAAATTTAATTGTTTGAAAGATAAAATATCATTGCCCTAATCCACTATTTCTCAAATTCCTGCTTTTTTTCTATTTTTTGAAGGTTTGGAGTAGCTCACCTTCCTTCCTCCCCCTTCCATTCCCAGCTTTAATCACTTCCTGCAAATATTTACACTAATCAGAAAATAGCTAATAACTCTTAATTACTGGGAACACCTCAGTTGCACCAGGGCTCAGCAGGGACAAACCAGCTGTAATTACTGAGCTGGTGCTGACAAAGATGATTTCCTTCCCTGCAGAACCCCTCTGAAATCCTTTTGGAGCTCTCACCTGGCCCTGCTGGGGATGAAAAGAGGGTTGAGAAACGCTGATCTGTAAAGGGTCGTTTGGAAATAGGGGATTTCTTTCGTTTAAAGGTACCAGAGCAAGGGGAGGCATCAGAAGCTCTGCATTATAAACAGAAATATTTGTGCCCTTCAGGTGAACATCTGAAACACCTCCCTCTCCACCAGAGCTGCTAAAACACGTCTCTGGGCACATCAAACACAACTTTATTTTTCTATATCATCAGTATTGCCTGGAGGGCTGGGAATCCCATCAGACTCACCCTAATTCCTTGTGGCAAGGCAAGAAATCCCCATGTTTAACTTCCAGCAGCTGGAAAAGCGGAAGAATCAAACCTGTGCTGCAGGAGAACAAGATTTCAGGGTGATGTAAATGATTTTATTTATTTCTCTGGACTAGAAGCCCTCACATTTTTTTCTCCCAATGTGCAGGTGACACCAGGCACCAGCTGGGGGCTGATGGGGGGAAATGGAGCACGAGCAGCAGCCTGAGGATCCTCAGCTACAGCCCCAAAGTGACAGCCAGCTGCATCATCCAGCACCCTGCCCTCGGGGGAGGGAGGCTGGTGGCATCTTTCCCCTTCCAGGACCTGCCCAGCACAGGTATTGCAGCTCCTCCACCTCTGCCTCTCTGATTTTTCTGCCCCGAGGTGCTGGGAATTCTGCACATTCACACAGAGTCTGCAGTCCTGAGTGTGGGAGCTGCTTTTAAATGTGGAACCTGGGGCAAAAAGGGGTTGGGGTTGTTCCTTGGGGGCAGATCTGAGCAGCAGCACCTTCCCCAAGCCCCCCACGGCAGTGGTTCACTTATTTCTCATTTCAGGAGTAAATATATCCTGAGGACAGGAAAGCTGAGGGTGGGAGGATGGGACTGAAAGTGAAACCCTTGATCAAACAGAAAACCCAAAGCATCCCGGGCATGGAGCAGGGCAGGGTAGATTTTCAAGGATCTGCTCAGTGGCAAAACCTCTTGTGATTTTTGTCATTTTTTGGGGGGGTTTCTTTAGGCTGCAAACAACCACCCAGGCTTTCAGATGATGCAGAAGTTCCCAGCCCTTCAGAGAATCCAACAGTTCCCAGTTCTTCAGAGAATTCAGCAGGTGCCAGCCCCTCTGCATCCCCAGAAGATCCAAAGGTTTCCAACCCTTCTGCATCCCCAGAGAGTCCAGGAGGTAGCAGCCCCTCTGCATCTCCAAATAATTCAGAAGTTTCCAGCTCCTCTGCATCTCCAAATAATTCAGAAGTTTCCAGCTCCTCTGCATCTCCAAATAATTCAGAAGTTTCCAGCCCCTCTGCATCCCAAAATGATTCAGAAGTTTCCAGCCCCTCTGCATCCCCAGAGAATTCAGAAATTTCCAACCCTTCTGCATCCCCAGAGAATCCAGCAGGTACCATGCCCTCTGCATCTCCAAAAGATCCAGAAGTTTCCAGCCCCTCTGCATCCCAAAATGATTCAGAAGTTTCCAGCTCCTCTGCATCCCCACAGAATTCAGAAGTTTCCAACCCTTCTGCATCTCCAAAAGATCCAGAAGTTTCCAGCCCTGCATCCCCACAAGATCCAGCAGTTCCCAGCTCAGCACCAGCCCAGCCAAACCTCACAGATGTCACATCTAAGGGTGAGTTTGGTCTCGGCCACCTGAATTTATCAAACCTGAGATGACGAGCACAGCAAATCTGCAGGGCACAGGAGTTTGGGGCACAGGGCACAGCATTCCCTGCTTGTTCCCTCATTTTCCAGCCAAAATTCCTCTCCTTTGGAGGAAGAAGGGCACGAGCAGGGTGGGAACCAGGCTGGGATGCTCTGGGTGGGCTGCACTAGATGGCACTGTGCAACAACTCTTCATCCGTGCTGCCACCGGCCCGCGCTGCCCCAAATCAGGAGTTATTTTGGGGGTTTTTTTCAGCTCCACAGCCCAAATAAATCGCCCAAAAACCCCTCCAAGAGTTTTGCACCTCCTTAGCACGACAGGCCCTGCAGTGACAAAACTGCTGCTTTAGAAACGCCCCAACTCTTTGTTTTTGTTGGTTTAAAAGTGATGTATCAATGATGGCAAACAGCACAAAATGAAAACATGCTGATAAACCCTCGCCTGATAAATCCTGGCACGTCTCAGGATAACATCCGTGGGAAGGGATTTTTTCCTGAATTTTTCCTGAATTTTTTCCTGAATTTTTCCTGAATTTTTTCCTGATTTTTTTCCTGAATTTTTTCCTGATTTTTCTCCTGAATTTTTTCCTCAATTTTTCCTGAATTTTCTAAGAGGGGATGGAGCCAGAGGGAATTTTCAGGTCCCCTCCAGCTCAAACCACTCTGCAATTCTGTGGCTTTTACTGGGTGTGAAAAGGAAAGGAAAATCTCTTTTTAATGCAAATTTAAAAAGGAAAGGAAAATCTGTTATTGATGCAAAATAAATATTTTATTAATTTTGGTGCACACAGCACACACCATCATTTCAGCATTGAAAAACGAAGTTAATGTTTATATATATATATGTATTTATCATATATATTTATTTATTATGTATAATTACACATAAGGATGTGTTGTCTGTGTCCATAAAAAAATCAGAGCTCACCTCTCTGTCTGCACAGGGACTGAAGAAACAACAGCAGCAGGAGAATTGGGAGGTTCATCAACTTCTGGGGGTTTCAATGGTGAGAAATTCCCTCATCAGACACTGGTGGTGGTGGCAAAGGACAGGAAAAAAGGGGTCGAGGACATGAATATCAAAATATCTGCTGTAAACAGGAGGATTTCTGCTCATTGCTGGTTTTTTTTCAGGCAGGAGGAGCAAACTGATGGATGAGGAAAGTTCCAAAATGACCAAGCTCAGCTTGGTTTTAATTTGGCTGCAAATTGTTTCTCTAAGAATGTGTTAATAAATATTTAAAATATATATAAATATATAAATAAAATAAACAAAGTATTTAGAATAATAAAATATAAAGTATTTAAAATAATAAAATACCAAATACTTTAAATAATAAAATACAAAGAATAAAATTAGGCACAGAGTTAGGGAAGTGAGCGCAGACCTTACATGAGGGGCAGAACCTGATGCCCTGAAAGTTATAAATGACCAAGCTCAGCTTGGTTTTAATTTGGATGTAAATTGTTTCTCTAACAACGTTAATAAATATAAAATATAAATATAAATATAAATATAAGTATAAATATAAATATAAATATAAATATAAATATAAATAAAATTTAAGTATATAAATGTAAATATAAATATAAAAAATGTAATTATAAAAACAAATACAAATGTAAGTGTGCATATACACTTAAATAATAAATAAAATATTAATTATTTTAAATAATAAACTACAAAATATTTTAAATAATAACATACAAAGAATAAAATTAAATGCTGAGTTAGGGAAGTGAGTGCAGACCTTACATCAGGGGCAGTACTTGGTGCCCTGAAGCTCCTGGGAATTTCTTAAACATCCCTTGAGAGAAGTTTTGTTCTCCTTTCCCTTCCTGCAGGGGCTGGAACAGCACCCAGTGGAAATGGCACCGAGGAGGAACCTCCCAGGACAGAGGTGCCACCAGCATGTGAAAACAGAACAGTTATTTCCACCTTCACCATTGGTATGAACACTTCCAGGAGTTTCCACACCTGCCACAATTCTCTCTGAATTCCAAACCTCTCTGATTGTCTCTGACCACAAACCCCCTCCAAATCTTCTGACAGGTTAATGCTCTGATCCTGGGGAACGCCACAGAAACACAACTATTTCTATCATCCAAAAAAAATAATAATAAAAGCTCAATTTTCCTGTTTGCTGGGCCAAAACAACTGACAGGTTAATGCTCTGATCCTGGGGGATTCCACAGAAACACAACCATTTGTAGCATCCAAATAAAAGCTCAGTTTTACTGTTTGCTGGGCCAAAGCACAAGGCCACCCAGTTCAATCAGTTTTTCTTATTCGTGCCACAAAAAACTTGACCTCACATCCTAAAGTTGAGTCCAAAACTTAATGAGTGTGAATTCATTATTTGTGTGAATTCATTATTTGTGAATAAATTCATTATATGTGAATAATATAATTAATTATATGTGAATAAATTCATTATTCACATTCATGAAGGTGAATTCTTCCCAGTCCATTGGGTGAATTCTGCTCTCCCACCATATTAATGAAATCATTCTTAATTATCAGAGACTCACAGGGTCTTTAACAACACAAATGTCTGTTCCAGAGCAAAATCCTGACTCCAAAGGCAGGGTGAAGAAGGAGAAGAATCTCCTGCTGCCCATCCTGGTGGCTGCTCTGATTTTCGTGCTGCTCATCATTGTCCTGCTGTTCATGGTGAAGCTGAAGAAAGCCCACGGGGTGTGGAAGAGAGGTGAGGGCTGGCCTTGGAATTGTTGGCTCAATCCCATCCCTGAGGTGGTCAGAAATACCCATTTTATAACTCTTCTCTCAGGATTTTTATCCCCATTTTATAACACTTCTCTCAGGATTTTTATCCCCATTTTATAACACTTCTCTCAGGATTTTTATCCCTGTTTTATTACTCTTTTCTCAGGATTTTTATGCTCAAGGAAAAGAAATAATGGGAAAAAAAATTCATTCTCGTAATTAAATTTGGTTTTTTTCCACAGAAAATGATGTTTCAGAGCAAACCCTGGAGAGTTATAAATCCAGATCTAATGAAGACAGCCCCGGCCATGAGAAGAATGGGCAAGGTAAAAAGCTTTAATTAACGTAAATAATTCTTGTTTTATTTAATTGCTGCTGAACGTGGCCAGAGCAGGTGGCAGCCATTGATAATAAATAATAAATATGTGTTGTGTTTTAGCTGCAAATCCCAAATCCAACGTGCAATATGTGACAGAAGGACATGTGGAAACCTCAGAGAAGAATCTGGAAATGCCAGAGAAGAATCCAGAAACCCCAGAGAAGAATCCAGGTGACAAAAACCTGGCAATAAGCGAGAAAATATTTGAGTGTGGAAGGGAGACAGATGTGTAACTGTGGGAAAAGTGGAGGAAACTGCAGTTTCCTGATATTTGTATTAAAGTTTTCAGGGATCTTGATTTCAAGGAGCAGAAGGGACAAGGAGCTCCATCCCAAAGCCAGCTGGGGGTGGTTTTGTCACCCAACAGGACAGGGAGATGGGACTGGTGCTCCTGGAAAGCTGGACTGACCCCCCCTGGAACCCTCAGGGGATTCATGAACCACAAACAGCTCATCAGGGCCCTCTGAGGACATCCCAAATGAAGACATTTATGGTGGATTTTGTCACCTCCTCTGTGACCACGGGGCTGAGCAGGGAATCTTCCGTGTGCTACAAACCAACTGTGACTTTTATTTTCTCCCTGTGACCCCAAACCTGGACTTCCAGCTGGATTTAGCCAAGCTGGGAAGAAGCCTGATGTCCAAAGAGTTAAAAAAAACCCAGAAACCCAACCCAAAATATTCTATTTGATGATTCTGTGAAGTCTTGAGACTTGAAGGGGATGTTCCACATGGGACTGCTCAAATCCTGGGGTGGGGCAGCAGGAGAGCTGGGAGTTCTCCAGGACTTTACAGGAACTCTTCCTGTTCCAGAAGGGTAAAAGCAAATCCCTAAAATAAAGGAAATGTGAATTACAACGATTTTTGTCGTTTGCAGACTCACAGAATAGAATTGGGGTGGGAAGGGAGCTCTGGAGATCACCCGGAACAAACCCCCTGGCCAGGCAGGGTCACCTGAGCAGTGACACAGGGACACATCCAGGTGGGGATGGGATGGATCCAAAACCTCCCTGGGCAGCTGTTCCAGGGCTCTGACACTTCCATGGACAGAAGTTCTTCCCCTCCAGTTCCTCCCCGTCTTTCCTGCACCGAGAAGCCCAGAACCGGACACTAAATCTCATGAATCTCATTAAATAAAACTCATTCGAGACTATTATTTCTCACTGAAAGTACGAAAAAATGATGAAAAATGGGGTTTGAATACAGAATGAGATAAAAGCCCCTGCATATCCCGTTTTCCAATAGAAATAAATCCATATTTCAATGGAAATAAATCCATATTTCAATGGGAATAACTCCAATTTGTCAGCGCCCGGCGGCGGCTCCCGGGCGCTACCACAGTGCCCGCGGGACGGGGGGAACCGAACCCCCCCGCCCGGTGGGTGCGGCCGCGTCCTCAGGGGTTACCGTGACAACGGAGCGGGCACGGCCCGGGAATGGACCCGGGAATGGACCGGGAACCGCGGGGTGAGAGAGCGGGGACACGGGATAGGGACAGGGACACGGGACAGGGACAGGGACGGGGGAACAGGGACACGGGACGGGAACACGGGATAGGGACACGGGGACAGAACACGGGATAGGGGCAGGAACACGGGAACAGGGGCACAGGACAGGGACACGGGAATAGAGACAGGGACACAGGCTAGGGACAGGGACGTGGGACACGGGTTCGGGACACGGGACGGGAACACGGGATGGGACAGGGACAGGGACATGGGGACAGAACACGGGATAGGGGCAGGGACACGGGGCAGGGACCTGGGACAGGGACCTGGGACAGGGACAGGGACACGGGATAGGGACACGGGATAGGGACACGGGAACAGGGATGGGGACGCGGGATAGGGGCACGGGATATGACACGGGACAGGGACACGGGAACAGGGACACGGGATAGGGACAGGAACAGGGACACGGGAACAGGGACACGGGAACAGGGACAGGGACATGGGACAGGGACATGGGATAGGGACACGGGGAACAGGGACATGGGAACAGGGACAGGGACAAGGACACGGGAACTGCGGGGTGAAAGCACAGGGACATGGGATAGGGACATGGGATAGGGATAGGGACAGGGACACGGAATAGGGACACAGGAACAGGGACACGGGACAGGGACAGGAACATGGGAACAGCGGGGTGAGAGCATGGTGACAGGGACATGGGACTGGGACACTGGATAGGGACATGGGACTGGGACACGGGATAGGGACAGGGACACGGGAACAGGGACAGGGCATGGGATAGAGCACCAGAGGATGGGGGACTGGGAGAAGGGACCAGGGGACATGGAAGAGGGGACCGGGGATGATGGCACCAGGGACAGAGGACTGGGATGAAGGGGACTCGGACAGAGGACATGGGAAAGGGAATAGCAATGGAGAGAGGGAACAGGGACAGGGGACAAGGACAGGGAGTGATGGAAAGGGGACAGGGAATGGGGACATGAGAGGAGACAGGGATGGGGGAAGTGGGAGAGGGGACAGGGGACCAGGGGATGGGGACAGGGAACATGGGATGGGGGACAGGACAGGAGATCAGGGACAGGGAGCAGGGACAGGGAACATGGGATTGGGAGTGGGTGAGGACACTGGGGACAGGGGACATAGGACTGGGTGAGGGACATTGAAGAAGGGACATTGGAGAGGGGACTGGGGGTGAGAGGAGGCAGGGACAGGGGGGACAGGGGAGGCCTGGGGTGACACAATGGCTTTCCTCTGGGGGCTGAGGTCCTGCTCCAGGCCAGGAGATTCCACCTTCCCTGCCCATCCCAGGCCCTGCAGTGCTCACTGACGGGAGCAGGGGACACAGGGGACACAGAGGATTGTCCAAGTGCCAGGGTGAACTCGGGTGTGACCAACAGGGCTAAAATATCCAAAATTATTTATCCCCAGGTACTGAGGTGACACTGCCTGTGCACCTCTAACCATGCTGGTCCCCAGGATGTGCTGTGTCTAACTCACATTTCAGCACAGCACACTCCTTTTCCTCCCTGCCACTTCAATTTGTGAATATTTGGCAGTGCAAACGACTTCTGAACACTTCAACCGAGTGTAAAGAAGCTCTCATCCTCATTTGGAAAGAGCTCCAGTTCTCACTGTGTTCCCTGTCACAGCTTCTTGCTGATTTTACATGTCCAGGGTGTGTAAAGTTGCATGAAGAGAACAAACAAAATTCATTTTAACTCTCAAAAGTTAACAGGTAACAGATGCTTTGTCTCAGCTTCATTTTCTTTGTCACAAGCTGTTTTTTGCATAATTTATTACCACCAGTAGTTGAAATTTCATAGCAATGAACCCTGTATTTGATATGTAGAGACCTTGACATTATTGCCTGAAGGAAAATCAGTGGGACAGATGAGAATAGAGAATTGTTTGAACGACAGAAGGTCAAATTCTGAGCCTGAGCCAATGGCAGCACCCAAAATGCAGCTTTCAAATATTATTAAAATGTTTTACGTTTATTTGTTCTCCAAACACAGGGCTGGTGTGAACCATCAGTGCAAACCATGGGATGAATCCTTCCAACATGAAATACACTTTGGTCTCCTCCCCACACACTCACACCAGCAATAACATCCATGTCCCTCCAAAAATCCTCGTGCCACCCGTTTTCCAACCTGCCAGCTGGGAAAGGGAGAGGAGCTCTGCCTCCAGCCTGGAGGATTCCCAGGAATGTGACTTTGGGAGCCTGGAAAAGGAGAGGCAGGACCAGCAGAGGATCCTGGAAAATCAGGATGCTGGTGACATCCTGGAGGATGACAGCTTGGAGGAGGACAGCTTGGAAGAGATGAGTTCTGATGAGAAAGGAGATGAGTGTGACACAAATAAGAAAGGAAGACAAAAGATTTATGGCAGTGGAAGGTAAGGCAAAAAGTTCAGTGGAGTAGAATAATTCTGACACTTTTGACCTGATGTTCCTCAAGGCCACATTTAAACATCCTTCAGAAAGCATTAACTGGGTGCATCAAATAAAATTGAATATCCTGGCATATGTATGGAAGGTTTAACCCCGGATAAATTGGGAATAATTCTCGAGTTTAAAGGGATTACATTAAACCCGAAGTAATAACAATGTGCAGTTTCAATTTAATAGTCTACTTAAAATAAAATGACAAACAAATGAAGGCTAAATGATTAATAGCATGCTTTTATTCACCTCCTCAACAAGCAAAATGGCCAGTTATTGAATATTTTATTGTGAGTGCAAATGATGTTAATTGTACTAGAAACATGCTCTAATTTTTAGTAATTTTTTTGGACTGAATACTGTGCTGAATGTGAGGCTCTTCATTAAATGGAAATTTGATTTTATTTTGTTTGAACTTAGCTCAGTAAGTACTCCAGTGCAGTCCATTAAGCAGAGCAAATATCACAGCACACACATATGAAACCCCCTCTCTACATCCATTACCAACCTCGGAATTTGAAGAGGAAATGCTGCAGCTGCTGTCTGCTCCACCACACTTTTGTTGAGGAGCACAGAGTCCATCCAACCTCCCCGTGGAGCTGGGGGCAGGAATAAAAGGTGCCCTTTTTGTCTGGGGATGATTAGGGATGAAGGAGCTCTTCACACTCGTTTTGTCCCCGCGCAGTGACCTGGGCCGAGTCCCACAATTGGGTCCTGTGCACACATTTCAGCACAAAGGGACCCTTCAGCATTATCCTCTGCCATTTCAATCATTGCAATTAGCTCACATATTTCTGTACTCACTTCACAACAGCCTCACCTCGTACTGTTTACCTGCAGCTCCCTTTCCAGCTGGGAATAAAGATGTTTTCCCTGGTGGAAATCTGCTCCAGGAGAACTGTGGCACCTGTGCTCACCTGGAGAGCAAAGACAAACTATGAACAATCAATCTTTTTAGACAAAAAAAAATGGTATAGACACAAAAAAATGTTATAGACAAACAATTTCTTAATAATCAATTGTTATAGACAAAAAAAAGTTATAGACAAAAAAATGTTATAGACAAAATATTATGGACAAACAAAATGTTATAGACAAACGAAATGTTATGGACAAACTATTGTCTTAACAATCAATTGTTATAGACAAAAAAATGTTATAGACAAAAAAAATGTTATAGACAAAATGTTATGGACAGACAAAATGTTATAGACAAACGAAATGTTATGGACAAACTATTGTCTTAACAATCGTTATAGACAAAAAAAGTTATAGACAAAATGTTATAGACAAACTATTGTCTTTAACAATCAGTTGTTATAGACAAAAAAATGTTATAGACAAAAAAATGTTATAGACAAACAAGATGTTATAACCAAACAAAATGTTATGGACAAACTATTGCCTTAACAATTGTTATAGACAAAAAAAATGTTATAGACAAAAGGTTATGGACAAACAAAATGTTATAGATAAATAAAATGTTATGGACAAGCTATTGTCTTAACAATCAATTGTTATAGACAAAAAAAAGTTATAGACAAAATGTTATAGATAAACTATTGTCTTAATTGTTATAGACAAAAAAATGTTATAGACAAACAGAATGTTATAGACAAACTATTGTCTTTAGCAATCAATTTTATAGACAAACAAAATGTTGTAGATAAACAATTGTCTTTAACAATCAATTGTTATAGACAAAATGTTATAGACAAACAATTGTCTATAACAATCCTATTTTGTTATTAGGAGCCACTTGAAATAGAGGCAGAGGCATGAAACTCTGTTGAGAAAGGATGAATAAATGGTTTGTGGAAGTGTTAATATCATTAATTAGGCCACAGGTTGGATATCTTTAATAGGAGCTGAAGGATCAACCAGGTGTCAGTGCCTGTAAATGTCCCCCTGGCACAGTCACCAAAAAACCAGGGCTGTGCTGAAGAAAATTTTGTGTTAAAAAGGTTTTTTTCTCCCCCATTCCTTCCTCCTGCCACTGCCTGCACATCTCCTGGAAGCCTGGATGGATTTGATTCCTGCAGTTGGTTTTCCTCCCATTGCATCAGATCTTAAATCAGAAATTGGATCAATTGTGGATTTTTTTTTTTTAAGGCAGAGCATGTGGCTTTGCTTTATGACAAATGTAACTCAGAGCAATGATTTGGCCACTTGTTAAAAAAACGATTGTCAAACACACAGACTTTTCATTTGTGTTTTTCTACTCTAATCATGCCTGGTTTTAAATAAAAAGTGATTTTAAATCTTTCATAGAAGGAGTTTTTTAATCAAAGCATCATGATGTTTCATGGGAGTGAGGAGAGAAAATAAGAACACAGAGCTGGAGGCTGTTCTTGCTTGAACAGTCTCAAAAGGACACTTGAAAAACTGATTTTACCAGGAATTTCACTTTTATTTCACTCAGCACAGCCTTTGAAGAAGGAACAACACAAACTGCCTTTTGTAGACTATATCATTTTTTAAGGAGGCAGCAGAAAAATGCAACTTATCATTTCACTTTTTAGCTGATTCTACTAAGATTTAAACATTTCTGTGCCAAATTGAGGATAATGATTGTATTCCACTGTGATCTGAGTGTTAGACCAATTTATCATTCACTGATGATGAAAATTGAAAAGGAAGAGGAAGCCCTGCCTAAATTTTCTACTAAAAAAGCCATTGATAAAACTGTTCTGATCCTGATCCCATACTGAATAATCCATTTGAAATAATCCATTTGGCCACAGCAGAACATCTGTTTGCACACTGAAATGACACAGAATTTGTACAGAATTATGCAGAAATAATTTGGTGTTTGTCTTTTTAATTAGGAAAAACCTGCCTGTGGACAAATATTCCAGCCTGAGGTACAATCCTCATTGGAAGAGTGAAATAAAGGGAGAAGAATTTTTTAAGGCAGAGGAAGCATCCCAAATTTCTGGAGGAAGCAGCGGGGACTTTTCACTGGATTCATTTCATCTCCAGTCTGATGGCTCCTCAGAAAATAATCCCCCGGAGGCAAAGACCCAGGACTCTCTCCCAGAGTTTGATCCAGAATTATTCAGCTTTTATGGAGCAAATGTGGCCAGCAACGAACCTGTTGGGCCACAAGCCAAAAGGAAGGAACCTGCAGGTGGATTTCATCCCAAAGTTAATCCTGGCCGTGCTTTTCCTCCTCAGAACCAACAGGATCCACCCCAAAGAGCAAAAAAAGACTTTGTGAAAAAGAACAAGAGGACTTTGGGGTTGCAGTCAGGGAAGATGAATTCCTACCTTGAGCTGCACAATAAAAAGCAGCAAGTTCTCCAAGGGCAGGTGGGTAAATTTATAAATTCCCTAATTTCTATAGGTGAGGTCTGTCTGGTGGTAAAGCCTCAGCTTTGCAGAGGAGAGAAGCAGATTTAAAATCCATCATGTGAATGACAAATTTGGATTTCCAGGGAGAATCTTTAATCCTTCATGGAATAATTGACAAATCTCCAGGTACTCCCAAGGCCAGTGGTGGCCACATTCTTTTCCTGGCCAGGAAAGTGTCACAGAACTCACAATGCTTTTTAATCTTGATGCTGAGGAAATTCTATCTTATTTCCTGTCATCTGCACTGCCCCTTTTCAGTGGCTCTTTTTATGATGCCTCTCATTTTTTCCTGCTTGGCCAACATGAGTTTGATAATGATTCTCTCTGCTAATGCCTCATTCCAGATTCTTCTCAATGGAGCAAATGCAGAGTTGGTTAGAAGGAACCTTGAAGCTCATCCCATGGGCAGGGACACCTCCCACCATCCCAGGGTGCTTCAAGTTCCATCCAACCTGGCCTTGGGCACTGCCAGGGATCCAGGGGCAGCCACAGCTGCTCTGGGCACCCTGTGCCAGGGCCT
>JBBMKD010000085.1:4113330-4125494 GCA_037834095.1 Argya squamiceps | reverse complement strand
CTCTGAGCTCTCCCTGGAGCTTCTCCTCTCCAGGTGAGCACCCCCAGCTCTCCCAGCCTGGCTCCAGAGGGGCTCCAAGGTTTCCTCTGGACTGTGCTTGGCCTTGAATTCCATGAGATTTCCATGGGCTGATGTCCCTGTCAGGATCCCAGACCAGATTTGATGTTGGAAGTCCTGACTGAGAGCACAGTCACAGCCAAGTTGTGGCAAGGTTCGAGTGGAAATGTAATTACAGTTCCTAATGAACCATTAGAAATGAATTTATTGCTTTTCCTTGCTACTTACACTGAATGGGAAGGGGGGGACACTGAATCACTCCACACAGAAAATTCTCCCCTTGGAAAGCTCCAGAGACCTTGAGCTTCAAGTGACACCTCTGCCAAAGCCAATGAAGGGTTGACACAATATTAGAGGGAATTTTCTGACTTCATTCCAATGGCAGGAATGATGGACAGGATTTTTTTTTCTACTAGAGCTATTAAGAGCACTTGGGTTTTTTTTCAGTTCTAATTTGGATGATGGTAAAAATAATGAGTGTAGATGGATGCTAATTAGAGCTATGTTGATATGATTATGTTTGCTATTCAGGGAATTCTGGAAATCTTCCCTGTCTAAGTGTTGGAGCCAGGGATCAGGACTTCATTGTGCAGACACTCTTCAAAAATATTGGGGTAGGCAAAGGAATCTGTTAAAATCAGGGATGTGGGATAAGATTATCTGGCTGAAGTGGCTCTGGGGACAGCAGAGAGGTGACACAGCAGCAGAGGGTGTGTAGGACAGTGTGCTCCTGACCAAGACATGTTAATACTGCTGCAACTGCTTGTTGTCCAGGGAAGTTGTGGACTTCCCATCCCTGGAAGTGTTCCAGGACAAGGCTTGGAGCAGCCTGGGGTAGTGGAAGGTGTCCCTGCCCACAGCAGGGGCTGGGACAAGATGAGCTGTAAGGTCCCTTCCCTAATCCTGTGATTCCATGAGCTGCCTCAGCCTCCTCTGGATCTGCTGCAGGGCAGGCAGGAGTCACTGATTGATTGACTGTTAATTTACAGTTAATTTACTGCTTCCTAACCAACATATCCATGTCTCAGTCTTGTTGGGAGGGGTGGAAAAAAGTCCTGAGGGGAGCAGTGGTGATCCAGGAGCCAACTTTGGTCACCTCACCTGGAAAACTCTACCCAAAGTGCAAAACCACCAAGTGTGTGAAGAAACAAATGAGCCACACGTCACCAATCAACCTGTGCTTTCCTGAACTGATTGATCTGAGCTTTGCAGGGGGTGGAAGCTGAATTTATTGATCTGATCACTGCTGGCTGCCAGGGGTTGTGGCAATGAAGCAGTGTTTGCTTTGAGGGCAGGACTTTGTGCACAGCTGACATAACACGAGTTAAAACATTTCCAGCCATGTTCTGCAAGGTTTAGATTTACAGATTGTTGCAATAGGACACGAAATAAAGATGTTTGACTCCAGTCAGAAGGAAGTAGAAATCAGAAGGTTTTATTTACAATTCATTCAGCCCTTTTATAACATGTTTTGCTAAAAGGTCAGGTTATTGGTCCATAAGACTGACACCTCTCCCATTGGCTGAGTAACAGAAATAGCAAACAATCCCTGCTGTTATGGGAAAGAATATTGTTTACACAAGGTTGTTTTGGGGAAAAGAACAAAAAACAAAAAACCAACCAAACAAAACCTCACAAACAAACAAAACCAACCAAACAACAACAACAACAAAAAACCACCAAAAAAAAACCCCCAAAAAACCCAAACAAACAAAAAACCAACCAACCAACCAAAAACCACAAAATCCCCAAACAAACAAACAAACAAAAACCTGTTGAAAAGTTTCCCTTAGGAAAAAACTAACAATTCTCAAGCTCAGAAAATACCAAGTCCACAACAGATTGCAGATTCTCTGTGTGCTGGAGGTACCAAAACCCACCACAAACCCGTGCTGATCTGCACATTCACTAATTTCTACAGCATTTTATCCAGCAGCAAGTTCTTTGCAGCGTTGCCTGCTTCTTAAAGAACCCCATGATGAGTTTCTTTGAGACAGAGGCAGAAGGAGAAGCAGTGGCCCAACCTAGCTCAGCTGTGCTCCATCCGAGTTGCTTTCCCTACCTCCAAGCCCCTTTACTTCAAAGCCAGGAACATAATGTACAATTTTTTAATGGCTCTAGAGCAAGGCACTCAGACTGTGTGTGCACCGAGCCTTTCCCTCGGTGTAAACACCTAATCAAGATTGCCCGGGCTTCAACAATAGCAGCCAAATGCAATTCGAGAACCACAAGGCTTTGAAGTCCTCCCTGCAAAGGCTGGTTTGCCAGTCTGGGATAATGACATGCCATGATTGCTGCCTTTGTTGTATCTTTTTCAGTGGAGAAGCAATTACGGGCCTCAATTTAACAGAATAGGCATTACACAGCTTATGATTCTCAAAATGCAATTTCATTTGATCATTTGCTCGATTTGATTGGTATTAATAGAATGGTTCACAAAAAAAAAAAAAAAAAGAAAAAGAAAAAAAAAATGAATGCTGGCAGAGGTTGTGTCCTGTTCCTCTTTCAAAGAGATAATGTAGAAGTATGTTTTACCTGCCCAGCACTCCATCAATGCTCTGAGTCAGTTGGTTCCACCAAAAACATCTTTATTCACTGCCAAGCTGGGTCTGTCCGCAGCTCAGGAAAACCTCCGTGGTATTTTTTAATTTTCTGGTGAAGTTTTTTCCAGGGATTTACATCAAATTTGGAGCCATGAGATCACCCATAAACTCAGCAATAAACCCTGCTCACCTTTTCTTAGCTGCCCCAATTTCTTTCCCAAAGAAAAGAAATGTTCTGCTTCTCCCATTTTCTTCCCACTGATGATTTTCAGTTCATGATTCTCTTGGTCATAATCTTCTCATAAATATAATGACTTCGTGGTCATAAATATCTTCTCATAGATATTATGATTTCTTGGTCATAAATATTTTCTCATAAATATAATGATTTCTTGGTCATAAATATCTTCCCCAGTTCTCTTGTGGGACCACTCTGTGGTGGAGCAGAGATTCCTGTCACTGCCCAACACACTTCATCTTAAAAATACTCAGCAGGACAGTTTAGAACAACAACAACAACAAAAAAATTATATATATAAATTTAAAAACGTTAAAAATTGAATATCCTGCAGTTTTATTTTATATATATATATAAGATGGGCTTTAATATATTAATATATAATAATATATAATATATATTTTATGTTATCCTATAATATAGAATAGAATAGAATAGAATAGAATAGAATATATATAATATATACTATATTATATGGTATATATTATATTTTATATTTTATATTTTATATATATTATATAATATATAATATAGAATATATAGTATATAGAATATCTAGTATATGTTATATGTTATATGTTATATGTTATATTAAAATATATAAATATATGGCTTTTAATATATTTTTAAAAGTTTATTTCAAGAAAAAAATTAATTCTTGCTATATTTACAAGGGTATCACTTGGCTTTGTAAAAAAAGTGTTAAAAATTGGATTTCCTGCCATTTTATAGGTTTTTAAAAAAGGTTATTTCAATAAAAAAATTAATTCTTGCTGTATTTACAAGGGTATCACCTGGCTTTGTGCAGTGCCACCCCCAAGAACCAGCTGCAGACAAATTTGCAGCCGTGGTTGTGTGGAGCCAGCCTTGTTTGTGAGCTTGTTTCTCCAGGCTCTGTGCGCTCCAGGCTTCATTTCTGCAGCTCCCCCTGTGCTTTTCACCCCCATTATTGTGTTCTGCCAGGTTTTCCTGCCAGCCTCTCCTGCTGGGGCCTGGGGTGGGTGTGATTGCCTGGCCAGGGATGGTTTCTGCTTATTTTGCTGTTATTAGGTGCATCCAGTGGCTCTCATGGAAATGGAGGAGCCCAGGCATTTGAGAGTTTCTGTGCTGCACACTTCCTGCAATTTTCCTTTCTTTTCTTCCTCTTGAAAGTAGGAGGAATCCTCCCTGCCATTAATTGAGTTTTGCTGCTTTTTCTTCTTTAACCATTTCTCTCTTTGACATCCAACCCATAATGCCAAACTTTAGGATTTTAATTTTAACATTCTGTGCTGCACACTTCCTGCAATTTTCTTTTCTTCCTCTTGAAAGTAGGAGGAATCCTCCCTGCCATTAATTTTTATTTCTTTTTCTCCTTTAACCGTTTCTCTCCTTGTCATCCGACCCATAATGCCAAACTTTAGGATTTTTATTTTAACATTCTGTGCTGCACACTTCCTGCAATTTTCCTTTCTTCCTCTTAAGAAGTAGGAGGAATCCTCCCTCCCATTAATTGGGTTTTGCTTCTTTTTCTTCTTTAACCATTTCTATCTTTATCATCTCTTCCATAATGCCAAACTTTAGCATTTTAATTTTAATTTGAAGAGACCACACAAATGATTTCTCATTATTCTCACCCAAGATTTTAAAATCTCTTCAGCTGATTGCTGTGACCATGAACATTCCTGGTTTTTAGGTCACAGATCCTACAGCAGTTGATGAAGAATCACTCCAGAATGTCCCAACATTCCAGGTTGGAAAAATAAAGCCTGAAGACAAATGGTGCCCAAAAGGACAGCAGCTCAAGGTTCCTTTTTGAGAGAATTTAATAATTGAAATTCACTAGAATTTCATAGTTGAAATTTATCTATAAAAGCACTGAATTTGACTGTTTAAAGCTGTCATCCTGTTGCTTTTAAAGTAATTACTACTGACAATAAATCCTTAAATATATATCAATAGATCAGCATTTAATGCATATGTAATTTAATTTATATTTAAATTAATGTAATTTAAATGCATATGTGCTTTTAAATTTAAAATTTAAAAGCAAATAAATTTCATAATAAATAAATTTAAAGCAAAATTAAATGCTTTAAATAATGAATAAATTTAAAGCAAAATGCTGAGAAATTCTCAGCTCACAGAATCTATTATTGTCTATTTAGAGATGATTTGGTCGATGATCTAAAATTGGCCCTCATGCAGGTAAAACTCCCTCAATCCACATTTACCACATCTGGTTTGTATCTGCAAGGAGCTGATTTTAAAGTCCAACACTGCAGAATTTGTCTCAGGCCATTAAACAAAGTTTTGATGCAGAATTACTCATTGTGCAGCACCTGAATAACATCTCTGCTTCTGTTCTGGGCTGAAGGTTCCTCCATATTTTAATTTTGGGTTAAATCCAGCCATGAGCAGGGTTAGATCTGAGCAGCACAGAGGGATTTTTGTGTGATTGATGAAAGTTCTAAATGAAAATCTGGAATATCCACCATGAAATTCACCCAGCTGTTGGTAACTTCTTTCAGGAGCAGCACAAGTTCCTGCAGAGAAATCCAACAGAACCCAGCCAGAGTCTCGGTGGAGGAGTTTTCCCAAGGAATGGTGGCCAAGAGCCCCCAGGAGGAGCAGCAGAAGCAAAGCTTTGGCACCAGCAAATCCCAGGATTTCAGGCTGCTCCCCCTGCGGTGGAGCAGGATCACAGCTCAGCACTGCAGGGATATCTCAGTCCAAGCTCTTCTCTTGGCCCTGACCCAGCAGAAAAATCCCAGAGTGGCTTCAGTAATTTCCCAAATTCAATCCTTACTGCTTCCACCAATCATTTCCTCCCAATATTCCAGAATTTTTACCCAGCAGAGGTTTTAAATCCAGAGGATCCCAGTAAGGAGAACAAGAAATACCAGCATGACTCTCCAGCTGGAATTCCACATCAGCACTCAGCCTTCCCTGGGCAGCATTTTTCCAGAAATAACAGCAACGGTGGCCAGGCACAGCCAGAACTGGGGAATATTTCATCTGATTTTAATGCAATTTTTCAAGAAAAGGTGGTGAAGGATCAAGCACCACTTCAAGATTTCAGAAATCATATTCATGAGGATAACAGGTATCAGAGCAGCTGGTGGTAAGGATTTAAAGTGATAAAATAATATTATCATAACCCTGTGATGCCCATATGGACAAGAAAATGCTTTAAAGTCCAAGGTATAAACTTATTTTTGCTACAAACCTGCCATTATAATTTACTACTAATTGCAGATTCATTAGAGCTATTGATTTTTAATTATGGCATTGGGGAGGGACAGTACTGTATGGAATTATCCACAATTGCAAGTTTCCTTTTGGGAGGCTGGGTGGGAAAGTTTAAAATACAGAATAGAAAGTTTAAAATATAGATAGGAAAGGGTGTTGTGCATAAATTAAGAGTTTGTAGCAAAATTGTTTTTGCAGGGTGGATATCCAGGGTCAGTCCTGTCCCTAAAGGAGAGAGCAGGAAAATCCTCAATTATGTAGAATTTCACCTGCTTGATAAAAAAAATGAAGGTTTTGTTTCACATAAAGAAATAATTCTATCACTACTGAGCAGGCCTGATCCAAACCTTTCATTGGCTTCAGCCATGAAATTTCCTCATTTGTGGGTTTTTTTTCCATTTATTTTCCATATATTTAGGTCCAACCAAAGTGATTTATTATGAAAGGCTCATCTCCCCATCTCCCTGCTCCCATATTCCATGCTCAGGTTGTTTGCTGAGCTCCCTGCTGTGTGGAAATTAAGATTTTTACTCTTTCCCCCCTCACTTTTTAAAGCCTTTTCCATGTTTTGTTCCCAGTTCACCAACGACTTCTTGCAATGAAAGTTTTATTTCACATAAACAAATAATTCTATCAGTACTAAGCAGGCCTGATCCAAACCTTTCATTGGCTTCAGCTACTTTTGTATCAGGCTGAAATTTCTCCATTTGTAGGGTTTTTTTCCATTTAATTTCCATATATTTAGATCCAACCAAAGTAATTTATTATGAAATGCTCATCTCCCCGTCTCCCTGCTCCCATATTCCATGTTCAGGTTGTTTGCTGAGCTCCCTGCTGTGTGGAAATTGAGATTTTTACTCTTCCCCCCTCACTTTTTAAAGCCTTTTCCATGTTTTGTTCCCAGTTCACCAACGGCTGCTTGCAGAACCTCCCGTTTTACAGAAAAGAAGAAGCAGCAGCACCCAGGAATTTCTGATTTTAGGGATGATTTTGCTGGCACGTGGCTGTGGGGTTTGTTCCCTCCTGCCCTGCCCCAGGAGCAGAGGGGTTCACAGGGAAGAGCTGAAGGAAATCCAAGGAAAACGAGAAGAAGCAACTCGGAAGGATCTCTCCTGCAAATGGAAAAGCAAAGCCAGGCCAAGGCCAGGAAGAAGGTGAGAAAATAGAGGTGGGTTGGGTGGTTTAACATTTCTATTCCCCCTCTAATTTTTTTTCTTAATAATCCAAAGTGTTTTAAATATATATATATATATATAAATAGGGACTGAGAAGTATTTCATTGTTGTAAAAGCACGTGGACACAGAGCAGAGCATTAAAAATCATGGAACAGAAGGTAGAAACTGAAATAATTTTAAGACACTGAAATCATTTCTAGACACTGAAATCGTTTTAGACACTGAAATCATTTCTAGACACTGAAATCATTTTAGTCCCTGAAATCATTTTAGACACACAAGTTGTTTTAGACACTGAAATCATTTTAGTCCCTGAAATCATTTTAAACACTGAAATCGTTTTAAACACTGAAATCATTTTAGTCCCTGAAATCATTTCTAGACACCGAAATTGTTTTAGACACTGAAATCATTTTAGTCCCTGAAATCATTTTAGTCCCTGAAATCATTTTAGACACACAAGTTGTTTTAGACACTGAAATCATTTTAGTCCCTGAAATCATTTCTAGACACTGAAATCATTTTAGACACTGAAATAATTTTAAACACTGAAATCGTTTTAGTCCCTGAAATCATTTTAGACACTGAAATCACTTTAGACCCTGAAATCATCTTAGTCCAAAGAGCAAAGGGCTCCACGTGGATCAGTCTGGTTTGGCTCCAGGGACACACAGAGCAGTGTTTGTCCCCTCATTTATCCACAGATAAAATTATTTCAGGTCAGGCTGTTTGTGTGCAGCAGCAGGGGCAGCCTCAGATGTGAGCCAACCATTATCCTGCTCATGCTCATTTATTGTCCAGCTCAAACCTCCTGCTTTCCAAAGGGATTCCAACCCCAAACTTGGAGGATTTGTAAAGCTAATGGCATAAACATCATCCCAAACCTCCTGATGGTCCTGATTAAACTTGGATCTCTTTGTCTCCCCTGCCTGCCCACTTTTCCTGGTGTCACCACTCAGCACAGCTGCAGGGGCACAGCAAAAAGCTGCCCATGACAAATTAAATGTTTGAGGAGTTGGCTCCAGGTCTCAGGGCAGACAAACTAAGCTGGAATAATGATTCCATCCAGTTTGGGTGTTGCTGCCTGAGTGCCTCTAAGAAGAATTAGGATTATGATGGAAACTGGAGGGCAGATTTCCTTCCCTCTCTGTTCAAACCTTTGTTGCCTGTGCTGTGTTTGCAGCAGTTTTCTCACGCTCCACATGGGAGGAATGCACAGAGGATCAGACTGGTTGTGTCTCCCAGGGAAATCCAGCTGATAAACAAATGCACTGATGCTCTTTGCAAAAAAAAAGTGGGAAAACTCTGATTTGGTGGGATACAGCAAAATTAACTCCTCATTGTACCTCAAATTAAGAGTTAGTGAGTTTTGGCATGTCAGAACAGGGATAGCTGGCACAAGGAAACCTCAAATAGGAAATTTAGGGCATAGAAATAATTTCTCTGCATTTAACTTGTGTTATGAAGAAATGCCCATTTTATTTGCATATAGAAATTGGTGTTCCTGTGTTACTCTGTGCTTGAAATTGCCACAGAGCTGATCACAATGAGCTTCACTGACAAGATTTTAAAACATAATTCCCTTCTAATAAATAATCCAGAGGCCTTGAAGGAGAATAAAAATATTCTGGAGGCATTGGGGTCTTTGTGTGATGTCCTGAAGTATTGGAGTGGCATCACCCACCACTCCTGCCTTCACTGTAAAGCCCTTGCTGGGCAGGAAAACACGGATTTTTCAGCTGTCTGTGGACAATTTTCCAGTGCAGCTTTGAGAACAAGGAAAGGTTATTCTCACTAACATCATTTGCCTGAATTTTGCCACCAAAATCAGGTGATTTTATCTGCTTCTCTCACAAGAATTTCTTTGGAGTCTCATTCTAATCACAGTCAAATGAGTGGCTTTAAGCTGTTTCAAAATAAAGCTCACAAAAGGTCATTTTTGACTGAAAAATATCACTTTGTGATTGGGATAATTGGCAATTTCCCACCTGGATCCAAAGGAAATTCTGTATCATTTGACTTTTGTCATTAACTCAGTCCTGTTGGTCACTTATTTAAAATGAGACGTGCCAGGGGTAGGACTGATACTGCAAATTAAATCCTGAGGTTTCCACTACAAGAACTTTCTTGAATTATTCTGTCTGTGAAATCATATCAAGGAAAATCTGTTTGGTTTTCAGCTGAGTAGCTCCAAACCCTACATGAATCTGAACATGAAGCTTGGAGGCCTTGGACCTGACTATGAAACAATCAAAGAGAAAGTGAGTAAACCAAAAGTGAATTTAGGCAGGGGAGAGTGGCAGAGAAATCATAATCTATGATTAGCTGGGACTTTATATCCTTATAGCTGGAGATCCTGTGGGAAAATTGAAATAAAAACAAAGACAGCTGTCCTGGGGATAGTTTTAATCCTCTAAATTTTAAATCCAGAAATAGGAATGAATCAGGGCTAATTGCACATCAGGAAATGACACACTCGAGTGGCTGAGTTGTCATTCCCAGTGTAAAGATCCACCAAAAGTATAAAGTGGAAGGAAAAGTTGTGTAAACACAAGAAAATATCTGGCTGCACTCAGGTGAAATGGAGACATTCAGAATAAAGATGGACCTGCCGCATTTCTGCTGAGCTCCATCCTCTATTCAGCCCAGGGAAAAGCTCTTAAAAGGGAAAAGCAGCTAAAAAAAGCTGTGCCATTTATCAGGGGCTCCTGTTGTGTGCTGAGGGAGGATCAATGGCCAGGCCAGGCTGAACAGCAGCAGAGGTGGAAATGGAATATTGGTGGGAAAAGGGTTTCATTGACGGATCCCCTGAGCCATTGAACTCCAGCCCCCTTTTTCTGCTTTTCTCAGATAGAGAAGCTAAAAGTGCAGAAGGAATATTCCAGGCAAATTAAGGAATATAACATGAGAAATATCACTGTGGTTCAGAGGCTGCCTGCAAAACCCCAGGTGTCTTCAGTGTCCAGACAGAAGGTAAGAGCTGGGTGCCTTCACAGGGTGCCAGGGGAGGGCTGCAGGCTCCAGGAGAAAACTGGGAGTTCAGTATCACAATTCCTCAGTTCCTCACATTTATTCCCAAACATAAACCACTAAGAGACAAAACTTTATTGTTTGGATGTCAAAAAAGGGTTTGAATTCCTTTACCAGCAATGTGAGGTGATGCAACTTCCACTGGAGACACGAGGTGTTCCCAAATCCGTGCAGCAAACAGGCACCAAAACCCATCCCAGGTTCAAGCAGGGCTTTGCCAGCTCCAGGATTTCTGTAAAACTCTTTCCATTCCCTCTCCAAAACAGCCTCCCATGTTCCATTTTGCTTTTTGATTTTGATGGTTAAGTGCATCATGCAGGAGGACCTGAGCTTGGTCCTGTTAACCTGCAAAACTCCCTGCCCGAGGGCAAGAGCTTAATGAGATTGGGAAAAAAAATGTTTATAAATTTAATAGATCCATGTTGCTCTTTCTTTTTGAAACTAAAATCACTTCAGTGTCTAAGGTGGCTTCCAGTGGTGTCAGGAAGCAAATCTTGGGCTGGGTCATGTTGCAGTCACCACTGGGATTGAATTCTGTCAGAAACAAGATCATTCAGAGATATCTTACTCAACCCACAAAAATATTCTTGGAAATATTTGCTTTATATTGGAAATATTGGCCTATAAGGTTTTCTCTTACTCAGTTACCTCAGTTTTGCTGGTTTTAGGCTCTGGAATATGCCAAGAAGATCCCAAAACCAAAGACTTTCATCACAAAACAACCAGAGCAAGAGGTGAAGGAGGAGGTTGTGCCCCAGGCCCCAGCTGGACCCAGTTTGCCCCCACTGCCATCCCTGGAATCTTTGTGGAACAGGCACCAGAAGGAGAAGGAACTTGTGGCTGCTTTCAAAACCCTTCATATCTTATAGGTATTGGGGAAATCTCAGGGATCAAGGCAAAAAAACGCCTGAATTTGGTTTATTTTCAGCTGTGACAGTCACGTCTTGGTTTCCCAGCCCACTGGAATTTAAACTGGCTTGAGTTGAATTATTTTTAAATGTTAGAGTTGGTTCTACTTGTACCTATTTTGTTTAATAAATTGACTGTTTGCATTTGTAGCACTTAAAATATAGTTCCTCTGCTCTTTTTCTTTGAAATCAGTGATCTGACAATTGCAGCTTTCAGACTAATCAGCTCCTCTTTTGTCACACTAGATCATTTTTAAACATAAAAACAGACATATCTACAAAACATTAAAATAAACTTCTGTTTCATCTGATGATCTTAGCACCAGCAATATTCCTCTTTCTGAAGTGCAGAAGAGATTTTTGGCCAGAAATAAAAGCAAAAGGGATCCATTGCTACTAAAAAAGAGAATAAAAATAAGCTCCAAACACAGCAGTTGGTAATGACCCACTGCTAATTATGAAATTGTTACTGTTACCTCAGTGAAGAGTTTCCACAAAAAGATCAAAATTTTGAAGTTTCATCTGGGGCAAGAAAAATTCCAACCAAGTCCTGGCTGAGCATGCAGACAATCTGGGATTAGCCAGGAGCAGTTGGAAAATATATTGGGTAACTGAGGATAATTGAGAGCTGCATGTTTGAGAGGGAACAGCTTTTAACAGATTAAGGCTGTAAAAATAACAACAAACAGATGGGTTTCTTAGGATGCTTCCATTTCTTTGACTTAGCAAATTATGAATTAAGTCACCATATGAAATGTGATTAGAGCACACAGCGAGGGAATTTGGGCTAAAATCTCCTGGAAAACAGGCTGGATAAAAGAGAAAAAAAAAAAAAACCAACCACTTTGTGATAATGTGGAATTGCTTTATCCTATTTGTTGGGTCTCTTTTTTGTGGGAGGCTCCCAATTTAATTTTGAGAAAAGTGATCCCAATTCTGCCCTTCCTCATGGAGAAGGGACCTGGGCCTTCAAACCCCCCT
>JBBMKD010000085.1:4052627-4067172 GCA_037834095.1 Argya squamiceps | reverse complement strand
CCCCCCCCCCCCCCCCCCCCCCCCCCCCCCCCCCCCCCCCCCCCCCCCCCCCCCCCCCAGGAAGAAAAAAGGAAGAAAGAAGTGACAAAGAAGGGCCAAAGAAACGGGAAAACAGGAAAAAAGAAAGGGGAAAGAAGCAAAAAAGAAGGGGGAAAGTAGGAAGATAGGGAAAGAAGGAAGAAAGAAAGAAAGGACAAAGAAGGGGGAATACAGGAAAAAAGAAGGGGGAAAGAAGAAAGAGAGAAGGGTGAAAGAAGGAAGGAAGAAGAAAGAAAAAAAAGGAAGAAAAAAAGAAGGGAGAAAGAAGGAGGGAAAGGTGGAGCATCGCCCCAGGTGCAGCCGCAGCAGTGGGGGGAGTGTTGGAGCATCTCTGTCACCTCCACCCCGCGGTCCCGGAGCCGGGAGGGAAGGGATGAACTCACTGACTCTGGAGTTGGGCGGGAGGTGCTCGGCTCTCTCGTCCTCCTCGCTGAGGCGCTGCCAGCGGTAGGAGATGGGGGCAGTGCCCGAGGCGGAGCGGCACTGCAAGGACAGCTCCTTCCCCTCCAGCAGCTCCCCCTCCAGCCAGCACTTGGGCTTGGACGGTTTCTCTACAAGGGGCAGAAGACAGGTGGTGAGAACACAGCAGAGTCTGCTCACTGGAAACCCTTCTTTTGGCATTTAAACAGCTTCCAAGAGCTGCCTTCCCTGGAGTGCGTTAAGGAATCACACCAGTGATGGTTTTAGGGGACTAAACCCCCTTCCTTTGCCCCTTTCCTCTCCTCTCCTTTCCTCTCCTCTCCTTCCCTCCTTCCTACCCTCCCCCTCTTGTTCCCTTCTTCCCATCTTTTCCCTCTTCTTTCCCCCTTCTTTATCCTCTTTTTTTCTTTTCCTTCCTCTCCTCTCCTCTGGAGTTTTATCTCCACATTCCTCTTCCAGGCACAATTTCCAGAAGATTTTTCCCTCCCTTTTACTTCTCCAGTTTTTCCCTCTGCCCACAGCACCTGGCAGGATTCTTCCAGGGGATCACAGAGTGTGTGAAAAGCTGAGCAACGAGCTGGAATCAGGGCAGAGAAATGCCAAGCCCTGCTGCTCATTTGTCACCTCCCCGGGCTGGGATCAGCTCGGGGTGTTGGGACACCAAGTGCCAGTGCCCAGCAGGAGGTGATGGCTGGCTGGGATAGGATATCAGCCTGCTGTGGGTGATGAGATCACAGCCATCATTTGGAAAGAATGGACTTGAATTTAATCACACCAACCTCAAACCCTTCTTAAGGCTCTTCCTGTGGGCTGTCCTTTGCCAAAAATTGCAAAGGTGAAAATTACAAAAGTGAAGATTGCAAAGGCAAAAATTGCAAAGGCAAAAATTGCAAAGGCAGATATAAAGGTTCTGTGCCTGAGGTGTTTTGGTTTTCTGAAATTCCTTTCCCAGGGAATTTCCTGTAAACAGGAGAAATGTTTTTGTAACTGTATCTTTGTTATTCATTCCTTTTCCTAGGAGGGACTTCTTGATGTCCCTCTGCTCTGACCAATGTGAGTGAAGAGCTTTTGCCTTTGTGTCACCAATCTAATTGGTCTGTGTAAAATAGTATAAAAGGGAGACACATCCCAAAAATCAAGGAGTCATTTTCAGCCTTCTGAAGGTCAGAATATTTGTGTCATTGTGGTGTGAAACAGCATCAGTTGGGCACTGAAACCCGATCTGGAAGTGTCTTTGTGTATTTCTACCCTGCTGAAACAAATCTCTCCCCAGGAAGTGAGCCTGGATTTCTTCTTTTTTATTTCCCAATGAATTGCCCTTACCTACAACCTTGAGGGTGATGCGAGCCCACTCGTACTGCCCAGCATTCTTGACCTTGCAGATGTATTTCCCTGCATCACTGGACTGCAGGGAGATGATTTGTAAGGAGGCATCTCCAGCCAGGAAGTTGGAGGTGAAGGAAACACGGCCCTTCTGCTCCTCGTTCAGGTCATCATAAACACGGCCCCCAGAGTAGGTGATCACCTGAGGAGCAGAGCAGACTCTGAGTTGTTTTATTTTCTCATGGAACAACAAATCCAAGCATTCCCAGCAGCTGCACATCCCTGTCAAGTGACTTTTCAAGGGTCACACAGGAAGCCTGGGGCAAGGTGGGAAAGCAAACCTGAGTTTCTGGCTTGAGATTGATGCAAAAAGTGGATTTATTTCTGCTGGAGATTTATATTGGTCACTAACACAAGTGCCAAAACAGGCAGCAGTTTATGGCAAAACACATCAAAGCAATCTGGAGGTTTGGCTGTGCTAATTCAAGTCCCTGCAGACCTAATTTTTATCAGGACTTAACTGCTGTGTTTTGTACTGAAACCAAGGATTTACAAACCAGGCCTGCAAAATCCAAGGTTATTTTGAAAGCCTGAAGGGCTCTTCTAAACTTGATCTAATGAAGACTGACTACATAAAAAAAAAAATAAAAAATCCGTTGTAACCCAACCTGTTCCAACACAGCACGTGTGGATATCAAATAACTTCTCCACCTTCCAAATCCCTCTAAACCAGCTCTGTTTCCTCAACACTGCTTTCATCATCAAGAAAAAAACCTGCACAGCTCAGGAGCGCTGTTAAACCCAGGGCTGGGCAGAAATCAAGCGATTTTCTGCACAGCTCATCACAGGAGCTCTGTCAAACCCAGAAATAAAGTGATTTTCTGGGCAAACCCACCGCTTTCTGCACGGTCTCAGAGATGTGCAGCAGCCACTCGATGTCCAGCCCGCCCTGCTCCAGCAGCCCCAGGCGGTGGTGGCAGGGCAGGGTCACGTTCTCCTCGGCCACTCGCTTGAATTCGGTCTGAGCCTCGCAGAGCCAAACACAACAGGAAGCTGCAAGACAAAATATCAATGCTCAGAGTCAGGGTGAATCTCTGGTGGGGTTTTTGTTTGGTTTTTTTTTGGTTTTTGGGTTTGTTTTTTTTTTTGTGGGTTTTTTTTTTGTTGTTTTTTTTGTGGTTTTTTTGTTTTGGTTTGGGTTTTTTGGGGTTTTTTTGTTGTTTTTTTTGTTTGTTTTTTTGTGGTTTTTTGTTTTTCTTGTTTTGGTTTTTTTTGTTTTGGTTTTTTTTTTGTTTTGGTTTTTGGGATTTTTTTGGGGTTTTTCTTTCTTTTTTTTCACAGAATCAGAGTCACAGAATGTATAGCTTAGAAGAGACTGCAGCCCTTGGTTTGTCACCCTGATTTTTCAGCCTTCTGATTATTTTACATTTCTATTGAAGATTGTTTTACATTTCTCACGCTTGTGACATAAAACAAAAAGTTATGTTTTGGAAATATAATTTCCAGTGTTTTGGAAATATAATATTCTTCCTTTCCAAGGGGAAAGACAAATTGATAGACTTCTGTTGGGAAAGATGGGACAGGAGAAGCTTACAAATATTATTGCCTAGCAAGAGATACTGACCTCGGGTGCTTCCACAGACTTCTAAGTTGACTACTGAGGTCAAAGAAGTGTTACTCTCATCCCCCAATCCCTAAACAAATTCCAAACCCTATATAAATCCCAAATCATAATAAACTTCCTTTTTCTCTGCTCACTTCTCAACCTGATGGGTGAGTGTTGTCCTTTTGTGTCCTCTAGCAACACTGGTTTGTACCTGACATGTTTTGGTTTCTGGAATTCCTTTTCCAGGGAATTTTCTGTCAACAAGAGACATGTTTTCCTAAGGGCAAATTGTTTACATTTCTTTTCCTAGGAGGGACTTCTTGATGTCCCTCTGCTCTGACCAATGTGATTGAGCAGGTTTGTTTTTGTTTCACCAATTGAACTGATAAAACAGTATAAAAGGGAGACACATCCCAAAAATAAAGGAGTCATTTTCAGCCTTCTGAAACTCGGAGTCTGTGTTGTTGTGGTGTAAAACAGCATCAGAAGAGACCTTCAAGATCGAGTCCAACCCAGCCCTGACACCTCAACTAAACCCTGGCACCGAGTGCCACATCCAGTCTGTCCTTAAACACATCCAGGGATGGTGACTCCACCACCTCCCCGGGCAGACTATCCCAATTTTTTTCCAGAGACTATTCTGTTTTGCTGGATTCTTCCTCATTTCCACCACAGCATCTAAGCAAAGCCCCCAGCTCATCTTCCTGCAGCTGATTTAAGGAGACATCTCTGCAAATCCAGGCATTTTCACACTGAGGCTGAAGCAGGAGCAGATGGCTTCACACTCCCGAGCTGGCAGTGCTCCAGTGGCACCCACACCCTCTGCACACTCCGAAATTCATAATCCCCCCCCTCACCTCTTATTACCTGATTTAAATATCAGTATTTCCACCCAGAAAAAGTTCAATTTATCCCAAAGGCTTGGAGTCTCTTCCCTAACATCAGATTATATTTATGTATTTCAGGAATAAGAAACCAGCCTGGGAAGAAGAGGGTTAAACTTAAGAAAAGCGTGGAATAAGTAGGATTGGGAAGTAACGTTGAATAGCAATGCCAAAAAAAAAGGTGTGAGTTGTCAGAAATGGCTCGTCAGGATCTAAAAAAGAAATAAAAAAGGGAAGTGCCGAGCGAACCCGCTAGAGGGAAGCAGAGCCTTTGGAATGTGAGACAAAATCCCCCAAAACGGGGCGTGAACGCCCTAAAAGCACCACAGGGAAATGAGATGTTCAGCCAGCACTGCCTTGGGCACTGTCTGCCCGAGGTTTTATTCTCAATTTGTCTGAAAACTGAGCAAAAATCCGTGATCAATCCTTGGCTTTGCCCGTCCCTGACTCGTAATCACCGTGGAAAGTTCAAACTCAGTTAAAACTGACCCACAAGATCAGAGGGAGGAAAGCCACAGGCATTGGGGTCAGGGATCCCCCAGGTCAAAATCAAAAATTTCCCAGCCCAATTTCCATGGGGAACCGATGCCTTTTGCCTTTGGGGTCTAAATCTTCACAGGGCACTGGAGTTGTTCTGCAGTTTTGCTGTTCAAGGCAAAACCCTAAAACTGTTTCTTTTCTGCCTGTGAAATGAAGTGGGAGGAAATATTTTGCTTCCTGGGCCAAATATTGCGAAATTGCTGAAAATTGGGGAAGTTCAGAGCACTGGGAAGTCCCACGTGTGACTGGACACACAATCCTGGGAGGACAGAGCAGGGGCATGAGAGGTTCCAGTTCCACAGGCTGGATTTATTCCTATATTTTAAATATTTTTATATACTATTTATATGCTTTTATGCTATTTAAACAGTGGATCCTGAACCTTCAAGTGAAAAACAGACAGAAAATTTGCACCCAACGTGATGCTCCCTCATTTTTTCCACTTCTTCAGGACCAACTTTTAGAAAATTCCTTCTCTTCCTGCTCCCATTCTCAGATTTGCCTCTGCATTCCCATCGCTATCCCTCAGCTGCTGAATTGGGATATTTGAATAATTGATTTATCCTTCCCAAACTCTTTATCAGGAATTACCATCTACTGCATTAAATATCCTGAATTTGGATTTGGATATTTGATTTATGTTTCCCAAACACTTTCTCAAGAATTGCCATCTACCACATTAAACACCCAGAATTTGGATATTTAATTTATCCTTCCCAAACTCTTTCTCAAGAATTGCCATCTACCACATTAAATACCCAGGATTTGGATTTGGATATTTGATTTGTGTTTCCCAAACCCTTTATCGAGAATGACCAACTACCACATTAAATACCCAGGATTTAGATATTTGATTTATCCTTCCCAAACTCTTTCTCAAGAATTGCCATCTACCACATTAAATACCAGGATTTGGATATTTGATTTATGTTTCCCAAAAACTTAATCAAGAATGGCCATCTACCACATTAAATAACCCAGAACTTGGATATTTGATTTATCCTTCCCAAAAACTTTATCAAGAACGACCAACTACCACATTAAATACCCAGAATTTGGATATTTAATTTATCCTTCCCAAACTCTTTCTCAAGAATTGCCACCTACCACATTAAATACCAGAATTTTAGGAGAGGTGCAGCCTTCCCAAAGCTCCAGCTCTCCCCCTGCCCTGCTGGCAGTGACAGCTCCTTTCCAGCCACATCAGCTGCTTTCTTTAAAGGGAAAAGTAATCCAGTTTATCAGGTCCAGCTGCCAAATACAATTAGAATTCCTGCCCGGGACCAATCTAGATTTTTCCCCGGAGCCCGCGTTGCTGCGGGCTGCCCTCATTAGCGCCGACACTCGCTACATCCTGATCAATAACCTTAATTTGGGCACCACAACGGGGACGTTCACACGACATTTGCGACGTTTTCCAAGCCCTGTGGAGCTCTGAGGGTTCGAGCACGACCTCGCAGGTGTTCTGAGCTTTAAACCTTCATCCTGCTCGAGGGTTTTCCTTAAAACTTTAAGGAAATTATATATTTTAATATATATATATAAATATAAATTAGATTTATAACTTTCGTTTATATTATATATATAATATTTGTATATAGTATGTATATTTTATATTAATAACATTTAATTTATTATATTATATCTATATGTAATATAGATATAATATAAATTATATAAATATGTATAAAATAGAAACTAAAATTATAAATATTTTGCAAGTTTGTGGTAGAGTATTTGTCCCTTTCTGGCTTAGGCAGGCTGGGTTTAGCAGATCTCACACCTTAGAGGGATTCTTGCTGCTGCCAGGAAATACCTTTGGATTTGAGGAAGAACTCATCATTTAAACTCATCACCTAAATAGGGAGATAAACCAGGGAGACATCCAGCAGAATAATGGCAAATTCCTAGAGCAACCTTTATTTTTTTCAAAGAATCTAAAATAATTTGGAGCTGATTTATCACTGAGCCAGTAACTGAACTCACACACCGTGCAAACTTTTCCATAACGATATTAGGGAAAAAAAAATCTCATTTAAACTCCCCTGATCTGTCTCTTTAATCCTTATTAATGCTTTACTGATGCCTGAAAACTCCCACAGGAGTTGGAAGTTTTGCAGGTTCTCTCACTTTACTTCCTTCCAGTCACCCATATGTTGAAAGGAAGATAAAACAACCTCTTACAACAACCCAACATAAGATCCAGGTAGGAAAATAACCCACAAAAAATCCCAAGACACCTCAACATGAACAAATCTCCCATTTTACACGTTTTCCACATTTTGGATAGGATCTCAGTGCACCAAACAGGGATGAAATGATGATTTAGGTGTAGGTACGTGCAGGGATTTATGGCACATGAGAGAAAAAGGAGCTAGAAAGAGATGCAGGCCCCTTCCAGGTTTTTTTGTCCAAAGAAAAAATAATTTTTCCCCCTCCCCAGTTGAAGTTTAATGCAAAAGAGGAACATCTGCCCCTTCCAGCAGCACTGCCCAGGACACAGGGGCTGGGTTGCAAAGGGATTTATTTATTTATCCCTTTGCTCTTCCAAACCTTCCCTCACAACGCCCCGGGTGGCCTCGGGGGCTGGATCCTGCACACAATAGATGAAGAAAAGGGACGATTTTCCCAGAAATCACATCCAAAAAGGAAGGGCACGTTTCTGCAGGCTCCGCAGTTCTTGCCCAACAAACCCTCTTCCCCCTTCCACATCCTGTGGGCAGCTCTGTGTGCTGTCAGGAATTCGGGAATTTTGGCTTTACTCAGCTCCCATCCCATGACTGCAGCAGGAGGTGGGACTGTTTTTTCTGCTTATCCCAACTCTTTTTTAAAATTATTTTTATTTTTATTTAAATGCTTTTGGAAGCGTCGTCCTGCAGGCTTTGGGTGGCACAGCAGAGGGGAGGAGCAGTCACCCTGTGTGACTGTTCCCTGCATTGTTCCGAGGACAATAACTCACCCCACACCCTGCAGACCACAACAACCATCCCCTCATCCCTCCCCGGGTTGAAATCTCCAAGGAAAAAACAGATTTTAATCAAACCCAAAGCCATCCAGACCGTGCCCAGCTTGACCAGGGGAAGGACTCAAAGGGGTTTTTAGCTCTCTCAGCCCCTTCTGCTTTGCACACGTGGCAGAGTTTAAATTAAAAAAATAAAAAAATATGGACAACAGGCTGGATCCCTCAGCAAAGATGTCAGGCTCGAGGAATCCCTCAGATCTCATTTCAACGTTTTAAGGACTTCTCATTGTGAGTGTGTGTCATAAAAGGGTTTGAATTTCAGCAGAATCAGCCCTTTGAAGGGGGTGCAGAGGGAGGGAGCCTGTGCAACACACAGCGAGCAGCAAACGCTGAGTAAACCCAGATTGTGTTTGGCCTTGCCACAAATTCTGTGCCCCCAAAGAAGTGTTTTCATGCCTGAAGCCTTCCACATTTTCTGAAGCCCAGAGCATTTCCATACCCATCACCATTATTTGTATGTACACCCTCCCCCTCACATATCCCAACATCAAATATACATCACCAGACAAGCAGAATCAAAGGGGAAATAAATGCTTTGCTGATGTTTTTATTTGTAGGCAAATCCCCGTCCTAAAAGCTAAAGAGCTTCCAGAGTTAAATCTTTCATTAGGTTCAGAAGGTTTGAATTAGGGAGCAGTGCTAAAAATAGATTCTGCTGTTTAAAAAGTAATAAGTTGTGCTGTATCACTTAACTGCTGGAATTAGGAGGAACAGCCTAGAAAAGATTCAAAGAATCAAGATAAAAGAAATGTACAACAGTCCTTTGTGAGCTGAGCTCAAACCATACCTACACCAAGCTCACTTAAAATGTGAATATCCAGAAGAGGTTTTCAACAATTTCAGCTTCTTCAGGAGCATCTGTACAATCTGTCCTTCAGGAATGCTTTTTATGATTTATTTTGGCTCTTTTAGCAAAGGTGAGAATTGCAACAGAAAATTTCTGATGTCCAGGGAGGGGCAGAAATGCAACCTGTGATTTTCCCGAAGCTCCAGACGTCGGGAGTGACTCAGGAATCTGCTGCTGAGGAAAAACTTCCCTCCACACACCAGCAAGAGCAGGAATTCCAGTGGCATCCACACACACACAGAGTTTGTGCCCTGTCTGAACAATTCCCAGCTCACCTGCGATGGGAGCTCTGCCTGCTTTTGTTCATTAGGATCAAACCCTTTGCTGGGTGCAGGTGTGACAGGAGCAGTGAGCAAACCCTGGTGCCAGGGCACAGCTCGTCCTCCCCACAGCAGGAACTGTACCCTGCAGATGAGTTCTCTCCCCTCTGGGATCCTCCTGAAAGTCATCCTCACATCTCTGGGACTCCTCTGAGGAAGAATGGCATCTTTCCAAGAAGGGAGGTTTGGCCCTGTGGTCCTGACTCACCCCCTCTTCCCAAAATCCAGATTGTTGGAAAAAACACCTCAATGCACGCAGGAATCCCATGCTATAGCTGCTCTCTGAGCTGCTGAAATACTTCATTTTAGTAAAAACAATCCAAATAAGCAAGAACTTCCTACTTAAACCATCCCAGAGAGAATAAACATGCACAGAACTACAGCAGAGTGTTCCTTCAGCTGGATAATCCTTCATTTGCCTCACTGTTTTGTGCTAAAACCAAAGGATCTGAAAACAGAATGTGTCTAAATTAGGCATGTGCAGGAGTAACGTGTTTGGGAGTTAAAAAGGACAGCCTGCCATGTTGCAGCTCTGAACCACTCCCTCATGCCAGGAATTTAGGATGTTTCACATCTGTTGGTGTCTCATTTTGCTGGAGTCTTATAGGAAATGACTTATTAAGTTCCTCTATGAAAAAAAAAAAAACCGCAAGAGCTTCCCCCCCATCCAGCACTAACGAGAAAAACCCTGAACGTTTTGCAAGCAGCAGATTCAGGATTTTAGCAGCTGGGGCAGGAGGCTGACAACGACTTTTATGGCCAAGGAATTACATCCTGAGACAAACTTGCAGGGCTTGCTTGCGTGACTCGGGAGTCAGAGCAGGGAAGTGCTGGAGACACCGCAGACCAGCTCCACACTCAAGTATTTAAGGCTCAGTGAGCCTCAAAATTAAACTCTGGAGAGACCAAACATGTTCCCCCAGTGGTGCTGCTCAGCAGTGGTGACAGACACAGGCACACGAAGGCTTTTTTTTCCCCTTGGAGTCTCATCTCCTGGTTTTGTTTCTTTTTTTTTTTTTGCTGCGGGCAAAGCAGGACGAGGCAAAGCTGTGTTGTTTTATCCCAGAGTTATGAGGAGAACCCAGAAAGGTCGACAGCCCCACTCATGCTCAGACCGCACCAGTTACCCTGACAGCGTTGGAGGCCAAAATAAACAGCAGGCAGCGTCTCCTCGCAGACGGCTCCGCTGCATTCCTCGCACCGGGGAGGGGAGGCTGGAGGCGGCCGCGGTCCCCTGGGGGTCATCGAGGGAGCGCAGGCTGTGCCCTGGGACATCTGCTGGCTGTGCTGGCACACACACACAGGCCAAGGGTCGCCTTCTCCCCAGGGCTCCCAGTGAGCCCCAGCGCGCTGCCTCCCCTCCCCTGCCTCGGGCTGCAGGAATTCGGGAAGGCAAAGCATCCCGGATACAACAGGGAGAGTGTTATAAATATATTATATGTCGAGAATAAGTTGTTAGAAAGTTGGTACAAAGTTATGTTGTGAGTTAATGAGAATGGTGGGTTGTTTTGGGTGAGTTGTGTAAATTCCCTCACCATCGGGTATGGTCCCTGCCCCACTGCTCCCGTCCCTCCGAGACAATGAATCACCTGAGACCTTGTTGTATCCCGGATGCAACAAGGAGAGTGTTATAAATATATTATATGTAGAGAATAAGTTGTTAGAAAGTTGTTACAAAGTTATGTTATGAGATAATGAGGATGGTGGGTTGTTTGAGTCGTTGTGTAAATTCCCTTACCCTCGGGTATGGCCCCTCCGAGACAGTGAATCACCCGAGACCTTGTTGTATCCCGGATACAACAAGGAGAGTGTTATAAATATATTATATGTAGAGAATAAGTTGTTACAAAGTTGGTACAAAATTATGTTATGAGTTAATGAGGATGGTGGGTTGTTTTGGGTGCGTAGTGTAAATTCCCTTCTGGTATGAGCCCCCTGCTCCCCTCTCCTCCAAGACAGTGAATCACCCAAGACCATGAGGAGGAGTCTTGTTTTCCCATACCTGTCTACTCAGTATAAACTGGGGGGGTTAGGGTGGGAAGATAAAAGGGGCTGAGAAAGTTGTAAAAGTCGAAAATTTATATTTTCAGACTCACAGATCAACCCATCACCCCCAAGTATCCTGCCGTGTCTCCCGCGGCAGGGAATCCCCAGCTGCTTCAAATAGGACTCTGCACAATCCTCATGTTTCCATGACATCACCTGGTATTCAAATATCAGATTCCCATGGGACTTAGCGGGGAGGGAATTAAGAAATTCATCTAGTGGAGACCCCTAAAAACAAGGAGCCACAACCCCCGTGCAGGTGAAGAGCTGAAGTGACACTTCTAACCAGAAGGGACATCGGACGACATCAAAGGTCTAAGCAGGACTTCTTGGCTTTGTCACCAACCAGAGTCAGGAGTGGCATGGGGACATTGAACCTGAGAGCAGCAGGGTCTTCCTGGGGACTCCTGTGAGGAAGGAAGGCCCAGATCTGCCAGAGCTGACATCCTCCTCCTCCTCTCATGAGCAGCAGTGGTGTGTGCACACCTTGTGACCCCCTTCCCAGGCTGTTCCCAATAAAACTTGAATCACTAAGGAGCTGGTCTCCTAGCTTTCTTAACATTATATGATTGGCTTTTTGCAAATATTGAAATAAATGCTGTATGTGTTATATTAGAAATATATGTTGTATTGATATAATGTGCTTAAACTATCTGTTCGGCTAGGACAACATCCAGTGAACATGTAAAGAAAATCCTGCTATTGATAAAATATCCTTAAACTGTCTGTCTGGCCAGGATAACATCCAGTGAACACGTAAAGAAGACCCACACAGCCCTGCAATTGGAACACAATTCCCTGGAATTGGAACCACATGTGCTGAGCCTGGGGGAGGCTGTGCAAACACAGAGTCCTGCACGCCACAGCTTCCAAGTTTTTCCAAGAGTTTCCAAGTGGTGACGTGAAGGGTTTGGAATTGAGGCAGCAGAGGAGTGAGCAAGGCCCAGGGAGAGCAGAAAAATCAACGTTTCACAGAGCAAAGCTTCTGGGTTTTGGAGGTTTGCTGAGCAGGAGTGGGGCTGGAATTGGGTTTTACCAGCAGAAATATCAACAGTGCCCAGCAATGACACTGTTTTACACCACAATGACACAGACTCTGAGATTCAGAAGGCTGAAAATGACTCCTTTATTTTTGGGATGTGTCTCCCTTTTATACTATTTTACACAGACCAATTGGATTGGTGACACAAAGACAAACCTCCTCACTCACATTGGTCAGAGCAGAGGGACATCAGGAAGAAATCCCTCCTAGGGAAAGGGATAAATAACAAAATTACAGTTACAAAAACACTTCTCCTGTTTGCAGAAAATTCCCTGGGAAAAAAATTTTGAAAAACCAGGAAAACCTCAGGCACAGAACCAGGACTACACAGCAATCCTTCCTTGGGAAATCATGGATGAGCCAGGGAAGGGATGTGGGATGGTTTTACCAGCAGAGCATCAGTGCATTGCCCTGTGTGAGAAAATTCACAGTTCCTGGTGCCTAAATGAGGTGGTTCATCAAATGGCCCCAGCAGAAAGGGTTCAGTATTCCTCAGGGAAATCTTAAGGATTCCTTTGTGGATTGAAAACAAGTGAAAAACCAATCCTGCAACCACATGCAACTAGAAATCCTACCTGCAATAAAAAGGCAAAATCCTCTCTCTGCAAATGCCTGAGTTAACTTTCAGCACCAACCCACATCAAATCCAAAATCTAAAGAGGTTTGGGAATATCAGAAAAAAAAGCATTGAAGCACTCCCTTGGACAAGGAGCTTCCCAGGCAGCTCTGGATCTGCTTTTCTTTTTCTCATTGCACTTAAAAAAAATCCCGTGCAAGCAGGAGATCCTGGCTTTCCATCCCTGGAGACTCCAGAATAGAAAACAAGGCAGCAGCACTGCACCTCCCAATTTAATGGTTCACAGCGTGCCTGTGCACAGGAATGTGTGAAATCCCTCTGCCTTTGGTCCAGGCAGTTTTATCAGGGAATCTGTCCAGGTGTTTGCAGCCAAGCCTTTCAGTGATGCAGCTGGGAATTTGTCAGTGCACATCTCACACTCCTGGAGGGAAGAAGCACCAATGGCTCTCTGATATTCCCTTTTTTTTTTTTTTCCCAGGCGTCTTTGGTTTGCTTTGTGTCCCTTAAAGATTTGAAGGCAAGGAAAACTAAACAATCCATCCCTAAGCATCAGAAATTTCACCCCTTTTGCCTGGTTTCAAAAACATGAAGAGGAGGAAGATGGTTTCAGTGAGAATTTCTAGGATTTCTTTTGTCAGAGGGATATTCTTAGGTCTCAGTCTCGCAGGGAATCTCTTGTTGCTGTCAGTTCAGGGACTCACAAATGAAGACACACAGAAATGAAGTTCTCTGCCCAAGGCAGACACGGAGCAGAATCCAGAATACAAACCCAAAGAGACAGCAACAAAACTGTTTTCAGAGCAGTGTTTGTCCATCAGATCTTTCCTCACCCACTCTGAAATCCCAGGAGAAGGTTGCATCAGCTAACTCTGAAAACTGAGGAGATTGGAAGAGACTCCAGAGATTGATAAGGGCTCCCAATAAAAATGTTATTGTGCTGAGGATTCCCTCTCCCTTTTTTATCCCTTTGCATCAAGGTGTGAGATTTCAATCAGAAGGCAGTGAGCTGATTGTGTTTTGCTGCTGCTTGGTGTCCTGGAAGTTCAGCTTGTTCTAAACTTGCTCAAAAAGGGACCAGGAAACTCAAGATATTCACAGGTGAGCTCCATCCCTCCCTGCAGGGAGGCAAAGGAGGCAAACTGGGGTGCTTGAGCTCCCCAGGTCTTGCCTCAATTCCCTCTTGTGATGCTGGAAATGCAAATAACCCCCAGGTTCACATCTGCAGACCCCACAAAATCTGCTTTCCTGCAAGGAATTTGAATTATTGCAATTAACTCTTCCAAGGGGTTCATTTTGGCTTTGAATATCCTCAAAGTTCTGGAGCCAGAATTGCCAGGAGAAGCCACCAAAATATTTGGCTGCCCTCTGGAGCTCTCCCTCAGATGCCTTTCCCAGCAAGGTTGGATGGAGTTTTAAGGCCTAGCCTTCACTCCCTGCCCAGCCCATCCCTGTTACCTCCACGGGATGTACATTTGTGGGCTCCTAATTGCACATAACAGGCTCTGACATCTCACTTACCCACTACAAGCACCACTAATATGATACAAAATGAATGCCTAATGTATTAACACTCTGTCACTTTTCATCTCCACTCAGCCTCAAAGCCTCGGCCACAGCTGCCCTAAAGGCACGAAATGAACAGCAGCAACTCCTCCCCATCACCCCCACAAGTCTTGTAAGGGAGAGGCTGAACTCTGCAAGACTCAGAGAGGGAGCCGAGGTACAAATCTGCAGGGGCTGAGCACTCAGAGTAGTGATGGTCACCCTGATGCCTTTTGGGCACCTAAAAACAGAGGGCAGAGCATCCCAGTGCTCAGCTGAGCTCTGAGGATGCAGGAGATGCTCCCTGGTGAAGGACAGAGATGTTCAGGAATGGGGA
>JBBMKD010000085.1:4014231-4052527 GCA_037834095.1 Argya squamiceps | reverse complement strand
CCAAGTTTGCTGCCCCCAACTCCCTTTTGTTTCCATCTCTCAGGCCTGAGGCAGTGAGGTGTCCTTGACTGCCAGGCTTGGAGAGGAATTGTTGTGTCTGCCCAAAGTGGGGAAGCAGCAGCTCACACTGTGTGTGGGGTTTGGAGTTCTACACTAAAGAACTGCAGGATTACAGATAGATGGAAACCAGAAAAGTTTAAATTTTAAAATATAAAGGCTATAAAAATATTTTAAAAACTTTAAAATAGAAAAGCTAAACTAAGGCATCAACACTGTCAATCCACTGCTTGCAGCCTCTTTCTCCTCAATTCTGCTGTAGGCAGGATCAATTTTTTTGTATTTATCCAGAAGTAAGAAAATTAAAGGAACCTCATTCTTTAATCCTCATCCTTCCCTGGCTTTAGTATGAAGCCGAAATTCAAACAAAGGAGTTTTTAATTCCCATCACTGAGGTTCAGCTCCCTCCCTGCACTTCTCCTGGATTTGGCACAGCCCTGTACCAGCTGCAGGCAGACTCTGAGAACATGAACAGTTTTTCTCTCACTTTTTCCACTTTTATCAGGGTTTGCAGCATCTGGACATCACACAGAGCTCTCAGTGCAGAGGTGGAGCTCTGAATGCAGTTTGTGAATCAGCACAGCCAGTGGGGAGTACTGAGTGTCCTGGTTCAGGGCAGATCTGGGAGGAAACCTCCAAGTGGGCTTCTTTTGGAGAGCAAACTCAAAGTCTTTGCCAAAAGTTAACTCACTTTTTTCAGTCTCTTATCAGTCCCAGTCCTTTCAGTGCTAAAAAAACCCAAATTCCAAGCCCAATAAGCCACAAAATCCCAGTCTTCCTCTAGGTTTTTCAGTCCAGAACAGATTTAAACAGTCCCAAGGAAAAAAAAAGCAAAACAGAATAAAACAAAAACAAAGCAAAACAAAAACAAAGCAAAACAAAAACAAAGCAAAACAAAAACCAAAAAACCACAAACAGTCCAAAAAGCTTCTTTGCCTCAACTAGCTAAACTAACTAAAAGCAAAAAAAACACCCCTAACTTCTCTCTAGTCACTGTCCACACATTCAACACACAGTCCAGAAAATAAAAAATACAAAAAAGTAACCACTGTTTTTCAAAACTTCTTCTTTCCCTGCTGCGCTCTCAGAACCAGCCTTAAAAGTACAGAACACAACATGCAGCACACACAGAACAAACAATTAAAAATACAAATGTCATAACCTCACCCTAAAACACTGAGGAATGTAAAACCCACTGGAGAGGCTGGAAAAGACACCCTCAGCTGCATTTGTTATTAGTGAATTATTATTAGTGGCAGATTTTGGGGATAAATCTACAATCCAAAAGGGAAATCTCTCACCTGGCTCCTAGCAGGAGGCAGATTTCAGTCCCCTAACCATGAGGCCAAGATTTAACTCCAGACTAATTTATGGCACATAAAAAAATAATTAAAATTATCAAATTATTTATTTAGTTAATCTAATGAATTAAATTAATTTTAGGGAATTTTAGGGAGTCTCACAGGAATTCACTGCAGCTCTGTGTGAGTTCACACTGCCCTGAGCACGGCCTCACCTGGTGTTTGGAGAGTTCCTGTGCTCCAGACAATCCCAAATTTCATCCCAAAAAACATTTACAAGCCAAGGATTGGACTGAACATTGCACTCCTGAGAACTTTAAAATGAGACAAAACACAATTTGGAAAGAATTCTCCCTTTCCCAAGGGCAGCACAGCAGCTCTTTTAATTACAAGTGATCCCAAAATCCTGGAATTCAGGAAAACTCAGACACAGGAAGGAAGAAAATGTTATTTAACACTAAGTATGATAGATTTCTGCATATTTTTATATACATGTTTTTGTTTTTAGTGACCAAAGGTGTCCTGCAGTGACAAGAGACAAAAGCCTGAGGGGGATTCTGCTCCCCACAAGGTTCCAGCCTGGGAGCTGAGGGCCAAGTTCCAAATTCTGGATTCATTCCACTTGACAACAGCCCACAAACCTAAAAAGGACAAGAAAACACACAACAAAAAGTGCAGCAACACTGCTGCAGCCTAAGGAACAGCCTAAAAAGAATGAAGAAATATTGAATTCTTTTTGCTTCTGTCAAAATTTTGGGAGATTTGAAAACATCTGGGAAATCATGTTTCAAATTGTGTTTATTGTTTGGCTTGGGGTTTTTTACTTATTTACTATAGAAACCTGTGCAGTTTTAGTGTAGATGTATCAAAATCCTGATCTTTAAAAGTTCAAAGCGTGGGTTGAGTCACCAAGGGAAGTTTGGGGAAGGCATCAGGACTAAAGCAGAAAGCAGCTCCATTTCCCTTCCGTCAGAAAGACACTCAAATTGCAACTTTTCAACTCCAATTTTAGCAGCCTGTCAAAAACACAGGTGGGAAGACTGAAAATAAAGCTTTGGTGTTCCTTGAGGTAAAATAAAACCTGCAAAAGTGTTGGAGGGGACAGAGAGGGAAGATATTCCAGAGGCAGGGAGCTCAGTCCATCGCTGTTATAAATGCATATTATAAAGTTGGCTTTTTGCAAATATTAAGATGAATGCTATAGGTATAATTGTACTGTATTATCTTTTATTAATAGAGTTTAGAAAGGTGATAAATGTATATTTTCTGATTGTAATATAGTGTTAACAGTGAAAACACTGGGTTTCTTTCTCTCTGTAACATCTAAACTGACCAAACCAGAAGGTGTGGAGGGTCACCTTGCATTTCTGCATAAAGGCCGCTGAAATTCTGTTTCTTATCCAAACAAAGATAACCAAAAACATCAGGAGAAGAATTTATGAGACCCATGTCACCAGATGGAGTAGAGCCACCCACAGCTGGATCTACCAGATAAAATGATTGGGGTGGAATTGAAATGGATCAAACCCAAAGAGAATGTTTGAATCATGCATTAGGGTCTAGTGAATATGTAACACAGAGATCCTTAAAACACAGAAATCTAAAAGGGTGAAGGTGCTGCTGGCTGGCTTTATGCCAGGCACCCTCAGCTGAGAAACTTTTGCTTCTCTGTCCCCCAGTTGTCTATTTTTATCTTTTTATTAAACTTATAAATTTTTCTAAGAGAGTGGAACTCGTTTTTCAAAAGACCCATGTCACCAGATGAAGTGGAGTCACCCACAGATCGATCTACAAGATAAAATTATTGGAGGGGGGAATTGAAATGGATCAAACCCAAAGAGAATGTTTGAATCATGCAGTAGGATCTATTGAATTTGTAACACAGCAATTCTTAAAACATAGAATTCAAAAGAGAAAAGGTGTGCTTTCTAGTGAGCTGGAACTTTTGCTTTTCCATCTCCTAATTATCTGTTTTTATTTTTTATTAAACTTATGAATTTTTCTAAGAGAGTGAAACTAGTTTTGCACAATCACTGAACCCTGATGGTCACATCTGCCTGGCTCTGTTTTAGGGACAAGGTTGGGAAGGAAGCAGATGTCCCTCCCTGCCCACCACGGGCTCCCCTGCCAGCAGCTGAGCTGTTACACACATTTTTCATGTTTGCAAATACCAAGGGTCCTGCAGAGCCAGCGGAGCTGTGAGAGCCCAGGGCCATGGCCAGGGGGGAATCTGAGTGAGAAGAGTTTGTGCATCACTCCTGCCAAACATTCCTGTGACCTTTGCTGGGAAAAGAGCAAAGCAGCTCCCTGGCACAGGGCCCTCCCTGCACAGAGGGATGCCCCGAGTCAGGCTGGACAGGCAGAGCCCTTTGGAAGGGCAGGAGGTGGGGATCAGCCTAAAAAACCCCTGGCTGAGAGCTACAGCAGGTCACAGAGCCAACACAGAGCTTGGAGGGTGCTGGGCAGGGCTGGGAGAGGAGGAAAAGGGGGGGTGAAAATGGGATTCAGGCAGCAGTTGAACCATCCTGTGATTGGATGTGAAAAGGTCAGGCAGCTGATGGGGAACCACGCTGGAAAGGTCAGGGGAGGATGGAGGAGAGGCCAGGAGGAATGAGGGGCTCTCAGGGCCAGCTCCAGCACCACCATCCTCCTTCCCAGCCCATCTCCCAAGCCTTGAAACCATCACTGAACTTCTCCCATGTCCTGAGTCAGGCTGAGGTCCCACCATGGCTTGACCCAGCTGATTTCCTCACTGAAGCTGTTTGACACCACAACAACACAGACTCTGAGATTCAGAAGGCTGAAAATGACTCCTTTATTTTTGGGATGTGTCTCCCTTTTATACTATTTTACACAGACCAATTGGATTGGTGACACAAAGGCAAAACCTCTTCACTCACATTGGTCAGAGCAGAGGGACATCAAGAAGAAGTCCCTCCGAGGAAAATGAACGAAAAACAAAGTTACAGTTACAAAAAACATTTCTTCTGTTTACAGAAAATTCCCTGGGAAAAGAATTTCAGAAAACCAAAACACCTCAGGCATGGAACCAGGGCTACACCTCACCACCAAAAAGGGTTTTAGCACAAAGCTGATGCTGAATAAATATTGGAAAGCACTGGAGAAAACAAAACTCTGACTGCTCCACACTGTTCCCTGCTTGGGAACAGATATTTTGGATTATTGTATGTTATTACTCATGTTTCAGAGCCACTTTTTGAGGACAGCAGAATACCTGAAACACTTGCTATAAACTGAGATCTCAGTTCTACCAGGACAGAGGAGGTCAGAAGGAACCTCCCAATCCAAAGTCCTGCTCCAAGCAGACACTCAGCCCCATGATCATCTCTGTTCCCTTTAGCTGGGCTCGTTCCAGGGTTTGTCTCACACTGGGGAGCCCCAAACTGGGCAATATTTTAGCTCAAGTTGAAAGAGAACTTTAAGCTCTTGGGTTCCCTGGACAAGCTGCAGCTTCTCTGCTGTCACTTCTGTCCTTTCCAATCTGTGTAAGAAAAGCTGCAGTGCCTCGGGGGGGAATGTGTAAAGCTGACAGAGGGAACAAGAAAATTAAAGGAATCAGAGGCAGGCTGCTCAGAGGTGGATGAGAGAAATCCTCACCAGGGGAATCCCAGACAGATTTTAGGGGGAAAAAAAAATCACAATGAGAGCAGTCAAGCACTGGAATGAGGGCTCACAGGGTGTGGAGCTGGTGTGAGCTGGCCCTGCCTTGAGCCAGACACCCTCAGAAATCCTTTTTAATTTACACTGTTCTGTGACAATCTCCAAGTCTGGACTCAGAGACAGATCCATGAGAGTCAAATTCTGATCTTTAAACCTCCAGCTTTCACTGCAGCTTCTAAACTGCCCCCAAAAAAGCACAGAAAGCTCTTCTGAGAAGTCCCTGAAATGCCCCAGTGACACCAGGGAGGAGGAGGAGGCTCCAATCCCCAGCCTGGGTGGTCTGTGGGATAGCTGAGCTCAGAATGTGAGGAATTCACCCTCTCTCCCTCCTGAAATTTGATTAATTCACCCTCTCTTCCTGCTGAAATTTGATGTATTCAGCCTCTCTCCCTGCTGAAATTTGATGTATTCAGCCTCATTCTGTGCTGACAGTACCTGTGGACAGGTCCCAGCTGTCCCCACCTTCACTCCAGGACCAGCTTTTCCCCATCACATGGAGAGAAAAATAAATAAGTGAATGATCAGATCCATCACCTGATATTGTTTTAGGATTCTGCAAGTACAAACAGCCATGGAATATTGGGGTGTTCTCAATATTTACTTGGACAGCAGTGAAATTCCAAGGTGCCAGAAAAATGACTGTCAATAAATCATGATCTGGCCACAAAGCAGCAAAAAAGGGGCCCAGAATGTGCAGATCTTAAGGATTTTACCTTAGCTGAATATCTGATGTTTTTCAAAGCTTTAATTTGGGGAATTGAGGCAAGAACTGAGGAACCCAACCACCCCAGTTTGCTTCCTTTGGCTCTGTTCCCTCTTGTGACCCTGGAAATGCAAATAACCCCCAGGTTCACATCTGCAAACCCCACAAAATCTGCTTTCCTGGGGGGAATTTGAATTACTGCAATTAACTGTTCCAAGGGGTTCATTTTGGCTTTGAAAATTCCCAAAGTTCTGGAGCCAGAATTGCCAGGGGAAGCCACCAAAATATTTGGCTGCTCTCTGCACCACTTGTGGGGGTTTTTTTTGCTGGCTTGCATTCTCCAGGAAAACCCATTTTCTGTAATAGGAGCTGACACAGCTTTCCCCCCTTGCTTTAAAAAAGCATTTTCAGGGAGAAGAAATCCCAGATAAAAGCTCTGAGCACTCTGGGCTCTGCTGTTCACCCTCACCCCCTTCACCCAGGGCATCCCCAGCTGGAAATCTCCACCCCTCTGCAAAACAGCCCCAAAAAAGCTGATCTCTGACTGGTTTTTATTCCCAAATCTGGGAATTTGGGATAATCTCTCAGGGGGGAGTGTTGGGGTGTCCTGTGCAGGGCCAGGAGCTGGATTTGATCATCCTCATGGGTCCCTTGTAATTCCAAGCCTCTCCCAGGGACGTGGGGAACACCAAAGAGAAGTAGAAAATTGCCCAGAAAAGGAAATATTGTGTTCAGCAGTGCCAATATTTACTGTTTTAAACCTCCTCATTTTCATTTTTCCTCTGGCAGAAGCAAAGACACCCCACAGTGCCACCTGTGCAGGATGGACAATAAAAAAGGACAAAAAAAAATCACAACTTCCCCTGCTAAAACCTCTGTGTTCTCCTCTCTGAAGCTCCCAACTCCACTTTTTTTCATTTCACAAGGGAAAAAACAGACACTGAAATCACAGAGATAACTCAGGGTGCAACAAGACTGACCAAAGTTGAGAGGAATTATTATTAGTGGCAGATTGGGGAAAAAATCTACAATCCACAAAGGAAATCTCTCATCTGGCTCCTTGCAGGAGGCAGATTTCAGTCCCCTAACCATGAGGCCCAGCTTTAAATCCAGATTAATTTATGGCACATAAAAAATTATTGAAATTACAAAATTAATTCTTTAATTAATCCAATAGATTAAATTAATTATTAATTTATGTATTAAGTTTATTAAACTGAATGTATTAATTTACTTTTGAAAATATTAATTTATTTATTAAATTTATTAAACTAAACGTATTGATTTCTGCTTGAAAATATTAATAAATTCATTAAATTTATTAAACGAAATTTATTAATTTCTGCTTAAAAATATTAATTTTATAGAGTTTCATGCAAGGTACTCATGGAAATAAAGCTGTACCCCCACTGTGCTGCCTTCCAGAGCTTTCACTTTCCACAGCCCACGGTGGGAAGAGAAAAAAAAAAAACCCAAAAATCAACTCATTACTTCTGGTTTCCAGCTAGGAGAGCGAGTGGAGCTGAGCTCAGGCTGTGAGGAGACACCTGGCTCCCTGCCCAAAACATCCTTTCCTTCTTCTGAGGCCCCTCCAGCTCCACATGGCTAAAAAAGGCAGCTGGAAAATGTCCTGGAAGCACAAAATTCTGCATCTCTCTCCCTCTCCCTGCAGGGAGCAGCTCTGGGTGAGCTCTGGGTGAGCTCTCCCCACTCTGGAAGAGTTTCCACACAGTCCTTGCCCCCAAAATTAAGGAATTAATGATTTTCCTGGCACTCCTCGTGTTCCTGGCTGTAAAACCCAGGTGTCAGGTTATCCCCTGGCCCCTGCAGCTCTGAGGAACTCCAGGCTCTGAAATAACACACTCAATTCCTTTTTCACTCCGTGCTGGTGCCATGGGAGCTGAGCTGGCAGCTGGGAATGTTTCCTCCTGAACCTGGCACTGGTGTTACAGGAATGAGATATTTTCTCATTATTACTAAAAATGGCAAGAAAAAATGGCACTATTTACATTGCAAGAGCCAAGGAGGGGTTTGTTGGGGTTTGGGGTTTTTTTTACAAGGTTTTTTTTCTGTCTGGAATTGTCACAGCACAGGGAGCAAAGGATCCACACCAACTCCATCAGCTCTGCTCCAACATCCCAAGGATGGATGGAGCAAAGTGATCACTTCTGTCTTCATCTGATGCTGATTAAGAAGCAAAAATGATCATTTTTATCTTCATCTCATAGTGCTAATTAAGCCCAAAATGATCCCTTTTATTTTCATCTCATGGTGCTGATTAAAAACCCAAAATTATTCTTTTTGTTTTCATCTCACGGTGCTGATTAAGAACCCCAAAATGATCCCTTTTATCTTCATCTCATGGTGCTGATTAAGAATCCAAAATGATCCTTTTTATCTTCCTCTGGTTGTGTTGATTAAGAACCCAAAATGATCCTTTTTATTTTCATCTCTTGGTGCTGATTAAGATCCCAATCAAACCCTTCTATTTTCATCACGTGCTGCTGATTAAGAACCCAAAATGATCCCTTCTATCTCCATCTCATGGTGCTAATTAAAAACCCAAAATGATCCTTTTTATCATCATCTCATGGTGTTGATTAAGCCCAAAATTTTTTTATTTTCATCTCATGGTGCTGATTAAAAACCCCAAATTATTCTTTTTGCTTTTATTTCATGGTGCTGATTAAGATCCCAACGTGGCCATTCCTGTGCCAAATCCTGACTATTTGACACAGGTTTACTGACTGGGAAATGAAGGAGCTCTCTCTACCTGCCATGCCCAGGTGCAGAATTCCAAGGAAATCCCTTCTCCCTCCCCTCCAGCCTCCCCTCCCTCCCAGAAACTCCCAATTTCAGGCCCAGTGGTGGGGAAAGCAGTTACATAAATGCTGCAGGAACTGAGGGGGAGAATGAATGTCAAAGCTTGCTGGAACATGAACCCGGGAGCCTTGTGGATTCAGTCTCTAACATCCATCAAACATGATTAATTTTAATGTCACAACACTTTAATGTCAATTACTTTTAATGTCACGGCTTCCTATTTGCTACCACAGCCAAATTCCCCAGCTGGTATAAGAGATTCCCCCCAAAAGAACTTTTAAGATCAAATAAATAAACAATTCAGGATAAATGCTACAAACAAGCAGCAGCCTCCCTGCTTTTTGGAAAGGGAATTTATTCCAAAGGCACTGAGAGCATCTGAGGCTTTCACATTTAAGACTAAATTACTGCTTAGCAAAAATTCTCTTCTGCTCTTTATTTTTTTTTTCTGGCTATAAATTTGGCAAATTGCAGATGGCAGCTGGAGATGTGGCTTGATATTATTTGTGTTAGCCAAGGATATCTTTTTATTTAGGTGCTGCAGAAAGAATAGCAAAGTTGTGATTGCAGGATCTTAAAATTCATGTGGAAAAAGAGGCACCAGGCGAGTTAAGACTGATGAAGAAACTCATAAAAGAGTATTTGAGACTTAAAATCTTTAGGTTATCAAGTGGCTGGGGGGTAAAAACCAAAAGAACTGAAGGGGTTTTTTTGCAGTGCAATTCCTCACAATTTCAAACCCATTTAAATGTCACCCATTTACCAGCCTGGACTCACACTCCAATTCCTCCAGCTTTATATTTTCCCCTGAACTTCTGTTTGCTAAATGTTATTTTAAAGAGCTGGTGAGGTTGACAAAGCCTCAAACTCCCTGGGGTTTCTCACGAGGACAAAAGCAGCCTTGTGGGTATCTTTAGAACAAATTATAAGGCTGAGGAAAAGTCAGGCCTCTAATATGAAACTGAGATGGGTCACAAAAGATGTTTGAACAGCCAAACTAAAGTAAAAGAGGAAAGTGACTCAGACACCTGCATGGCCTTTTTTAGAGTCCAAAACCTGTCATTAAAATAAATTTCTGCACCTATATTTGTATTTAATGGTGGTGCATGAAGCAGCTTTATCTCAGAACAGGGATTTTCAGCCCATAACAGCTCAATGGGACCTTCTAAATCCACAGTTCCACCCATTTCAGTCTCAACCAATGCAAAAATGGAATGTACCATTCAGCAATAGATCTATCAAAACAGAGCAGGTGATTTTGTGGAGTTCCAGCAGTTTTTAGTGCAGCAGAGACCACACAACATCACCACAGTGTTTGCAGCCTGACAGCCTGCACCTCCAGCAGCACTGTTTTTTCTTTGGTGAAACAACCCAGCTTGAAATTCAGTTTCTATCCTGTATTAGGGTTAAAGTTGCAGCCAGCAGAGCTCATGTTGCCATCCTGCAGAGGCAGCAGGGGCTGCCCTGGTCCCGGGGAGGCTGAGCATGAACCAGCCTGGGCTGTCAGGGGCTGTTAACATCCCGGGCTCGTTAACAACCAAGGCTGGGATTTGCATGACTCCATGAGTTTCCATTCCCTGAAAAGAGGGAGGATTATCCCAGCACTCCCCATCTGGGCTGGGTGTGACACAGCCTGGTGTTCACCTGGGCACAGCCAGGAATATTTAATTGTCGTCCTGATTTTTCAGCTTTCTGATGTTTACATTCTGTACTGGAGCTTTCTCGGGCATTGTAATATAAACGAAGAGTGGTGTTTTGTAAATCGTGCATTCCTTCCAGGGGGAAGGACAAATTAATGGATTTCTAGGTTGACCAGTGGGGTCAAAGAGGTGTTAACCTCATCCCCCAATCCCTGATCAAACTTCAAAGACTATATAAGTCAGAATCCCAAAATAAAATTCCTTATTTTCTGCCCTGATGCTGACTGTGTGAGGGTCCTTCTCTTTGTGTCCATCTGGTGACATTTACTCTCAGAGGTGAGCAGGTAAAGCAAGAGGTGCCAGACAGCACAGCCTGACAGAATTCTGTGTGTGTGACAGCAAACACAGCCTGGAGTGACCTCCAACCCCCCAGAGCTGACATTCCTGGAGCTGCTGAGAGCCCCGGGAGTGCTGCAGGGACCTTTACCCTGACCCAGACTAAGCAAAGCTCTCCAGGCACCAGCTCCTAAACAAAGCCCCACATTCTGATTATTTACACATTTCTCCTGTGCTGACCCAGGCAGGGACAGGGAGCGTGGCTGGGAGGCTGCAGGGAGAGCTGAGGGCAGCTCCTCACCCCAGGCTGCACAAAACTCTCCCCAAGCCAAAGCTCAACCCGCTCAAAAGGACTATTTTTGTTTCAGCTTCTCCATCGCTTTGAGAAAATCTCATTTCTTCATCACAGCCACCATCAGGTCAACTCAAATCCACAGTTCAGATCTTTAAACTCAGCCAGTGTTTGTGCTTTTCATTTACACTGAGACGTTGACCATGAAACGTGAAAAATCTCGAGTTTCTTCCCCATTTTTGTTCCCTTTCTCCCATGGCAAGCTGGGTCCATCCCACCAAGGCTGTGAAGGAACTGAACATTACCTTGATTTTTATTCTGAGCACTCAGTCCTTAAAATCCTTTACATGACAGACTTGCAGTTAAATAAAACACTATCAGCAAAACCTGAAACATTTTCTTTTCCCACAGCCCAAGAGCAGTGAGCAAAACTTGACTTTGTAGTTTTTTTAGAACTGATTTTAAAATCCTTTAAAGATTCCCACCTTTCCTTTCTGGAGATTTCTATTGGGCAGGGGTTGTTTCCAAAACTGGCCTGGTTGGTGCCATTGGGCAGAAGACATGATGCTAAGCATTGACAAAGGCAGAACTGGACCCATTTTCCTCAGGAATTAAGGAAATTATGCCAAGAAATGGAACATCCAACTGCTGGAAAACAGATTCAATGCGTTTAACGTCTGTTCAGAAATGTATTTCTGTCTATTGAGCCTGTTTAGAATGCTCAATAGCAAGTGAAATTTGATTTATTTCTTCCAGAATATCAATACATGCTTCTCCCCAACTGCCTAATAACCAGCAATAAATTCCCCATATTGCTATGAGATTCCACTTAGGGGTTTCCTTCCACCTCCACCTGATGCTGGATTATTTCAGAGTGAAACAACCATTAAATCAACACTAATCCTGCAGTTCCTGGCTCCTTATTCCCATGATTTCTGCCAGGCAGGAGCCTGAATTCACGGCCTGAACCTGTGCAGTGAGAGAAGGATAAATTCCCCCCAGGCTGCCCAGAGAGTTTCCTGGACCAGGGCAGGAATAACTGACCAAACCTGGGGAGCCCCAGGAGGAGAAATTCCCCCTAAATCAGTGTATTGACCTTTGCTATGGGGAAAAACCAGCTCAGGAAAAGTCAGGGGTGTCATTTTTTACCCAGTGGCTGTGTTCTTTCCCCAAACCTGCTCCTGTTAATAACTGGAAACAAAATAACAGGTGAGGTCTCTTAAATATCTGGAAATAAAATAACATGCTGAGGAATATTTAAAATATCTGGAAACAAAATAACATGTTAAGAAACAGTTAAAATATCTTGAAACAAAGTAACACACTAAAGAATATTTAAATTAACTAGAAACAAAATAACATAGTAAGGAATATTTAAAATAACTGGAAACAAAATAACACTCAGAGGAATATTTAGAATATCTGGAAACAAGCTAACAGCCTAAGTGATATATTTTAAATAACTGGAAACAAGCTAACAGCTTAAGTGAGTGTCTTAAATAATTAGAAACAAGATAAGATGCTCAGGAATATTTTAAATAACTGGAAACCAGCTAATATTCTAAGTGGGCACCCCAAATAGCAGGAGACTGTCTAACAGGCAAAGTGAATATTTGAAATAACTAGGAACAGACTAATAGGTTAAGTAAATATCTTTAATAAATAGTTGGGAACTAGTTAAAAGGTAAAGTGAATATTTTTAATAACTGGAAACTTGCTAACAGCCAAAGTGGGCATCCCAAAGAACTGGAGAAAATCTAACAGGCAATGAGAGTATCTTAATTAACTAGAAACGAGTTAACAGCCTAAGTGAATATTTTTAATAAGTGGAAACTATTAAAGGTGAAATGAATATTTTTAATAACTGGGAACTGAGCTAAGTGGGCATCCCAAATAGCTGGAGACAGTCTAACAGGTAAAGTGAATATTTGAAATAACTAGAAACAAGCTAACATGTTAAGTAAATATTTTTAACAACTGGGAACAACTAACAGGTTAAGATAATATTTTTTAATAACTGGAAAGTAGCTAACAAGTAAAGTGAATATTTTTAATAACTGGAACTGAGCTAACAGCCTAAGTGGGCATCCCAAGTATCTGGAGACAGTCTAACAGGCAAAGTGAGTATTTTCAATATCTGGGAACCAGCTGACATTCCGAGTGGGCATCCCAAATATCTGGAATCCAGCAGGTATCCCAGCCCTGCCTGTCCCTGGTTTTCTGCTCCTCATCACCTCATTAAAGTGCAGGGCACTTTAATGAGTGACTCTGACTCTGCCAATTAACATCCCTGATTGCTCTTCCTGCTGGATCTGGAGTGACAGGAATCCCTCATTTCCCTCTTTCCAGCCTGGATTTACCTCCCTGTGCTCCTCCAGCCCAGCCAGCTCAGCAGAAAGCAGCAACAGCTTCATCAGGTTGCAAATTGTTTGTTATTCTTGCTTAGTAGAGAAGGGATAAATAAAAATAAAGATTAAAAAAAAAAAAAGAAAATGAAAATAAAATATAAAAATAAAATATAAAAATAAAATAAAATATAATAAATAAAAATAAAAAATAAAATATAAAAATATAAAATAAAATAAAACCAAACAAATAGCCCCACAGTGCAGATTAGAGCAGCCCAGACTGCCCCAGCCTCCATCTGGCCCTCAGTAACATCCAGCAACAACCCCAAAGTGTCTGCCATCCAATATTTCTCATTTATACACAACAAGCCAAATGCAGGACCCCACTGCAGGGTGCTGCTTGCCCCAGGGGGATTTTTGGGGTGGTTGGAGGTACCAGCACGGCTGGGGCAAGCAGGACAGGGTGTCCTGAGCAGGATTTGGGGTTGTGGTGAGGCAAATCCCCCACTCAGAGCTGCTCCTGGAATCCTGCAGGATCCAAACTGCTCCAGGGGCTGCGCAAGGGGGGAGGATGTGGCCGTGGGTTTGCTCAGAAATGTTTTATTCAGGCTGTTTATCCTCAAAAGAGCGTTTTCCTTTTAGATTAAATTATCTGGACTCTGTTTATTCTAAACACAGGAGACAGGGCTCGAGCATTTCCTCTTTTAGGAAGTATGGCTGAGTGTGTTTCCTACAAAATTTATAAAGAATTCAGGCGAGGGCTTGTGTGGCTCCTTAAGATTTCAAAGCCTTCCTCCCTAAATGCTGAAGGAGCTGCCTCTGTCAGGGCACAGCTCCATCCCAGTGACACCAAAGACAAATGCAAGCAGACAGAGCTATGAGCTCTTTGAAAAGGGCAGCCTGATAAAAGCCATAATCAAATTATTTACCAATACTCCCCCATTTTGTCTCAAGATCATAAATTTCATTATATAATGGAATATATGTAATTCTCTTTTATTTTAACAGCTGGGGAAGCCAAGGCTCCAACAGGATTTGTTAAAAGCACCTCCTGGGACTGGAGGTGAGATGAGTTTATCAATTACTCAACTGAATTTTAGCAGTGAATATTCTCATTCCAGTATGTGACAGCATCACCACTGGGACTGGAAAAAAAAATCCCACAGACTTCTGTCTTCCCATCTCATCTCCTTACTAAGAATTCTGGCTTTTCTGCAATAAAGATATTATGTTTTACATGCCATTTTCCATGTTTCAGTCACTGCTGTTCCTGCAGGAGGTCTCCACCTCCACCTGAAGCTGGAGGGAAATGTTCTGCTCATTTTTCCAGAACTCCTGAACAGATCCTGCTCAGAGCTGCTGTTCCCACCAGGAGAAGCTGCAGGAACCCCCAGAGCACAGCCTGGGCTGCTCCAGGATCTTGAATTTTAGCAGTGAATATTCTCATTCCAGGAGATGACAGAGTCACCACTGGGACTGAAAGAAAACCCACAGATTTCTGTCTTCCCATCTCATCTCCCTACTAAGAATTTTTACTCTTTTTTGCTATGAAGAGATCATATTTTACATGTCATTTAATCACTGCTGTTCCTCCAGGAGTTCTCCACCTGAAGCTGGAGGGAAGTTTCCTGTTCACTTTTCCAAAACTCCTTAGCAAATCCTGCTCAGAGCTGCTGTTCCCACCAGGAGAAGCTGCAGGAACCCCCAGGGCACAGCTTGGGCTGCTCCAGGATCTCTCTCCCAGCTGCCCAGGACATTTTCCCCGGAATGTTCATCCATTATGCACAACTCCCTCCTCAGAGAGGACAGGAGGAGATGAGCAGTGGCTGCTGTTTAAAGCGAATAACATTTATCTGCTCCATGCAGCCCTGCCCCGGCGGCGGGGGAGGCTCTTTAGGCGCTCTCACCATCATCATTACCTGCTCAATTAGTGCTCTGAGAATGCACACGACCTGCTGCTCCACCAGCTCCCTCCACCAGGGGAATTCTTGCCGGTTTATTTTTAATTCTGCCTCATAATCAGGGCCTAATTTTATGTATATTGGCTCAGGATATTTTTTTTCCCCTTGCTTCTACATTGTCAGTCTGCTTGTCACATCCTTGCTGAAGGGGATTCCTCACTGTAGGTCCTTCTCTTGCTGGGCTAGGATGGCCTCTTTTGCTTGAGGATTATCAGCTCTGACAGTGCTGACACAGAAAAAATAAAGCCCCAGAATGATTTCAGACCATGAGCAGGGATGTTTCCTCCAGAGCAGAGACACAGAGCTGCTCCTGCCCTTTCATCCCAGAGCCCAGACCTGGCCTAAACCCCTAAACCCAGCTCCTTCTCCTCACCTGATGCTGTTTTACACCACAACGACACAGACTCTGACTTCACAAGGCTGAAAATTACTTTCTTATTTTTGGGATCTGTCTCTTTTATATACTATTTTACACAGACCAGTTCAATTGGTGACACAAAGACAAACCTCTTCAATCACATTGGTCGGACCAGAGGGGCATCAAGAAGACCCTCATAGGGAAAGAATTTAAACCAAGTTTACAATTACAAAAACACTTCTCTTGTTTTCAGAAAATTCCCTGGGAAAGGAATTTCAGAAAACCAGAACACCTCAGGCACAAACCAGGGCTACACCTCACCCAGAGCCATCCCAGAGCCTCTGACAGCCTCCCCCCCACTTGCTGATAAAATGATGGAGTTTCAGAGACCACACATGGTGTCCCCTCCATGAATTAAAGCTCTCAGTGTCACAGCAGAAGTTACAAAGCTGGGATGTTAAATCAGCCAGGGGAGAAGGGAACTGGATATCCTCAAAGGCAAGAACACCACAAAGCTCCTAAATCCGGGTAATTCACTCTCACTGCCAGGCAGATCCTAATTCCAGGTAAAGACATCTTTTCTAGGAGAGAGTGTTGAGTGAGCTCTGTCCCAGTCTCCACACAAAAAACCAGAATTTATTTGCTTTTTACTCTTTGGAGTATTTCCCCCTCCATTCTGCATTCACAAGATGATCATAAAAAATGAAGCAGTGTTTAAAACAACAGCAAGGGTGGAAGAGCAGCCCTGAATTCCTGCCTGAGTCAGCTCCCTCCTTGCAGGGACTGGGAATTAATTTCCCTTCCACGGGCTGAAGCTGTTCCTGAGCTTGACTTGCTAAACCAGGAGCTTCCAGTGTGGAGAGAAACAAAGAAACACTGCGAGACTCAGAGAATCCCAGAGCCCATCAAAGGCTTCTGAAAACCCCAAACCCCAAGAGAAATGAGCACACAGAGTTAACAGAGCTCCAGCACACTCCCAGCCTGTCTCATCAGCACCAAGGCTGCCAGGAGCTGGTTTATTTTATTTTTTTCCTGGGCAGGCTGGGTTTTCCATGCTGCAGAAAAGGAGAATATTGAGAGGACAAGCCCGAGGCCGGGAACTGGAAGGAAAAGCTGCAGCCAGCAGCAAAAGGATGCTGCACATGTGGGTTTGCAGCACAGGGAGGGGGAGAGGCTCCGAGGCTGCTCTGGCACTGGAATGGAGAGGGGAAGGTGCCTGTGACAACCCCACAGTTTTCACCACATTTGTTGCCTTTTCCTAAGGGGAACACATTCCTTGCTGCCCCACAATGGAGGCAGCACTGCCCAGGGTGCTGCTGGAAAGGAAAAAAAATGTGAATAAAGTCATTAGAGGAGGAAGGCTGGTGGGATTCAGCAGCCCAGGGGTTGGGAGTCTCCTCCCAGCAGGTCACCCCGGGTCTGAGCGAAGTGACAGCTGCAGAATTGTGGGGTTTGTTGGCTCCAGGGGTGGCCTGGGGCTGAGAGGGAGGGAGCTGACAAAGGCAGAAAAGCTGGGATGGGTTTGGCACAGCATGGGAAGGTTCTCCCTCCATTAAATCAGGAGCATCTGCAGCCACATTTCTGAGTGATTTCTGAGCACGCTGAGCTCGGGAGTGTGAAAAAAAGATGTTCATTTTCTTAGAAAAAATTTGTAAGTTTAGTAAAAAATAAAAATTAGACAATTGGGAGACAGAAAAGCAAAAGTTTCTCAGCTGAGGGTGCCTGGCATAAAGCCAGCCAGCAGCACCTTCACCCTTTTAGATTTCTGTGTTTTAAGGATCTCTGTGTTACATATTCACTAGACCCTAATGCATGATTCAAACATTCTCTTTGGGTTTGATCCATTTCAATTCCCCTCTCAATCATTTTATCTGGTAGATCCATCTGTGGGTGGCTCCATTTCATCTGGTGACATGGGTCTCATAAATTCTTCTCCTGAGGTTTTTGGTTATCTTTGTTTGGATAAGAAACAGAATTTCAGCGGCCTTTATGCAGAAATGCAAGGTGATCCTCCACACCTTCTGGTTTGGTCAGTTTAGATGTTACAGAGAGAAAAATCCTAGTCTTTTTACTGTTAACACTACGTTACAATCAGAAAATATACATTTATCACCTTTCTAAACTCTATTAATAAAAGATAATACAGTACAATTATACCTATAGTATTCATCTTATTATTTGTGAAAAGCCAGCTTTATAGTATGCATTTATAACAGAAGGGAAAGGTTGGCACGGGCTGAGTGCTCTCCCTCAGTCAATCCCAGCATTTTCGGTTCCCAGTGCACCCCAAAACTTGGGAAGATTAAAGGACACCTTTGGTGTGACCCAGCTGTCCCCACACTCACAAATTCCAGAGTGCTCATCCTTTATATTACTGGCAATGGAGACACTCAAGACTGAAGCCTGAATCACTAAATCATGAATCACTGGCAAAATCCAGGCTGGAACCTCGACATCCTGAATGCTTCTTTGACCAGAAGACACTAAGCATTGCTTCAAATCCCACTTTGAATAGGGACAAAAAAACCAAAACAAAACTGGTATTTGTCAACACAAAAGCTCTGCTTTGTCTGGCTAAAGTAAAATTGCCTTTGTCTCCCAGCAAGAGCTTGAAACAATGGGAAGAGGAGAGGTTTTGCCCAGAGCAGAGAGCACAGAAAAACTGCACTGTGAGAACATCACCACCACCCTGGATGGACCCAAACAGCTCCTTCTGTGGGGTGCTGAGCTCCTGGGGCAACACCAGCTGTCCCAAAATGCCACCTCAGTGACACTGAGGCACCCAAAGAGAAAATGCCACAAAATCATCAGAGCTGGTGACCAGGAATCCTTGGAAGGTCTCACACAAACACGATGTCAAACTGCTCAGGTGGAATTGAGCCTCTGAACATCACTGATGAAAGGTTTGTGGTCTGCTCAGTGACAAATAACCCGTGTTTGAATGTCACAGCAGCCTCCATCCTGCAAAGACACCCTGGTGCTGCTGGCAGGAAGGGATGGCACTGGCACGGGTGGCTCCCAGTGACATCCAGCACCTGCAGACCTCAATAAACACAGGGACATCCTCTCCCAGCACCCAAACAGCAACAGGGGGTGAAGGCAGTGAGGGGCAATCACCAGAAATGTCACTCAGCCAGCTCACTGATAAATATTTCTACTTTATCGGTGTAAAGTAGCCATATTTATCAGAATTACAAAGTAATTATAAAGAATTATATTATATATTATATATATTATCTATAATAAATATGATATATATTATACATAATATATATAATATATAATCTATTATACATAATATATAATATATAGAGAGAGTATAATTCTATATATAGAATTTTTAAGTAATTCTACTTTAAATTTCTACTTTAAAAGTAAAAGGTTGTCAGTCACCACATAAGCCTAAATTCCATTTGCTGCACTTTTGGAAATATCCAGGCTCAGAATCCTAAATTAACTCAGGTCCTTCAAATCTGGCTCTAAACTCCACACCAGGTTTGCTGCTCATCCCTTTGCACGGTGTACAAAGAGTAAATAAACAATAATGCAATATACAATTAGTAAATAAACAATAATTCAATGTACAAGTAGTAAATAAACAATAATGCAATGTACAAGTAGTAAATAACCAACAATGCAATATACAATTAGTAAATAAACACAATTGCAACCTACAAACAGTAAATAAACACGGATACAGTACCCAAACAGTAAATATGCATTCACACAGCACAAAATCCCCTTTCTGCAGAGCCCAGCTCTTGCAAGACCCTGAAGGAAATGAAGCAAAGAGCTGCCAGCAGCCCCCACACTGAGCAGAGCCCCAGAGCCCAGTGCAGCATCACTGAGGGAGTGAGAGGCTTCACCCAGTGGGACTGAGAGCTCTGACACCATTTTCAGGCTCTTTTTATGCTCCACGAGTTCCAAGTGAGGCTCCTAGGGATGTCTGGAAATGGGGCAGTGCTCACACTTCACTTTATGAAGGGGGCAGCAGCCTGGGCTCATCTGAGCCAAAAACTGCACCAAATCCTGGGTTTGGTGTCCCTGGAAGTCACTCGATTTCCTCCAACAGATTCCTGTGTCCCCCAAGCTCCCTCAGCAGATTTTTTGTGTTCCTGGGCCAAACATTGCACCAAATCCTGGGTTTGATGTCTGTAGAATTCTCTCAAGCTTCCCCAGGAGATTCTTGTGTCCCTGGGCAAAATTCACTGCATCAAATCCTGGGTTTGATGTCCCTGGAAGTCGCTCAGGCTCCCCCAGCAGAATTTTTGTGTCCCTGGGCCAAACACTGCACCAAATCCTGGGTTTAGTGTCTGTGGAAATCTCTCAAGCTTCCCCAGCAGATTTTTGTGTCCCTGGACCAAACTCACTGCACAAATCCTGGGTTTGGTGCCCCTGGAAGTCACTCAAGCTCTTCCAGCAGATTTTTTGTGTCCCTGAGCCAAACAAACTGCACCAAATCCAGAGTGTTCATGTCCCTGGAAGTCACTCAAGTTCCCCCAGCAGATTTTTTGTGTCCCTGGGCCAAACACATTGCACCAAATCCTGGGTTTGGTGTCTCTGGAAATCACTCAAGTTCCCCCAGCAGAATTTTTGTGTCCATGGAACACACTAACTGCACAAATCTTGGTTTTGGTGTCCCAGGAAGTCACTCAGTCTTCCCCAACAGAATTCTTGTGGCCCTGAGCAAAACTCACTGTACAAATCCTGGGTTTGGTGTCCCAGGAAGTCACTCAAGCTCCCCCAGTAGAGTTTTTGTGTCCCTGAGCCAAACAAACTGCACCAAATCCAGAGTGTTCGTGTCCCTGGAAGTCACTCAAGTTCCCCCAGCAGATTTTTTGTGTCTCTGAGCCAAACAAACCGCACCAAATCCTGTGTTTGGTGTCCCTGGAAATCACTCAAGCTCTTCCAGCAGATTTTTTGTGTCCCTGAGCCAAACTCAGTGCACAAATCCTGGGTTTGGAGTCCCTGGAAGCCCCTCACACTCCCCCAGCAGGTCCCTGTGTCCCATTTTGAGCTCTGCCCCCCCAGAGCAGCCCCTGTGCCCTATCTCAGGAGGGGCAGGAGGTTCAGCAGCCTCCTCCTGCTGCTCTGAGCCCAGTGCCAGCCAGTGCCTGGGGAGGATGAAACAATTTCCTCAGTGCTGCTCAACAAGGCAGGATCCACAGCAGGACTCCCAGCACCCTCCAGCAGATCCACTCTGGAATTTCCCTCCTCCAAATCTGCCTCTGCACCTCTCCCTTGCACAGCTCTGAGAAATGCTGCTTTGTTCAGAAAAAGGGGAAAAAAAGAAAAAAAAAAAAGGAAAAAAAAAAAAAGCCCTGATGTTGGAGACCGTGGCTCCTTTTTTTCCCCTTGTCCCTGGAATTGTGATTGGAAATAATTGGAAGTGTCACTGGAAGTAATCAGAAGTGACAGTCCCTGGGCTACAAGGCTTTTGCTTCGAGTCTAACGATCCCCCCGCAAAACAAAACCTAAATTTAAACAATGAAGTCATAAAGTGATTTGCCTTCAAGGTTGAAAACCCTGCAATAGTTTGGTTTTTTTTTTAAATAATAATAATAATAATAATAAAAAAAACGAGTGCCTGACTCTGGTTCAGTTCAATATTCCAGGCTTGCTGTGTTGGATGAAAGCACAAAACACACACAAAGACACCCCGTGATTTCTGGCTCTACCTGGCCAATAAAGGTCCAAATCTCTATGTGACCTTTCAAATTCTATCAAGTCTTTAAGGGAAAACACAGCCTGAGTAATCTGAGCTGTGAGACTCATCCAGCATCCATCTCAAATATTCCAGATACTGGAAAACCACCTAATTCCGATATTTTGCTGAAGCACAAAGGGAATGGAATGGAGTCATTGTTATTTTCTTACATTTCTAAAAAAGCTTCCTAACAGCCCATCCAGGCACTTGGGGAAAGAATCCGTTCAAGAGACCTCACGGCCACAACACACTCCAGATAGAAAAACTCAATTTTCCTTTTTTTCATATGCAGCACGAAGTAATTCAGAGATCCAGCACCCAGAACCCGGGATTTCCTTTCTGTGAGGTTTCTCTCAGAGAACAGCAGCACTCGACACCACGAGTGGAATTCCTCAGCACAGGAGAACCAAAAAAAGGCATTAATAGGTGATAAATAGTGATAAAAATCATGATTAGTAGGTGATAAATATCACTATTAATAAGGGATAAGTATCACCATTAATAAGGGATAAGTATCACCATTAATAAGGGGTGTCACCATTAATAGCTGATAACAAAGATTTGTTAAAACAAGGATTTCACAACCTAAAATCCGTGTTCACCATTAGTATGTGATAAATAAAGATAGAAAATAGAAAGACTAGAAAATGAAGATAAGGACTATCTTACAGGAAAATAAAGATGAGGAATATCTTACTGGAAAATAAAGATAAGGAATATCTTACTGAAAAATAAAGATGAGGAATATCTTACTGGAAAATAAAGACAAGTCTCTCCAGGTGAGGGATTTCAGTTTGGTTTCAGCCCTTTGTTAATGACCTGCACATCACTGCTGTGCCCACATTTGGGGATGTACCAGGAGGAAAATGATTTTAAGTCAGAGCTGCAGAGGTTTCAGGCGCGTTCCATCACTTGTGCCTGAGGTTCCTCTTTTCCCAGATGTGATTTAGGTGTTTTCTGTGCAACGTGGCCCTGCTGGGGGGAATCAAATCTCCCTCTCAGAGTGACCCTTGCCCAGCCCAGCTTTGCCTCTAACCCTGCATGTTCCATTTCAGAGCAGCCTCCCCCTGCCAGGCAATGTCACCAGCACACCCCAAATCCTCACTGACCTTTTCCCTCCAAAGGGAATTCCACTGCAGGCACTGAGCTCAACTCCAACCTCCCCACCCAGCCTGGTTTTCCTGCCACAAAAAAAGGGAAAATATAGGTTGGATGTTAGGGAGAAGTTTTTCAGGGAAAAGGTGATAAAGTATTGGAATTATCTTCCTGGGGAGTGGTGGAGTCACCGTCCCTGGATGTGTTTAAGGACAGACTGGATGTGGCACTCAGTGCCAGGGTTTAGTTGAGGTGTCGGGGCTGGGTTGGACTCGATGATCTTGGAGGTCTCTTCCAACCTGGTGATTGTGTGAATTTGTGAATTCTGTGAAAATCGTGGAGAGAGGGGCTGGGAGTGTGCTGTGACTGATCCTTGTGGGACAGCGAATCTGACACCGTGGTCCTGGGAAATCCTGAGTTAAACATTTGCCTTTTTTCAGCTGCCAAATGATTTCCTGGAGGAAGGGAAGGAGCAGATGAGGACAGGATGGGGTTTGTGACCTTCCATCACATCCAGCACCTTGCAGCTGCTCTGTCCTCTTGACAACTCACCACAAAGAGGAGACAGAGCTCACTGAGGGGTCAGATAAACAGACCAAGGTGCCAGGGTGTGGCTGAGGAGAGCCTGGCCTGCTGCCCAACCTCCTTTTCTAGGGCTGGGATATTTCTGGGGAGAAGGAGCAGCTTTATTCTGTGTTCATAACCCCGTGCAGATCTCCAGGCTCCTGTTGAATTCACCTTCCCTGCACTCTGGCCAAGGAAAATTTGATCCCAGGCTGGCAGAGGTGGCTGTCACTGCCCCCAGCAGCGCTGAGAGGAGGAGAGAGCCCAGGTTGGAATTCAGCCTCTGCCTGCTGACTCCTCACACATTTCCCATTGTTGTTCTCCCTGCCCTGCCCTGTCCTCTGAGGCTCCATCCACAGACCTCCCTGACCTGACTTCACCCTTGACTTTTTGCTGAGCTGCTTCTGTAAACCAAGCATTGCTAAAAACAGATGAAGACACGGCTTTGGGGAAAAGAAAAACACCCAAAAATTTTTAAAAAAACCCAACCAAACCAGACCCATTCATCTTTTCAACAAGGCACCACCAAGCACCAGGCTCTGCTGCAGCACACAAAATGTGCACAATAAAACACATTTCAGAGGCACAAACACTGCCTGCAGCCTGGGCTAACACAGAGCAGTGTTTAATTAGAAATTTAAGGTGTATTTTGATTTAAATTGTAGGGAAAAGGCATAGAAAACAGCTTGAAGCCCCTCATTTTATTGGTATTACACACAATTTTTAGTCCAGTGTAACAAAGGCTTGGACATAAAAGCTTTTCCAAATCCATTTAGGACTTGCAGAGGGACTGTTTATATCCCTTTCCTGCTCTGAGAACAAATCCCAGGCTGCAAACCTGCTGAAAACCCCACAAAACTGTGTTTGCCTGGAGGAGAACAGGGGTGTTTGCAGTGATCCTGAGGATAAACACCAGGATATCTCCCTGCCAGTTGTGCAATGGCATTTCTGGGAAGAAGCTTGTGCTGCCCTTGCACAAAATATCCTTCTGAAGTGGGCCAGGGCCTCCCCAAAACCAAACCACCAATTCTGTGTGCAGGACACAAGGCCAGGGTGGGAACAAAGGCAAAACATCACTTGTTTTTCCATGGGAAATGCAGAAAAACTTCCCTCTGGCTCTACTTCCCATAAAAATGAATTCTTCTCCGTAGTTTTGGCATCTTGCTTTTTCTCACCCTTTTCTCCTTTTTATTCTTCATGGTAAAATGGAAAAAGCAGAAAGGATGGACAAAAAACCCTCCAAAATAAACTTTTGTTTTTGTTTTAGATGTTAAAAATCCCAACTATTTCATCTAAAACAAAGCACCACTAGAGGAAAAAACAGGCAATTCATCATCGAGTGTCTCGACAGCAAATATTTGATGCAAACCATCCCTGGCTTTGGAAGGATTGGAGTGTCTCAGGAGGAGTGTTAACCCTGAGATTCTGCCAGAGAGCAACTCAATTATGTCTGACTCCTTTGAATTCCCCCTGGAGCTCCAAAGAGATCCTCTGCTTTCCTCTATTCCCTTTCCTCAGGTATTCCCAGAGCAGCCTTCTAATAAAGACCTGGAATTAAACCCACACTCCTCTGACAGCCTGAATATCTCACACAGTCCATGTTTTGTTGCCTGCTCTTGGAATTTGAAAGAAATCATCAATTCCATGAGGCTGTCCTGGGGAGAAAAGTCCTTTTTTAAAGATAAATGCACCACCAAGTTCCCTGCATTCCTTCAGGAGCCCGTGACAAAGGGCAGGTGAAATCAACACACAAAAGTCACACGAAATTCATTTTCTCAGCTGCAGGTTGGGTTTTTTACATCCTCAGCTAAAGTTTGTGCTGAATTTTATAAAAAAATAAAGTAAAGCCCTTGTACCATCAACCTGCAACACCATGGAACAGTCAAAGGTAAGAGGAGGAGCCAAGGAAAACTGGAAAATGGCAAATATGTTTTATATTTTAGTTATCACTGAGAAATTCTGGAAATATCTAGAAAATCAGCAGAAATAGAGGTCCATAAGCTTTGTTTTAGGCAACCTGAGAATTGTCTTCTTTGATTTCTACTGTTTCTGGGAAATCAGCAAGAATTAAGGTCCATAACCTTTGTTTTAGGCAACCTGAAATTTGTCTCCTTTGGTTTTTACTCCTGGAAATTCAGCAGGAATAGAGACCCACAAGCTTTGTTTTCAGCACCCTGAAATTTGTCTTTGTTTTCTGGGAAATAAAGGCCCACAAGCTCTGTTTTAACAAAACAAAGATTTGTTAAAAGGAGGATTTCACAACCTGAAATCTGTCTCCTTTGGTTTCTGGGAAATAAAGCTCCACAAGCTTTGTTTTAGGCAACCTGAAAACTCTCCTTTGTATTTTTACTACTTCTGGAAAATCAGCAGGAATTGAAGTCCACAAGCTTTGTTTTAAGCAACCTGAAAACTGTCCCCTTTGGTTTTTACTCCTGGAAAATCAGCCACAAGTTTTGTTTTCAGCACCCTGAAATATTTCCTTTGCTTTCCACTCCTCCTGGGCAGCAACACCCCCTAAAATCCACAATTCCCAACGCCCTCCCTGAGAGCAGGGACACTTCTTTTTAAAAAAACCAACAATCCCAGTGGGTTTTGCTTTGCTGTGGCACAGGACAGGAGGTTTAGGGAGCAGGATGGCGAGGACAAAACTCCCAGAGCAGGAACAGGGAGGGTTTTACACCAGAGCACAGCTCGGTGCCTGCATCATCTCGGATTTCCCAGCTACCAGCCCGCGGATACCTGGGCAAATGCCTCCTGTCAGAGGCAATTCCTCACGTCAGCAGGCTCTGCAAGGAGCTGCTCCATAACCTTTTTCTTGGTGCAGTGAGCCAGGGGAGGCTGGGTGGGCTCAGAGCAGAGGCTGCAGAGCCCTGGGACAGCACTGAGAGAGATTCCTCAGCATCAGAGCGTGGAGGGCAAAGCTGGGCTTTGTCAGGTGCCTCCATGGCTCATCTGGGTCACCAAAAACTGGTGCCTTGGGAAGGCTGAGCTGGAACTGAGACTGGGCAGAGCCAGAGAATAAAGTAGAGATTTATTGAAAGGCCTTTAAGGTTCATCTTGGTCAGGACAAGAGCCTGAGCAGGGCTACACCCAAGGTGGACCCAAAATGGGCACAAAATGGACATAAAAATGGACCCAAAAATGGACCCAAAAACGGGCACAAAAATGGACCCAAAATGGTCACAAAAATGGACCCAAAAATGGCTAACAGGCCAGGAGGTCTCACACTTTTATAAGTTTTGGTCCATTTCCATATTGGGGTTTAATTGTCCAATTTCAGTTTCAGGTTGCGAGGGCAACCTTCTTGTTTTCTCTCTTCAGCCCACCCTTGTTTGTGCTTTTGGGGCTGAAAGATGAACCCTGTCCTGTGTCTCCAGCAGGAAAAGGATTTGTTTTGTGTCCCTGCTGTGTGCAGAGCTGAGTGACACTGACTGTGAGCTCAGAGCTGCACCCCTGGGCGGCACAGAACCTGAAATACATCAAAGCTCAAACTTAAGGGGTCCCTCAGGAGGGATTTTTGCTCTCAGCACCACCCCAGAATGACATCCCAGCTCCCACAGAGCACATCTGGGTCAGGTGATCACTAATAAAATGATTATTTTCCTGCAGGGGGGTGGATGACCCCCAGCAGCACTGGGAAGGGTCACTGCCCACAGCAGCACGTCAGGAAGGTGGGTGAGTGATTGGGGCTGGCACATCTCCTGCTCTGATCCCCAAATCCTGCAGGGCAGAGCACTCACACCAGCCAACAACTAAGGAAAAAGCACGTGAAACAAGTCCATAGAAATAATCACCCCTGCAAACTGTTTTGAACAGGAGAAAATCAGCTTTTTCCTTGAATGTGTCACCAAAAACATTCATGATTTACTTGGAGTGGGGAAAGGCAGAGGAGATTTCCCACCCTGTAAAATTTAAACCAATTCAGGAACACATTTCAATGAAAGCATTGACTACTGCAACATTCTGTTATGAACCTTTTCTACTCAGAAGTGAAGAACCACCTCGAAATTCTGCTTGTCAGTGGTGCAGGGTGTTACCAAGGGAGTTTGTGGCACCTGATTCTCACTCCTCAGCTGGTCACAGCCATGTCACACTCACAGGCAGAGCATGAACCACCTTCCCCTCTGCACGTCCCTGCCTCAGCCTCTCCTGGCAAAGTGAGCCTGGCCATGCTCTTGGCCACACTCAGCAAAGCCTTTCATCTTCTCTTGTTTTAATAAAGTCTCCTTCAGACACGTTGGCTCCTGTTTCCTGTCTCCTCACACTGCTGCTCGTGTGCCCTGGAGAGGTAAACAGTGGGAAAGACAAGAATTGTGTGTATTGGGATGTTTAATGATGAATAAACCCAAACCTTCCTCTCAAGGCTTCTCTAAAATCAGGGGTTTTTGCACATTAGTCCTCACTTCCTCAGCAAAAAATAAATTAGCAAGGCATCACTGGCAGTTCTGTAGATTTTTACTGCAGAAAATCCAGCAAAATCCAACTCCCCAGCCTCCTTGTGTTCAGGAGAGTCTTGGCACAGGGAACCACAACATTCCCTTACTTTTCCCTGGACTTGCTTCTAATCTGGCCAAGGAGCAGAAGGACCAAGTCCTCTGCTGGCAAGGCAGGTAAAGCTCAGGGGCAGCTCAGTGACCCTGCAGGACCAGACAACAAAACATTCCAGGTTTTCTCTGAGGTTTGAACACAATTCTCTCCTCACCAGTGCTTGGACAGGAGAGACTCAGAAACCTGACTGCAGATGGGGGGAAAGAGTCTTTTTTTGGGCATCCCTGTGCTCCTGTCACAGTGGAGGTGCTGAGGGTACACTGATAAAGTCAATTGTGGTTTATAGATAAAAGCAGCAAAGGTAAGTTGTTGTTATATTACAGACAAATTCACCTTTTCTGTGGCAACAGTTTGTTCCTTTCGCTCCAAACCTTCAATATTTTGGAATATTGAGCAGCTGAACAGGATCAAAACTGCAATTCCCATTGTCCCCATCAGCCAGGTGGGCAGCCAACACCTCTGTGCCCCCATTTCCCACAGAGACACCTCCTGAAGGGCTGAGCAGGCCCTGGCAGGAGCTGAGCTGTTCCTAACCCTGCTTTCATCTCCTGGAGTCCTCTCCAAACATTCCCCAGGATAGAGAGGCAGAAATGTACAGATGTGCAGTGCACTGAGTGCTGCCTGCTCTGCCCAGATCCTCCAGCACATCCAAACCTCATCTCATCCCCACAGATAAAACCTTTAGCACCAATCCCCAGAGCAAAACCCACTCCTCCATTGATCAGAGCTGGCCAAATGTTGTGTTTGATCACCAAAACTCCCTCTCTAACCCACATCCCACACCTGGGGGGGCTTAAACTGGGCTTTTCTTGGCACAATCCTTTAGAGCTGTTCAGAACTCCTGTTCTGCCTGTCCCCCAGCTCCTCCCAGGGCAGCAGGGACCAGCCCACGGTCTGTTCTCACACCTGGACCAGGTTCCCAGCGCACAGGAGGAAATCTCAAAGGCTGGAATTGCTTGGAATTTCCTGGAATTGCCCAGGCAGGGCAGAGGGCTGGGCTGGTGCCTGGCAGCAGGGCGGGGTGAGCAGGAGGGAGGCACAGCTCACTGCTCACCCCTGCAGGAGCAGGAGCCCCCCCAGACACCTCAGGGCTGCCAACACTTTCCCCCACAGCCCTCCAGCTTTCCTTCACTCTCCTTTCCCTTCCTCTTTTTCCATCCTCTGCTCCTCTCCTCCTCAACAAATCCACCTCTCTCTCTTTTCTTTCCCTCCTTTCAGCAGCCCTTCCTTGCCTTCCCCCCTTCTTTCTCTCATCCTTTTCTCCCCCAACTCCTCCCTCCTGCACTCCAACACATCTGTTTCTAATCTTAGCCACCCTTTGCAGACAATAACCCCTTTTCATTTGCACCATCAGAGCGCCGAGTGCCCAGCAATTCCACACAGTTACACAAATTTGACACTCTGCCCTGAAACAAAGAGATTTTATTCACCTCCTTTTGCCCCAGAGGTGCAAACCCCTCTCCCGTTAATCCCTGAAAAGCGCTGCCCTCTTCAAACAAGAAACACAAATGAGTCTGTTTGACCACCACTTTTTAAAATTAATCTGAATAATCGGAGATCTCTGGCTGTCAACCTGCTCTTGAAGCGACCAGAGCAGGCTCAGAACTCAAACACCACTGAAATTACAGTTTTCCACAAAAGTTTCCTCCTCACAGACCCCTTTTCTCCAACTCACCAGAGCTGAATTTCCAGCACACGGAGCAGGCTGGTGGAAGTTTGACAAAATAAAAGCCGAGCAACAGCAAAAAAAAAAGCCAACCTACCTAAGAAGAGGATTGAAAATGCAGACATTCCGTCGTCTCCCAGCAAGAGGGACTTCTCCTCCCTTTTTCTTTTCTTCCTCTCTCCCAAGGACGGCAGGCAGACCTGCACAGGATTCAGAGGAACGCCTCTGGAATGCACTGAGAGTAATTGCATCCATGTGCCAGAAAAATAACCAACTTCACTCTTTCTTCCCTCCTGCTATTCATCCCCTGCTCCATCTTTCATCCACATCCAGCCACAGCTTGTTTTTTTTGGGGGGGGGAGGATTTTTTAGCTGCAAATTCAGGGCCCTGAGAGCTTTTTTTTTTTTTTGGGAGGGGGAGAAGAGAGGCAGAGGCAGCACGGCGAGGACTTTCACATCCACAGAGGCAGCACGGAACAGTTTTGCCTGTCTGGAGAGGAGAGAAGCAAAGGGGAAAAACACTGAGCTCAATGTTCACCACATGGCTGCCTCCCACCAGAGCCCCTCCCTGCCATCAGCTGGGATTAATAGTGAAGACCAGTCATGTGGGTGAGGTAGAGCTGATTTCCAGCAAGGATATGGATATTTAGAAGAGAGACCAGAGGATTTCTCCAGTGGTAAAACAGTTAAGTTTGGAGGCAGAAAAAAAAATTTAAAAATTCAGCATGGAGGAAAAAAAAATCAGATTCGTCACTCAGGGGTTGGAGGGAGACTCTTGGAAAAAGCTCCTGAGGAGGATAAACACACTCCCCTGGATGAATTAGCTTTGGGCTCTTTTCTGCACTGGAAAGTGAGGATTTCAGGCTTGCTGGAGCTCTCTCTCTGCCTGCTGCCTGCTTTTCCTTTTGCGTTTTTAGGAGGGAAAGAATTCCTCTAAAAACAGATTTAATTTCAGGTCATAGCCATGCTTTGCCAATGAGGGGAAAGCTCAATCAAGCAGAAATTGGGGGTGTGAGTTTTAACTCCCTCCCAAAGGGCATTTCCAGCCCATCTTCATCTTCACCCCCATGCAGGGGAGCAAGTTCTTAAAAATCCCTCAGGTACCCCAAAAATAAACACCCAGCACAAGGGGAAGAAAAGAGATTTACCCACCTCGGTGCCTTGGAATACAGAGCAAAATTCTTCCCCTCAGAACAGTTATGAAAGTGTTTGTAAAGCTTGGAGGAAAGCAGCAAACCGTGGGCAAGGCTGCCAGCCTGTGGTTTGGGACATCACACTCAGTTTTCCAATCTTTCTCTCCTTTCCCAGTGTAACTCCACCCACACACAATTTCTCTATACTTTTCTCCCCCCAAAAAAATGAGGGATAAAATGCTGCTGTGCCTTTCCAGGGGTGAAAACAAACCCTGTGCAGAGCCAGGAGTTGGGCTTGGCTATTCTTTTGGTCGTCTGTAGTTCAGGGTATTTTATTTTTTTATGAAATACAGAAATATTTATGGAGCACTCAGCAAAAGTGCACAACTCTTGGAAGCTCTGAAGGAATTTGGTGCCTTTGGTGTCCATGACAGAGCTCTGTAGGTGTTTATGGGAGGATAATAAAGAGTGCTGCCAGAATCAAACCCTAGATTTGGATAGATCCAGAGAGAATAGAAAAAGGATAAAAATCTTCCCTCTGCACCCACTTGCATGGAAGTTTTATTTGCCCCTCCCAGCCACAGATGGAGACAAGAGCAGCACTTGGCTCCTCCTCTCCAGAACTGATTTTCTCTGTGTATCACCATGTTTCAAACAGCATTTTTATCTAACAGAGGCTGATTATCCAAATCTAACCTGGGTTGGGTGAATATCCCAGTTCCCACAGAGCAGCTCTGCCCATCCCACACACCCAAACCCCAGGATTCCTCCACAACCTTTCCCCAGGTTTGCTCCCCAAACCTGCTGCTGGTTTCCCTAAGGAATGGGCATTAAAACTCCCCTGATGAGGACATGAATCAGTGGAGAAAAATTCATTTAATGCCTCCCCAGCTCTGCAGGCCAGGCAGCACCGAGCCTGTCTCTGTGCATTAGGAGTGTGACAGAAGATGTGAATTCCCAGTGTCCTGATGGATTTAATGGGATCAATTCCTCCCCAGGGAGAGGAGTTCTGGCTCACCCTGCACTGCCTGCCCAGCCTCCCCTGAATAAAACCTTGTTTCTAAATGAGGTTTAAAGTTTTTCAAGTTTATTTAAAAATAAAGTTTTATTTGCTCCTCCCAGCCTCACTGGGCCGGGATGTGCAGAGGGAGGAGGGTGGAAATGGAGGGGCTGCAAAATCTCCTCTTCCTCTGCAAAAATCTCCTTTTCCTCTCCAAAACCCTCCTTTTCCTCTGCAAAAATCTCCTCTTCCTCTGCAAAAATCTCCTTTTCCTCTCCAAAACTCTCCTTTTCCTCTCCAAAACTCTCCTTTTCCTCTGCAAAAATCTCCTTTTCCTCTCCAAAACTCTCCTTTTCCTCTGCAAAAATCTCCTCTTCCTCTCCAAAACTCTCCTTTTCCTCTGCAAAAATCTCCTTTTCCTCTCCAAAAATCACCTCTTCCTCACCCCATTCCCTGTTCCCACATCACCTCCTCCTCTGGGGTGCACCAAGAATTTTTGGTTCCTGCAGCAGTTGCAGTGACAGAAGTGCTGCTCACCCACACATCCTCTGCTGGCTCTGTCCTGGGGGAAAACCTGCATTTTGTTTTTCCAGGACGGGGGAATTCCTTCCAGGAGATTTGTGACAGGCCTCACCCGGTGTTCTGTGGGAGGTGGATCGGGAATTCTCACCATGGGGGGGCAGGGAAAGACAAACTGATGTTGGAGATAAGCATTAAAGCAAAAATTTTGTAAAAAAACGGTGATAAACTGAATTAGTTTTTCAGTATTTCAGAGTTCCTGTGCTGCTGTTGACAGGCCCCAACTTTTAAACTCAGATTAAAACACTTGGCTACAAAAATTGCAGAAATCCTCTCAGGTCACAGACCAGTTTTTGTGGAGCTGCCTCAGGTTCAGCCCTTTGATGTTTGGATGATCAAACCTTCCAGAAAACATGCTCCCTTAAATCTTAAATCTTAAATCTTAAATCTTAAATCTTAAATCTTAAATCTTAAATCTTAAATCTTAAATCTTAAATCTTAAATCTTAAAAAGTCTCACATCCCAAGAGCCTGCCCAGCACTTTTATACCCCAACTAGGATGTGTGGGGACTCTTCCTCTAATCCCAACTGATTTTTTTTGTTGATTTATTCCTTTCATTCTGTTCTTCCTCCTCCAAGGAAGCACCTCCTTGAGCCTGAGCTGTCCCCCAGTGCTGCAGAACTGCTCATTCTCTTCTTAGTGGTGTTTTGATGTCCCCATCACACAAAACATGTCCAAAAGCTGCATTTTCTCCCCAAAAACTCCCACTGTTCGTGCTGAGCTCCCCCCTGGTGCTGATTCATTATTGTCCCTTCTCCAAGACTCCTGATATCAACTTTTCTCACTCAGTTTAAATCATCTGAGCAGCTTCTTGATAAAGTCATTAAAAGAACAAAACTCATTCATCACTTTGAATCTCTTGAGCAAAAAAATTCCTTTCTGTTCTGTTTTTGGGGTTGCAACTGAGAAAAAACACCAAGAACACAAGGAAAAAAAACCAAACCCAAATGACACAAACAAACCTCAAAATACAAGAAAAAAACTGTTAGGGGGAGAAATCAAACCCTTCACACAGATTTCTTTTCACAATCAGCCACTGGAGGAAAAGCTGCTTTATGTTTTGTGCTTTGTAAAGCAGTTGTTGTTGGAGGAGTTCTCCTCTCCCAGCCAGGCTTCAATAATTGATTATAAAAGCACAATCAGTCACTTGGTATCAGTAGGAGAAATCCCTTCAACAAGGCTCAGCACTCACAGTGTCACTAAATGTATTTGAGGGGAAAAAATAACAACTCAAAAGCTCTTTAAAGCTCCAGCTCAGAGGCTCAGCCCACGGAGTTCCAGGGTTGATTTTTGTTTGTTTGAGGGGAAAACACCCCTATTATTTCTTTATAGTCTTATTTTCCTCTGTGAGGCAGTAGAGTCAAAGTAAATTGTTCCTCACACAAAGAAAGAGCATTTTTAATCTTCTAACTTCACGCTGAATGCGTTAAAAAAACCCAAAAAACCAAACTGAGCACAAACTAATTCTTCCTGATAATTGTCTTCACTCTATAGAAATTTATTTCTTAAAACACCTCACTAAAGGTTAATAAAATCTGATCTACAAAAAAAACCACCCAAAAAACTAAGGAGATTTTTATTTTTTACCCTAACAGCAAATGTTTAAACCCTTTTAAATGAAGGTGGCAGGTACAAGGGTGGACTCTGAGTTTTCTCTTCAGGGTGAAACCAATATTTTGACACTTTAAACGCAAATTTGAAGCTTCTGGTGAACAAAATTAAAACAATTCTTTAAAATTGCAAAGCCACAATGTGCTTCTGGATTGCTCTCAGGTGACTTTTGTCCAACTTCTCCCTTCTGCACTCTGCTCTGGTAAACACCAGGCTGAAGTTTACATTCCTGACCACTTCCATCACAGGATGCTGTTCCTGGGACCTGCTTTTGCCAGCTGCCTATGGAAAAGTAAATCCTTTGCTGTGGTTAACACAGCGTGAAATGTTTTGGTTAGAAAATTATTTTAATATTAGAACGTATTGTTTAGAAGAGCTGACCTTGAAAAGAAGTATCTTTGAAAAAAGAGAAATGTAAGGGAGAGCTTTATGAATTTTCCTATCAGTGTCCTGAGCCCCACTCTGGTTCTTTTTTATTTCTCATTTATTCAATTTTTGCTCTTTAATTCCTCATTCATTCAGTTGTTTTTCTTGTATTTCTTATTTATTCAGTTTTTTCTCTTGCATTTCTGATTCATTCCATTTTTTCTCTTGTATTTGCCCTTCATTCAGTTGTTTCTCTTGTATTTCTCATTTATTCAGTTATTTCTCTTTTATTTCTCATTCATTCAGTAGTTTCTCTTGAATTTCTCATTTATTCTTTTTTTTTCTCTTGAATTTCCCACTTATTCAATTGTTTCTCTTGCATTTCTCATTCATTCAGTTGTTTCTCTTGTATTTCTCATTTTTTCAGCCTTAGGCAGGGGAGGATCCAGCAGCTCATTTCCCACCATGATTTCCCACATCCCTGCTCTCTCCACTTCTGCTCTCTGTATTGAATTACACCAATGCAACTGTGCCATTTAATCACTGCAAACCACACTTTGGAGTCCTGCTGCACTAATAAATAAATGAGGACAACTCTGTGTGTGTGACCTGAGGTATTTCTTTTAAGATTTCCTCAAATCCCTGAGATTTTTCGGGTGCCTGACACCCAGCAAAACTCAGATTTGGGATATTTAATGAGGGTAACTACAAATTTAAGGAGGCTGTTAAAAAATGAGTGTATCCATGATAAAATCCTGATTTTCAGGCTGGTCTTTAATGTGTTTGGGTGTCCATATGCTGCAGGAGCTCCTGCAGGGCCTGGCCACAGCTGCAGGTGCAGAGATGTTGCTGCATGCTCACGCCTGGCTGAGCTACATCCCCCCCCAGCTCCTGTGCTGCTGCAGCTCGCTCCAGGCAAATGTCCTGCCAGCTTTATGTTTAAATCATGCCCTCTAAGATCACCATTTAACGGGTATGACTAATTCAATGGCAGCTGGGAGGAGTGAGGGCTCCCAGCCCTGCTCCTCCAGCTCCTCTCAGGGTGCCAGCCTGGTCACTGGGGCTGTGACAATGACCCTGGGTGGCTGCAGGACACTTAGGGAATTCCCTGCTCGTTTGTTAAACCTCTCCTGACAGTCCCAGAAGCACCAATCAAAGCTATTTAAACACAAAGGACATTAGGAAAAAGGATATTAGGAAAAAGTTTTTCACAAAAGGAGTAATAAAGTACTGGGATGGTCTGCCCAGGGAGGAGATGGAGTCACCATCACTGGATGTGTTTAGGGACAGACTGGATGTGCCAGGGTTTAGTTGAGGTGTTGGGGCTGGGTTGGACTTGATCATCTTGGAGGTCTCTTCCAACCTGGTGATTCTGGGATTCTGTGAATTCTGTGATCCTGCGATTGTGTGACTCTCTAATTCTGGGATTCTGTCATTCTGACACCAGATCTATTTCTCTCTTCTTCTCTGAGGCACTGGAGCCAGGTTCCTGCTGGAATTTTCATTTCAGATCAGTGTGTTGGACTGATCCACCCAGTGCCATTCCAGTTTTGAAGGAATCCCGTTCCTTCTTTTTGCTTCTTCTTATTATGAGGCTGATAAATCACCCTGAAAAATCACTCCTCTTCTGTTCCTCTCCTCCTTCCACCTCCTGTGACCATTCCTAATTCAAGGATTTGGAAAAGCCCTTGCCATGCTGTGATTTAATCATTATTAAATTAATGATCTTAAATCTTAGATCTTAAATCTTAAATCTTAAATCTTAAATTGTAAATCAAGTCTCTCACCCCAAGAGCCTGCCCAGCACTTTTATACCCCAACTAGGATGTGTGGGGACCCTTTCTCTAATCCCAACTGATTTTTTTTGTTGATTTATTCCTTTCATTCTGTTCTTCCTCCTCCAAGGAAGCACCTCCTTGAGCCTGAGCTGTCCCCCAGTGCTGCAGAGGTCCAAGGTCTTCCTGGCTACTTGAACCTGTATTTCTGTGGATTACAAGGAGTTTAATCAGAGCAGATAACCATGATGACTTTGTTTCTTGGCAGCCAAATGACAACAGCCCAGCATCCCAAAGGAAACCAATTTTTTCATGGTCCCAGCAGAAAGGCAAGAAGCAGAAGGATCTCCTTCCCCTGTGCATAGAAATATTCATGAAGATGTTGAGATTGCTAGACTGGAGTGAGAGCACTCCATCAATAAATAAAGAGCATCAGTATCTCATGACATCAGTGAGGACAGAATGACATCTCTTTTGCTTTTATTTCCTTCAGTTTTGGAACATTCAGGTTACAACATTCAGCTCCGAGTGGCACTTGGAACACAGTTCTGAGGACTGGATTGAAGAAGGGGATTTGTGTTGTGCTAAAGGAGCCCATTAAGCTGAGAAGGGGCTGAGCCTGCCCTGAACCCTCTCCACGGGTTCTTCCATGCCTCACTCAGGGCATCCAGACTTGCTCTGTTCTCTTCCAGCTCCTGAAGTGAGCTGGAAAAGCTGGTTGTTCTTGGGAAGGAGTTGCAGAGGGCACAGGAGAATCAAGATTGGATTCTGGGCTCCCAAACACCCCCTGAGAGCAGGAATCCTGTTCTGTTCTCGAGGTGAGCTGGTTGTCCTTGTGAAGGGCTTTAAAGAGGACACTCTGCCCAATTCCTGGTGAGGAGAATCCCATCAGGGTTGGGTCCTGGGCTTAAAAATATATCAGGAGAGGCAAAAATCCTGTTGTGTTCTCTTCCAGCTCCAGAAACGAACCGGTTGTTATTGGTAAGGAATTTCAGAGGGCACAGGAGAATCAGGATGGTTCCTGGGCTCCCAAACACCCCCTAAGAGCAGGAATCCTGTTCTGTTCTCTCCTGACATGAGCTGGTTTTCCTTGTGAAGGATTTCAAAGAGGACATTCTGCTCCATTCCTGGTGAAGAGAATCCCATCAGGGTTGGGTTCTGGGCTTAAAAATAGATCAGGAGAGGCAAAAATCCTGTCCTGTTCTCTTCCAGCTCCAGAAACGAACCGGTTGTTATTGGTAAGGAATTTCAGAGGGCACAGGAGAATCAGGATGGTTCCTGGGCTCCCAAACACCCCCTGAGAGCAGGAATCTTGCCTCCCCCCGTGGAGGATGATCCCTGGAAAAGCCGGAGCTGTGCCGGAGCTGCCGCGGAGCAGGGGAGGGAGGGGTTTGGCAGGCGGCTCCTGTTCCCAATGACTTTACCTGAGGTAATCTTTTCCGCCAGGCTGGCTCTGACATTAAAAATGGAAGAGGCCAGGGACATTTTCCACCCAAAGCTCAATGGAAAGTGGCAGGTGTCAGATTTTTGCAAATTTCTTTCTCTCGCTTGACTCAGAGGCTTCTGCTGACAGGGACGCGAAGGCTCCGACCTGGAAAAGCTCCAAACTCAAAAATATTTTTCGCCAGCGACTTAAAATGCAAAAATATTTTTAAAAGGTGGAGGGGAGAGGGGGGGGGGCAAGGACAGAGAGGTCAGGGCTGGAAATCGTTCAGCGTGGGGGAGAAATGCGGTTTGTAGGCTGCAGTCAGCTGGAGAGGCTCGCTGCTGGTGCAGTCACTCAGAACACGGAGCCTCTGCCAGGAACACGGAGCTGGGAGCAGGATTTCCCTTCTCCTGTCACTGCAGAGCACACGGAGCAAGCTGCTCACCAGGCAGGCCCTTTGGCTCACCCCTCGGGCTGCACCTTCCCGCGTTTGTTGGATCCAGACTCGTGTATCCAGCCTGTAAAGCGATGCCGGGTATCACTGCCCTGCCCTCGGATGAGGAACAGATGCCGCAGCAAAGTGGATCCCACATTTAGGTGACTCATTGCCTGCTTCCAACAGATACTTGACAGATCTGTCCCGGGCAGCGCTCGTGTCTTTTGTCATGGCAATGAATTTCAGGGAATTAATCAACCCTGCAAACCTCGGCTCGGGTGAGATGGAGCCTTCTAGGACTGGAGGGTGTGATGAAGATGATGTGCTGTAACCAGGGTGATGGTGACTGTGATGAAGATGAAGATGATGTGCTGTACCCAGGGTGATGGTGACTATATTGAAGATGAAGATGAGTGCTGTACCCAGGGTTATGGTGGCTGTGATGAAGATGAAGATGATGTGCTGTAACCAGGGTGATGCTGACTGTGATGAAGATGAGGATGATGTGCTGTACCCAGGGTGATTGTGGCTGTGATGAAGATGATGTGCTGTATGCAGGGTGATGGTGACTGTGATGAAGATGAAGATGATGTGCTGTACCCAGGGTGATGATGACTATAATGAAGATGAAGATGATGTGCTGTCACGAGGGTGGTGGTGACTGTGGTGAAGATGAAGATGAAGATGAGTGCTGTACCCAGGCTGATGGTGACTGTGATGCAGATGAGGATGATGTGCTGTACCCAGGGTGATCGTGACTGTGATGAAGATGAAGATGAAGATGAAGATGAAGATGAAGATGAAGATGAAGATGAAGTGCTCTACCCAGGGCAATGGTGACTGTGATGAAGATGAAGATGAAGATGAAGATGAAGATGAAGATGAAGAT
>JBBMKD010000085.1:3986046-4013129 GCA_037834095.1 Argya squamiceps | reverse complement strand
AGATGAAGATGAAGATGAAGATGAAGATGAAGATGAAGATGAAGATGAAGATGAAGTGCTGTACCCAGGGTGATGGTGACAATGTTGCCCTTGCAGAGTTTGGGCTGTGAATGGGAATATCCAATCCCTGGGGAATGTCCCCATTAGCTGCTGCTCAAAGCAGGTCAGGCTTGATGGCAGCTCCACTTGGAAGGAGTGTGGAAATTAATTCTCACCTAGGAGGGAGAGCTCTATCCTCTCCAGCTCTCACCAGTGCTCCCTTGCAGGGCTAAAATCAAACATTAAACCTTTGATTTAAGAGCTGTATGAAGCCGAGGTGTAATCTGGAATTTTTCTGGCTCCATATGCAGGACAACTCCTGTGCATTGATTGCTTTGCTTAATAACCAGCAGAGTTTACAGCTAATTTCTGTACACTGCCTGAAGAGACTGGGGAAAAATAAACTATTTTCACTCCATAGAGCTGGGGAAATGAAAGATAAACCCAATTATTTTCATCTGCTCTATTCATGGCTCCATTTTTTATCTCCCACCCCATGCCAGCACTCCTGAGGAATTTCACAGGGCATAAACAAAGTCCTGAGCTTTAATCTGAGTCGCTGTGTGCTCCCAACTCTGCATTTAGATAAGGTGGCCTATCACCCTCAGCCTGTGCCACAGGATCGAGGATTCCTGTGCACAACTGAATCCCTGGAAGCACCTGGAGTGTGTTTTTGTGCTCAGTGCTGCATTATTGCTGTGTTTGAACAGCTCTCCATGCTGTGTGGAGCAGCACTCCCATGATCTGTGATCCTCTGCTCATGGAATTTGCTCCTTTAGCTCCAGTCTGTGTCCAAAGTTGAGCTTTGCATGTTCTTCCAGCGTGTAGCTCTGAATTATTTATGAGTGACCTTCAAAAAGTAAAGGGAAAAAAATATATTTAAAAAAAAAAAAAAAGAGGAAAAGGCAGTTAATGGAAATGCTTTCAAAACCTTTCCCCAGAACACTGCGTGTCTCTTTGGAGCTGAAGACAAAATAACATGTCTGGGAGATGATGAAGCAGAAAAGCTCCCGGGGAGATAAATTGTAGTTAGTTGTGCCCTGCTGTGAGTGAGCAGGGGGATGCTGGGGGGTCTCCCCCGGGGGAGGAGAGGTCTGGCACTGCAGATGGAGCCTCTCTCCACTGCTGGTCCCATTCCTCACACAGGGAGGAGAAACGGAGAAAATTCCCCAGGAATTCATTTTCTGGGCAGGGGGACCCTGTGTCACTGATGCTGCTGTGGGTACCTGAAGGGGTTTTGCTGATGGCACAGGCCATGGTCTGATGTTAGCCTGGAGTTTAAATTCATTTCAGCCTTTCAGAATAAAAAGGATATTATTCCAACTTTCCCATCACATTTCCTTGGCTATTCTGACTCTCAGTCAGGATGGAAGTGTTTGATCAGAGGATGTTTGGCCAAAGAATGAATTTAATGATCCTTGGGGTCTTTTCCAACCTTGGGTGAGCTTTTCCTGCACCCACAGTTTGACAGGTGATTTTGAGCCCTTCACTGAATAACTGGAGTTACCAACCATCTGGGTTTCAGAAGGAGAATCAGAGTTTATTTGAATTCCACCCAGAGCTGGGGCAGACAAAGGTTGCAAAAAAGCACCTTTGCTTTCTAACATCTGCTGGGAAATGCAGTCTGTGGTGGGGCCCTCCGCTGAGACAGCTTCCACCCATCCAGGTGATCATAAATGTAATAAAATCTCTTTTGTGCAGCTCACTCTCCCTTCCCCTGCCCTGTGCTTTGTTCAGTCACCTCCAAGTGAAAGCTTTGCTGTTGTTGAGGGGTTGAGGTAGAGGATGGAGGGATGGAGCAGCAAATATCCCTCATCTCTGGGAATCAGAGAGCTCAGAAATAGAGACTCAGCCCTGCTCAGGGTCAAGTGATTTGTTGCTTGTTGTGTTGATTGATGGCCTGAGAGTGGCTGTTCACTGCAAACTTTGCACTGACAGCCCTGCAGCCCTCCCTTCAGCCTTTCCTGGCAATAATTTGGCAGCAGAGCTGACAGGACCTGGCTGCAGAGGAGTGATTGGGTGTGTGAGGGGCTGCAGGGGGGTTGGGGTGATGTCCTGGAGGAGGCAGGCAGGGAATCCACTCAAATGTCTCCTGTGCTGATCAAAACTCTGATGCTGATGTGAATTTAAAGCTGGATGTTCACCTCAAAAATTGGGTTTCTCAATGTTTTTGGGGACTTTTTGGTAGCTGTCCCTTGCTGTCTGAATAAAGCTCCTCACCCGACTGAACATAACTAAAAGCCTGTTAAAAAAGGAAGAAGTGTTCCAGCCAGATATGCAGATTGTTACAGATCATCTCCCACATCCTGTGGCTTTTTCAGTGTCTGGCCACAAAAAGGAAAGGAAAACGTTGCTTGATGAATAATTCACAGCTGGTGCTCCGTTAGGATTCCTGCCTCTAACTGGGCAAACGAGTGTCAGTGTGCTGTTTCTGGAGCCTCTGTTGCAATCTGGCTTTCTGGATGTTAATTTTTATAAGTTTCAGGGTCAGGTGAAGGAGCAGTGCAAGAACAGCCAGGAACCAAACACAATTCTGAAGGAGCTGAGTTGTTCCAGTGAAAGATAAAAGAGAAAATTCCTTTATCTTTCAGAGCTTCTGATGAACAGGTCATGGATTTGAGAACTGCATGGGAACCACCCATGGATGCAACATCAAAGAACAGCTTTGGCTTGATGATTTCAAAGGTCTCTTCCCACCTAGTTCACTCTGTGATCCTGTGATTGATTCTGTCATTGATTCTGTCATTGATTCTGTGATCCTATGAACATTGTTACAGTCTGCTCCTTGTGTTAATTAGAACTCACAGTTTTTATTAATTAATCCTCTAATTTTGACCAGAGGGAAAATCTTCTCCTGCTTTCTTTCATTGCTCCCAGTCTGGCACGAGAACAGAACTCGGAGCTGCTTTATCCAGTTGTGTCTTGGCATTAACTCATTTTGCCTGGTGAGGAAGGACACGGAATTTTTGGGAGAAGGGACGGCCTGTTGGAACCCTGGGCACTGAGAGTTTCAGGCTTTCTGTGCTGACAGGCACTGACCCCCAAGCAAACACTGCACTGACCTGAGGGTGTGGAAAAGGCTCCCAAAATTGAGTGACAGCACTGGGGTTGTGGGTGTGGAGTTTGGATAGAAGTGTGTGATATCACAGGGTGGAAAACTCAGAGTTTAAGGGTTTAGAATATAGTGATATATATATAAAGCAAGATGGAGGTTTTAGGGCAGAGGCTGAGTCCTTCTTTTTCACCTTCTTCTCCTTGGTCTGGGTGGTGTTTTGTAATCAGATAGAAAAATCCACATTACAGACCACGGGTGGTTGGTTATTGGGTTAAAAGTAAGAATAATTTAGGTGTAATTTCATAACTGGACAGTTTGTGCTTAAAAGACCTTGGAAAGAGTTTGAGACAGAGCCATTTTTCAGTTTATTAGCTGGAACTCACAACTTGTGAGACTGTAATATAGATAAGAATTAATAAACATCTGAGTCCAAACACAAACTGCAACTCTTGAGCATTTAATCCCAACTCTAACAGAAGAAAATAAGATAACAAACCCACGTTAGCCCTCTCTTGGAACAGCTTTTTTGGGCTGTCTGGGGACTCTTCTCCACAGGAGCTCAGGGAAAAGCTGCCCCAGACTGCAAAACGATGGGGAGGAGAAATGAGGAGGTGCCCACAGCCTGCCTTGCAGTTAGGGGAAGGACATCAGAGGTGAGAGAAGATTTTAGTGGTTAAAAAAGATGAATTGGACATAGATGGGGGAAAACCTGAGCAGGTTTTGGGCTGCTTTTTATCAGTTCTCTGGAAGGAAATATGGGGAAAACCTGGGCAGGTTTTGAGGCTGGTCTTTGTCCCTGCTGTGGAAGGAAAGATGGGGAAAAACTGAGCAGGTTTTGGACTGTTTTTTGTCACTGCTGTGGAAGGAAAGATGGAGAAAAACTGAGCAGGTTTTGGGGCTGGTTTTTGTTACTCCTCTGGAAGGAAAGAAGGGGAAAACCTGAGCAGATTTTGGACTGGTTTTTGTCCTTCTGGAAGGAAAGATGGGGAAAACCTGAGCAGGTTTTAGGGCTTTTTTTGTCACTGCTCTCTGGAAGGAAAGATGGGGAAAACCTGAGCAGGTTTTGGGGCTGGTTTCTGTTATTCTTCTGGAAGGAAAGATGGGGAAAACCTGAGCAGGTTTTGGGCTGGCTTTTGTCACTCCTCTGGAAGGAAAGATGGGGAAAACCTGAGGAGGTTTTGGACTGTTTTGTCACTCCTCTGGAAGGAAAGCTCACCCAGCAGCCTCCCCAGGGCTGTGCCATCCGTGCCTGTGCCCACACCCCTCCCACAGCCCGTGGGGCTCCTCGGGATCTTCTCCCCTCGGCTGGAAAGGTGCTCCTGGTGATTTGGGAATGCAAACCCCCTCCTGCCTCGTGTTGTGCACAGTGAGGGAGAAAATGTCACCTTGTCTCAGCTTCTCCTCTGTCACATCGATTACAGCAGGCCCAGAGAAGGGCAGGGTGATCTTCAGCAGCACAAACTCAGGATTCCTGCAGCTCCCAGGAAACCCTTGGAATTGTTCAGCCTGGCTGAGGATATCCAGTGGGGTTGAAATAAAATAACAAAATTTATTATTTTTTTATATTATTAAGAACATTTTGTTAATTAGGGATAAATTCTCTTCTCCTGTTAGTGTAATGTTGGTGAATAAATCACCCAAACAGGTGATTTATTCATAAATATCACAAGGCCACTTGTCCCTTGTGCTCAGGAACATGAGGTGGAGGCAAGGGCTGATTTTAACTTTGATCTCAGCTTTTTAGAAGGTTTTGACAATTAGCTTAATTCAAGGGTGGCATCATCACAGTTGGATTTTCAGGAGTTAGGCCGTGTTAATTAGGTGTACTTAATGCAGGCTTTTAAATTTGCCTCTTATCTGTTAATTTGTGGTGGGGATGATTTTATTTTCATTAGAGGCCTGCAGGAAATGGTCTGTGGGTGTTGGCACTGTTAAACTGCTCCTAGGAGAGGGGAAAAAAATCAGGATTGCTTTGTTAAATGGAAATGCAACATTTCTCAGCACTTGGACAGAAAACTGGGGGCACTTTTCTCATCTGGAGATGGAAATAGGCACAAATCTGAGGCTTGGAGCAAGGGACAGGAAGATGGAAGGCAGGGGCCCGTTCCAGTCATTAAATATTGAGGCAGATGTCAAAAGCAATGGAACTGATGAGGGCACTTCTGTTGATGTTATTGTTATGAAAATTAGGGCTGGAGAGGAGATGCACAACAGGAGGAGAGCTCTGGGGCACGGCAGGCACAGGTTGGTTAAAGCTGCAGTCCAGGCAGCTGTTGCTGTTAAAACAAAATTTTTATATATTTATATAATAGTTATATATTTATATATTTAAAAATTTAATATATTTATATAATATTTGTATTTTATATAAATATTTATACAATAGTTATTTTATATATTTATATAACATATATATATATATATAAAATAGATACTGAAGTGAGGCTCATCCTGGCCCTGGGAGTGTAATTTGATTTTTAGGGAGAGCCTCTCTGAGCTCTAGAAATTCAGAACTGATAATCCGACTTTTTATTTATTTCTCAGTGTTGGTTTAAAGGCAAAAAAAAATATTGGAATTTAAAAGCTGACTTTTGTTGGGTGAAAGGGCAGCTCCCAACTTCAACCAAAGCTCGGGGGTTGAGTCTGACCTCTGGTTAATGGACTGGGAAATAATTAATTCCCGAGCCTTTATTCTTTTAGTAACGGTGCCACCTCGTGGGCTCGGCCGGGAGGAAGGGGCTGAAATCCCGGGGATGCTCTCAGCTCTTTAATTCTCATTTTCCAGCCTCACCTTGCAACAATTTTCTCATTAACAATTATTTCTTACTCTTCTTTCCAGCTTCTCACTGCTGTAGTGAGACAGGAGCTCTTTGGTAGATTTTAATTTGAAGTTTTCAAAGCAGTTTCTGGGCAATTCTATCAAATCCATATCAAAGAAATGCAGTGCCAGCTGCAGCTTATTAGTTGGAAATTTTAATAACACAGATTTCCCGGGCACTGGGTCTTTGCTGAAGATTTCAAAGCGCTTTTTAACTACTTTAATCAACATAGTTCAATCCCACATTCAGCTGAATTGGATAAAAACAAGGCATGGAGAAGGAATTCCTGGATATTTCCAATATCTGGGTCTGTTCTGTGGTGTTTCTCCTCTCCAGGATTGATGAGATGCCTTTGAAAAACGAAATAATTTGATTTTTCTGCGCTGATCTTAAAAAAAATATATAAACAATTCATGACAAGAATTAACAGGTATTTCTTCATCCTTGTAAAAATACAATAAATTTTCACTAGATATCTTTCATCCTTGTAAAAATACAATAATAAATAAATAAATAAACTAATAAAATAAATAAACAAACAAACAAACAAACAAATAAATAAATAAATAAAATTTAAAATAAATTAAATAAAAGAAAGTAACTCCTCAAAGCCCCTCAGCATTTATAAACCTCAATACAGAGGTGATAGAGACAACACTTCATCTTTCCACCTTTATTCCTTATTTTTGTTCTGTTAGGAACCCACCTATGCCTTTCTAGGGATGAACTCGGGTGCTGGGGGTGTGAGATATATTTATATTAATTTTTTCTTTTTTTTTTTTTTGCAAGGCTGATCTCTGTAGTTCTCCTATAAAATATCAGTGGTAACCTGGAAATGTCTTTGATGTCTTTGTGCCACCAATGTTCTTATTACAAAATGAGTGTTGTGGTCTGAAAAAAAAACTCTCTGAGCAGCCATTTTAAAGTATTTTTAATATTTTGATTTTGTTTTTTAGAATTTTTTTGGGAAAAATGAGATCTAGAAAGGCTGAATAAGGACAGGACATGGAGGTTTTTTTGTCTCATCCAGGTGTGTTCTTTTTGGATCTGTGGGCATAAGGAACCTCTGCATCCGTGCTGTGACTTCCAGAGGCCCTCACTCAGATGCTCTGGAAAGTACAAATCACTTCACAGATGAAAAATGAGATTTAGGAGGGCTCAGAGTTTGAATAAAGACAAACAATCAGTTTTTAAGGAATGTCTGCATGGGTGCTGTGACTTCCAGAGGCTCCTGAATTCCCTGCTCAGCTCCTCACCCCTCTTTTGGGGAATCCAGAGCCCAGAATGGTCTGGGAGGGCTTTGCTCCAGCTCTTCCCAGCAGGGATTTGTTCTCAGCTCTCACTCAGGAACGCTGCAGGGAGCACAAATCAGGGGAAAAATGAGATTTAGAAAGGCTCAGAGCCTGAATCAGGACAGGACGTGGAGTTTTGTCTCATCCAGGTGTGTTCTCCTTGGATCTGCAGCTCCGTGGGATAAGGAATTTTGTACTGTGACTTCCAGAGGCTCAGGGATGCTCCAGGGAGCACAAATCACAGGGGAAAAATGAGATTTAGAAAGGCTCAGAGCCTGAATCAGGACAGGACGTGGAGTTTTGTCTCATCCAGGTGTTTGCCCCATGGATCTGTGGGCATAAGGAACCTCTGCATCCATGCTGTGATTCCAGAGGCTCCGAAATTCCCTGCTTGGTTCTCCATCTCTGTTTGAGGAATCCAAAGCCTGAGACTGTTTGGGAGGAGTTTGCTCCAGGTTGGAATCAGGTGTGGTCCTTCCCAGCAGCGATTTGTTCTCAACTCTCACTCAGGAACGCTGCAGGGAGCACAAATCACAGGGGAAAAATGAGATTTAGAAAGGCTCAGAGCCTGAATCAGGACAGGACATGGAGTTTTGTCTCATCCAGGTGTGTTCTCCTCGGATCTGCAGCTCTGTGGGATAAGGAATTTTGTGCTGTAACTTCCAGAGGCTCTCACTCAGGGATGCTCCAGGAAGCATGAATCAATTCACAGATGAAAAATGAGATTTAGGAGGGCTCAGAGTTTGAATAAAGACAGAACATCCAGTTTTTAAGAAATGTCTGCATGGGTGCTGTGACCTCCAGAGGCTCCTGAATTCCCTGCTCAGCTCCCGAGCCGGTTTTGGGATGTCGAACAGCCCGAGGATGTCCCGTGTCCCGGCAGGTGGAGCCCCTGCCGAGCCTTTCATTTCCAGCCCTGCCGAGAGCACCCGGGGAGGGAAAAAGTCCGGGAAGAGTCACCGGGCAAAGGTTAGTGAGGCGAAGAGGAAAGGGCAGGAGTTGAAGCTTGTTTCTTTGCAGGAGCTGATTCAGGAGATAAAGGAATTGCTGTGCGGGACGAGCAGAGATAAAAATAAAAAGAAAAATAATAAAAATTTAAAACCCCCAAAAAGAAAAAACCCAAAAAAGAAAAGCCCCCCCCCAAAATTAAAAAAATTAAAAAAGCCCCCCAATATAAAAATAAGAATAAAAATTAAAAGCTCCAAAATATAACAAACAAACAAACAAAACGTTTAAACACCCCCCCCCCAAAAAAAAAACACCAAAAAATAAACCCCCTAAAAATAAAAGTAAAAATAAAAATAAAAACAAACCCAGGCAAACAAACCCAGTGCATTTCAAGAGCTGGAGAAGCCAGAAGTGGTTCTGACAGAGCCTGGTGCTCCATCCCTGGAATTCAGGGAAGAGGACGCGGGAAGCTGGATCGTGATCTAACAGCCATTTATTGAGTCTGCACATGTTATCCCACATTAAAGCTTAAATATGTTTCTCCCCAGGCCTCCAAAGAAACTTAATGCCTTTCCCCAGTGCTTTTATCTTTCCTTTCCCTGCGCTTCAATTACGAACATTGCTGCTTCCCACAGCAAAAAATATTTTTCTAGGTCATGATTTTTATCTGGAAGTGGAAGTTAAGCAAGGCTAGCCTGGGTTAACAGGCGAATAAATAAAGTTTTAAAGTTTTAAATGAAGCCCAGAAAGTCTGAGGATGGATTATTTGTGTTGGATCTCTCCTTCATGGCTTGGGGTGAGCATGAGATGTGTGTGTGATGTGAGGGAGTGAGGCCCTGATGGTTGGTTGATGCTGTTTTACACCACAACAACACAGACTCTGAGATTCAGAAGGCTGAAAATGACTCCTTTATTTTTGGGATGTGTCTCCCTTTTATACTATTTTACACAGACCAATTGGATTCGTGACACAAAGGCAAAACCTCTTCACTCACATTGGTCAGAGCAGAGGGACATCAAGAAGAAATCCCTCCTTGGGAAAGGAATGAATAACAAAGTTACAGTTACAAAAACATTTCTCCTGTTTGCAGAAAATTCCCTGGGAAAAGAATTTCAGAAAACCGAAACACCTCAGGCACAAAACCAGGGCTACAATTATTCCCTGATCTTCCTTAGGGCTGGACCAGTCCTACCACAACCCTGCAAAACCACAAACACTCACATGGCTGGGACGAAGGAGCTGCTGATTTTCTCCTGTTTTACAGAAAATTCCCTGGGAAAAGAATTTCAGAAAACCAAAACACCTCAGGCACAAACCAGGGCTACACTGGTGCTGATTAAAAAACCTCCTTGGGGTGCTGTGGGTGCCAAACCTGCTCCAAATTTGATGCCAAAAGGCAGAGTTTGCTCTCTGAGGAGAATTCCTGGGCAAATCCAGGCTGGGGCTGCTGCTGGGGTGGCCGTTCCCTGCCCAGGAGCAGAGTGCAGGGAGCAGATGGGGCCTCAGCTGCTCCCAGCTGTCACAGCAATGTCCTGGCACCCTCTGCAAACACCTGACACAAACCTCTGCTCTCGTCCATGCTGCATGAAAACAAACCCCCCTGCAGGCAAAATAAGGAGCCAAGACTTGGGCATTTAACAAGATTACTGAAATCCTTTGCTTTTTTGGGTGTGAGGTTTTTATTTTCTTTTCTTCGTGTTAGAGCTGGGATTAACACACGGGGGTCACACTTTTGTGTTTGGACTCAATGTTTATTGATTCTTATCTACAGCACAGTCTCACCAGTCATGAGCTCTGACTAACAAGGTAGAAAATGGAGCTGTCTCTAACTCTTTCCAAGGTTATTTAAGCATAAACTATCCAATAACGAGATGACACCTATATTATTAACACTTTTAACACAATAACTGACCACCCAAATCCTGCAATGCAGACCTTTTCACCTAATTAGAAAAAAACACCTGAAACCAAGAAGAAGGTGAAGGACTTAGACAACACTCCAAATCCTTCATACTGCCCCATATATATCACTTGGTACTAAAACCTTAAATTCTAAGTTTTTCACCCTGTGAGATCACACAATACCATTCAAACCCCACACCCACAATCCCAGTGCTGTCACTCAATTTTGGGAGCCTTTTCCACGGCCTCAGGTCAAATGTGGTGTTTGCTTGGGGGTCAGTGCCTGTGAGCACAGAAAGCCTGAAATTATCAGTGCCCAGGGCTCCACCATTTGGGCAAAAATCCTTCATGCCAGACTGGCTGGGAAAGGTGTGAGCAGGAGAGAAAAGCAGGTTTGAGCTGGAAGATGATGAAGAGCTGCTGTTGGGTGTGTTTTGTGCTGCTGGTGGAGAAAGGACATTTTTCTACTGGAAAGGAATTCCATGCAAGAAAATGCTGTGAAGGATTCCCGGGGGTTTGTGCTGTGGGCTGCAGAATGAGGGATGAGAGGGCAGGGGAGGAGTGGGGATTCTCCCAGCTGGCTCAAGAACAGCTGGAGCAGGGATGTGTGAAAGCAGGGCTGGGGTAGAGAGGGAGCTGATGGTTTTGGGGGGATGATGATGATGATGTTAAAGGAACACTGGCAGGGGTTTTCTATAAATCCTGCTGAGCTGGGAGTGTAGCCCTGGTTTGTGCCTGAGGTGTTTTGGTTTTCTGAAATCCTTTTCCCAGGGAATTTTCTGTAAACAGGAGAAATGTACCTTTGTTATTCATTCCTTTTCCTAGGAGGGATTTCTTCTTGATGTCCCTCTGCTCTGACCAATGTGAGTGAAGAGGTTTGTCTTTGTGTCACCAATCCAATTGGTCTGTGTAAAATAGTATAAAAGGGAGACACATCCCAAAAATAAAGGAGTCATTTTCAGCCTTCTGAATCTCAGAGTCTGTGTTGTTGTGGTGTAAAACAGCATCAGTGGGAGTCAGCAAAAGTCCTTTTCACCCCTGACAGACAAACCCAAACCTGTCTGATGGGCACTGGCACAATTCATAATCTGACCTCAATTTACTATTTGTCTTTTCAAGGATAAATGATTTGAAATGGTGCCTGATTGATTCCTGCCACTCAGAATACCTTAAAACTCCTTTATAACTTCCCTGAGGTGCTGCGTTAATCCCCCAGGCCAGAGCTAAAAATGTACCTCACTGTTTAATTATTATAATTAATAATAAGGAGCCTTAAGCATGGCCAAGGTGTCTGGTGAGGTGCTGTGTAAACTGAGCAAAGTGCAGTTCCTGCCCTGCAGAGGCCACTGCGTGCAAATTAAATCAATTACAGAAAGCTTAAAGGGAGTCCAGCACTACTGCAAAGAGGCTCTGCCACATCCTGAGCCCTGGAGTTCTCTGTTCACATCTGAGCAGCTTCTCCATGTTTAAAGATGAAAAGGGGAAAAAAAGAAAAAGAAGTTAGAGTCCTATTGTCCTTTTTGAGCACAATGAGGGGTGGGGTTTTTTTGCCTTTTTTGGTTTTTTTTTTCACTTTTTTTGCCTTTCATTTTTCTTTTAGTTTTTGCTTTTTTGGTCTTTTTTTTTTTTTTTTCTTCCCCTGAAAAGGGAAGGTTTCTGCTCTTTTACAAGGGAGTGAAATTGTGCTTCCTGGGAAACCCAAACTTGGGCACAAATGAGAGGAATTTGAGCACCTCTCTGACGTGGGGTGAGGTTTAGGTGAGGATAAATCCACGGGGCCTGACCCAGCCAAAATCCCAAGGAGGGATTTTGAAGGAATTGACGTTAAATTTGGATTTATACAGATCTTGTCCCCCAAATTCAACCCCAAAACATTTTGTAGAAGCATCTTGATTGTTTGAATCAGCTTCTGAAGGCAGGGTGCTGTGACACCTGGCAGCTCAGGGTGGGGAATTCTGTGTCCCCCTGGGGAAGAACACAAACTCCCTGCTGGGCTGCTCTGTCCTGCTGGGAATCTCTGCCTCAGTCACAGTTTCCTGTGAAGATTTTGGGATCAGCTGCTCCCCCATTTGTTATTCAAAGCTTCTCTCCTGCCCCCCAGGTTTTGGGGTTTTTTTGCAGAGCAAAATGTAGCAAAGTTCATTCCCTTTTTTATTCTGGATAAACAAACATGGATCAGGCATGGATTTGCTGAAGGAAAAATGTCAAGGTAATGCAGATTCTCACTACACTGATGTGATAGAACTTCATTTCCCCCCTGCTCAGACTGGGGAGTGCATCTGCTTATTTTTTTTTTTTTTATTTTCTTCCTCTAAAAAGGGAAATTCAGCCTCTGGGAAAGCTCTGGCTGTGCTTATGTAACAAAGCCTAGCAGGGCCCAGCTGCAGCAGGAAGTCTGGGTAATACCAGCAAAAAGAATTCATCCTTCTATATTTGATGCATCCCCTGGAGCTACGGAGAGATGGTTTGGCACAGATCCCTCCTTGGAAGGTCCAAACTTGCCAGAGCACTGGAAATAATTGTGATTGTTCCAGGCTGTTCCAGGCTGCCAGACCTGCTGCTGCCACAACCTTTAGGAGTCAAAGCCAGGGATGAGTACTGGCCCTGCCTGCCACGAGTTCTGGCCCCCAGGGCTCTCAAACTCGTCCTGAATTTCCTTCTGCTCCCTGGAGAATGGCTGAACACATCTACTTTTTGATCCCAGCAGACACATCTTTATGCTTCTTGCCACCCACCCTCCCATCAGCCAAGAGGCTGCTCTGGATCTCCCAAATCCTGCAGGAATCACAGAGCCACAGAATGACCAGGTTGAAAGAGACCTTTTATAAGTTTTGGTCCATTTGCATATGGGGGTTTAATTGTCCAATTCCAGCTCCAGGCTGTGAGGTCCCATCCTTCTTGTTCCTCCCTCCAGCCCAGCCTTGTTTGTGACTTTTGGGCTGAAAGTTGTCCTTGGTGTGCAGCAGGAAAAGGACTTGTTTTGTGTCCCTGCTCTGAGTGACACTGACTGTGAGCTCAGAACTGCACCCCTGGGCAGCACAGAACCTGAAAATCACCAAAGCTAAAATTTAAAACATCAAAATCACCTTTATTTGTCCAGCTTTCTACCATTTCATCAATCCTTAACCCTCCCTGCAGTGATGGAAGGAAGTCACAGTGAAGGAACTGTGATTTTTGGGGATTTTAGCAGAGATTTTTCCTTTCCAAAGGAATATAAAAAAAACCCCAGTGGCCTATTAGCTCTATTTTAGTCTGCACACAGCTCTCCAATGAATTGCCAGAAGCTAAAAGTTCATGATCAGGCAGTTAAAGGGATGTACCAGGAATTCAGCTGAACTCTATTTCTGCCTCTCTCAGGGATCCCCAGATGACACACACAAAGTCACCTCGCTTAAATCCAAAGATGATTCCTCCTCTGGAGCCTCTCCAGTGGCAGGAGCAGGTCTGGATGGAATAGGAAGAGTTTTATGGGAATATCTGTGTTTGATAATCCTGCAGGGACTGGAATTCCTGTGTGGATGGGGAAATGCAGGGTTGGATGGGAGATGGGGTAAAGCAGCCTTGGGTACCTGGGTGATGCTCAAGGGGAGTTTAGGCAGAAATGTGGCAGAAAAAGCTAAAAAAACCCAAAACCAAAACAAGAGCAGCAAAACCAACAAAACTGACAGAAAAAACCCCAAACCAACAACAACAAACCACAAAAAACCCCACAAAACAAACAACTGCCCTCCTCAAAAAAGCCAACCAAACAAACAAACAAAAAAACCCCAAAACCAACAAAATAACCAAAAAACCCAAAATCAACCAACCAACCAAAAAAACCCAAAAACCAACCTCCCAAAAAACCCCTGCACACGCCCCAAAAACCCAACCACTCCCCTAAAAAAAACCCCAAAACCCAACCAAACAAAACCCCTCCAAAAACCCCAACACCCCCAAAACTCAGGCAAAATTCTTCCTTCAGCCAACACTGGCTTTGCTTGGAGAAACAAAACCAAAGAAACTCTGCTGAATTTTTGTCTCAACCCCATTCCCACATTTGGAGTGGGCTCCTTTTTTTGGGTGCAACTTTCTGGAAGGTGCTGATGGAAAACCCAGAGCAGATGGTTCAATCTGAGTCCAGAAATGTTCAAATCTTCCAGCCAAATATTTCACTCCAGGTTCTGAATTGTACTTAATTTGTTAGATGACTTTTCCCCTTCCCTCAGCTGGTGGTTATTCATGTATTTAATAGCAGAGACTGGGGTATTTAATAGCAGAAATTGGGTTTTTTTGTTAATGTCTGGAGCTTGAATTTGATTCACAGCTGCAGAGTTGCTTCTGGGCAAGCACTGGAGTGTGAGACTTCATGAAGGACAAATGGATTAATTTGAAAGGAAATGTTGGGGTTTTTTTCTTTCTCACATGCTCTGTACATATCTGCATGTTCAAGAAGGTGTTTGTTTTTTTTTTTAACTGAAATTATATAGCAGAGGGACATGAAAGTGATGAACTGTTCTTATAACCCTGCAAATCCCAAATGCTCTGGTGCTCAAGTGCTCCATCTTCTGCTGACTCTGCCAGAGCCTCACTTGGAGTTGGAGCTCCTGGTTTATAATTTGGGCAAGAAAAAACCAAAAAGTCACAAATCCCAAAGAGCCCTTTGCTCCCTAACTAATTTTTTTTAAAAAAATAAGTCAGATTTGTCAGAATATCTTTCTGGAGCAGATATTCTTCACCACAAAGGTTGATTAGAACATTTCCCAGCAGTTTCAATGATTTGATTGAAGAGGTTGGAGCAGCTGGGACTTTATTGCTGCATTTTTCACCTTCACTGGGGGAAATGAAAGTTTTTGTGGCAGGTTAAGGAACTGCCTTGGTTTGCAGAGGTACCAAAATTCCATTTTTAATTTTTTTTAGAGTGGTCATGCTCAAGCTCCAGGCACCTGATAGGATTTTTTGCCTAAGCACATCCTGGAGTTTGAGGAATAAAGAGTTCTTAAGTGTTTTGGTTTTTTTCCTAAGCATGTTTTGGTGTTCAAGAAATGAAGAGTTTTTAAGATTTTCTGCCTAAGCATGTGTGTTGGAGTTTGAGGAATGAAGAATTTTTAAAGTTTTTTGCCTAAGTATGTCTCCTAGACTTTGAGAAGTTTCAGGTTTTCAAGCATAAAGAATTTTTAAGGTTTTTTGCCTAAGCACACACCTTGGAGTTGGAGGAATAAAGAGTTTTAAGGGTTTTTTTTCCAAGCACGTTTTTGAGTTTCTGGACTAAAGGATTTTTAAGGCTTTTTTTGCCTAAGCAAATGTCTTGGAGTTAAAGGAATTTTAAAGGACTTTTCTTTTTTTATCCAAGCACATCTTGGAGTTCAAGGAATAAAGAGTTTTTAAGGTTTTTTTTGCCTAAAACATGTCTTGGAGTTTGAGAAATAAAAAGTTTTCTAAATCTTAAAGAATTGAAGGAGTTTTGAAGTTTTTAAGGTTTGGGGGTTTGGCATCTCTGTATAAACCAATATTCTTCCCGAGGCCAGGCTGGGGAATGTTTATTGTGGTTTAATTCCAGAAAAACCAGGGGAATTTGGAGCTCTGAGGGCAGCTGCTCTCCCCATATGTGATTCCTCCTCTCACACTGGAAGTTTCTCATCATCTCATTTTGAAGAGGAGCATTTCCCTCCTTTAGCAGGAAAAAAACCCCACCTTGATACCCTGGTGATTTTTCACTCACTTTATTCTCTTTGCTGCTGCAAAGATCTTTTTTTTTGTTTTTTTTAATGAAGGTTTTATCTGTAGAAGTGCTGGGAAGAGAGGGGGAAATCAGAGAGCTAAATTTGGATGCTGTGTGGGGCGGGTTTGGGAGGCAGCAGACACTGGGAATATGTTAAATGGCTCTAATAAAATCAGCCTCCATCCCTGAGCTCTCCCCCAGGGCCTGCCCTGCTGATGGAGAGCTGGATTAATCTCCCATTTATTATTAAACACCCTGGCCCTTGAAAGGAGAAGCCTCGAGCCTGGTGAACTTTTCTATCTCTGCTATTTATTGTTTGCTGCTGCCTGCCTGTGCCTGATGTAATTTGAGATTTTTCTGCTTTTCCTGGCCTCGATGGCAATGACCACTGTGCCACAGGGCCACAGTGGAGATGTTGTGACTTTTTTCTCTGCCTGATTTTAAAGCAAAAGTCCTCAGTTGTGGCCATTAATCTGGAAAATAATTTGGATTCTGGCTCGAGAGGGCAGCTCCTAATTCTGGCCTAAACTGGGATTGATTTTTCTTCCCCAGTGCACAACTGAGCAAAATCAACTTTTTGTGCACCAAGTTTAAATCTGGAGTCACACCAGGCTTTTATTGGGGCAGAACTTGGCACAAAGCTCTGCCTTTTCACCAAAAAAAAGGGTAAAATTCGAGGATGAAGGGTTGGAACTGCAGCCCTGAAGCTGCCAAAAGCTGAGGTGGGATTGAAAGTGGCACTGCTGGAGAGAAGACTTTTGCCATCCTCGTGGATAAATCCAGACAGCTCAAGCTGCTGGGAGTTTTCCAGGAGATCTCTGCCTCCTCTGCACTTCCTTTTTTCCTCAGGTGTGTTATTTGCAGCTCTTTTTATTGCTGGAAATCTTGCAAGGCCCTGGCTGGGTTGTACAATGAGCTTCAGCGCTGAGCCCAGATTCTCAGGAAATGGGAGAGTGAAGAGGCTCCTCAACAATGCATAAGGTGATTCACTTAAAAATCTGACTGTCAGTATTAATGGGAAGAGAAAAATCCTTTTCAGAGGCCTATTGATGAAAAAAAGATTTGATTTGATCACCCCAAGGAGCTGAGGCTGCACCTGAATTTGTGGAATCCCATCAGACTGGGATTTGAAAATGTGATTTCAGGTTTTTCCACCTGTCTGAGGTTGCAAACAGGTAAAGGAACAATCTTATCAAACACAAAGGGCCGTGTCAGACAGCCTGATTGCCTCAATATCTTTGTTTATTCTCCTCGTGGAGGTGTTGAGGATTGCACTGGGAGCTGATACTGGAAAAGTTTCACTGACGAGGAGTTGGAGTCTGCCAAGTGAAGATAGAGGCATTTACAGCATGCAGGGCTGAGATAATGGATTTATTTCCTGAAAAAAACAAACCTCAAAGCTATCACAGCCTTTTGCTGCCGAGTCTGTTTTGCCCAGCCCTGTTGTCAGGGCATGAGGGCTTTCCTTAGGTTTTTTTTTTTGTCTCCAGTTACTCATTTGGGCTTTTTTCCCCTTGTTTTAAGTGGATAGCCTGAAGTAAACACGAGTTCAGAGCAGCGTGCAATGGTTCACTGGAGAAATTCTGAGTGTTTCTACAAAGAGTGTTGAAGTGGAGAAAATATAAATCTGTCAGAAGTATTCTTCAAATCTGTCCTGACCTCCACAACCTGAAGACTGTTCAGTTCTGCTGTGGGAAATGGCATCTAAACCAGGAATGCTGCATGGAAATGGTCCAGAGGGAAAATTAATATTTGTGTGCTCGAGTTCTCCACGGCCTAAATGTGCTTTAATTTCCCTGCTTCAGCACTTACAGGTACTGAGACAAATTTTGCCTTCTGATTTATTTGAAACTAAATTTGGTCATAGGGCAAAAAAAAAAAACCCAGAAGGAAATGAGAACGAAGCCTGGGACCTGCTTCTTTATTAGAAGCACTGGGTGTCAGAAAAAAATCCCATTTCTGAGGAACTCCTTTTATGTTTGTGTAGCAATTATGAGCTGACAGATTGTGAATTCAACCTTGTGATCAGCTGACTAAGTTTTGGGTTTTTTTTTTTCTGTGCAGGTGTTTGAGCAGTTTAACTTGTACGATACGGGCCAGCAAAAAATGAGGGGCAACATTTTCCAAGAGCAGGGTCTGAGTGTGCTGCTGATTCCCAGGAGAGGAGATTAATCCATTTTTGATGGGAAAGGACAGAGCCAGGCTCTCCTGGACACTGGATTTACATATTCCATATTTACATATCCATAACCAGATTTACACATCCATATTTCCATTTACCCATCCCCAGTGGGGACGACTCTGCCCAGTGCCCAAGAGAATTGAGTTGATGTCTTTAAATCATATAAAAACACTTGAGTCTCTATTCAAAACACCAATTTCTTCTTAAATTCCCTTTCTTTTGGGACTCTGCTTTCCTTTCTCCCTGCTCCACATTCAATTTTATGGTTTACACATCCATATTTCCATTTACCCATCCCCAGTGGGGACAACTCTGCTCAGTGCCCAAGGGGATTGAGCTGATGTCTAGTGACCTCTTAAATCATATAAAATCACTTGAGTCCCTGTCCCAAACACCAATTTCTTCTTGAATTTCCTTTCTTTCAGGACTCTGCTTTCCTTTCTCCCTGTTCCAGTCCTCAATTTCAATTTTGTGGGTGGTGGGAGGGGAGATAAATCCCACTGCTCTCTTTCCTGCTGGAATGAGACGCCCAAATTTCACTTTCCCTCAGGTCTCCCTGAAAAACTTGCAACGAAGAATGAGGCTATTTTTTTTGGTTTTTTTGGCTTTTCCCTCTAATTGGCAGCTGAAAAAGTAAAATCCCAGCAGTTCCTGGCTGGCTGGAGCCAGAGCTGGGATAATTTAGGAGTTGTTCTTGCAGTGCTGAGTTCCAGCTGCGTTCCCTGCCTGCTGCAGGACAGAAAGGAACGTGTGGCCCTAAAATAATGATGTGAAAAGCAAAGCAATGGGATAAAACCAAGAGTTCTTCAGCGTGGGCAGGGGTTTGACCCTAAAGTCTAATCCCATCTCTGCCCATTTGTTTTCTGCCTTTATGGGGTGCTGCACTTCTGCCTTGAATTTACTGCAACATTCTGAGACAATTCAAGTGCTAATTCTGCTCAGAGAATAAAGAATACTCTGGTTGTGTAGTGATAAAGCAGCATTTGACTGGTTTTTTTACTATTATTTGTTTTTTCCTTTGTTAAAACCCAAATGTTTGGGGTTTTTTGTTACTCTAGAGTTGAGTCTTATTGAGAAAACTCAATATCTGAGGGGAATAAATCCAAACCTGTTGTGCAGACAGACTTAATTCCATGTCTAGGTGGGCTCAATTAAATGTTTGAGGTTGTTTTTTTTTTTCCTGTTTGTGGAACTGTTTTTCTTTTGCAGCTTATCAACACCCACATGAGTCTTTGAGGTCAAATTCCTTTCTCAGAAGCCCTGGGTTGGCTTTGTGTTGACTCCCTGCTTTGCAGAAGAGATTAGAGCCCGGGGGAGGTAAAACAAGGCACAGATTTTTTCCCCTTTTTCTAAGGGAAGAGATTTAGATCTGAAAACAGGCAGGTGGAAACCTGCTGTCCAATTTCCTGAGGTCTGGGAGCACAAGAAATGTGATTTTTGGTGCCTTGACTGTGATTTTTACCTCCAAAAGTCACCGTGTCTGCTCCCGTGGAAATCCCCGTGTAACTCTGTCATCTTCAGAATATTTTAAGCTCTGCATTGACAGCTCCCTTCAAGGATGTTTTTTTCTGAGCTGGCAGGTGATGCATGAAAGAGTTGGCTGCTGCAAAGGGTCAGCTTTGCTTTTTATAAAGGAGCACTCAAAGCAAGAAGGATGGAGATAACAGAGCAAACAGGCTGGAGTGAGGGTTGTGTTTGAATAATGGCTGCATTTCCCTGATAAATCTGGGCTCCTCAGCACCATTTTTTATTCAAGTCTGGGCAGACTAACCCAAGACTGTGATTAAAATGTGGATATGCAGGGTGGCTGGATGGTTTCCTGCAGACAGATCATGTTTCCTGCAGAACAGAGAAGCGTTTTACACTGGGTCTGTTCTGTGATTTTTGTGAGGAGTTCAGGCAAAAAGTTTCCTCAGTGAGACACCAAGGGATGGGGCTGTGCTGTTTGCTATTAGTGCTTGATGCTGTGATGGCTTTCATGCTTCTGAGAAGACAAACTCACAGGAAAAAGTTCATTCAGCAAATTTTCTGGATTAAAATCTGGAGAGAACAACCCCAGTGAGGTGTTTGGGATGGGTGTGCTGCTCATTAACTGGGTCAGTGTTCTGCAGCCCAGAGGTGATCACAGCACTGGTGAATCCTGGCAGGTTTTCAGCATTAAATCAGAGCAATGTGGGAATTCCACCCTGTGTGATGTGGGACTTTCATGCTGGGAATTAGGGGAGTCTCTCTTTTCCACTTGGAGGGGCTGGGGAATGTCAGATTTTCCTTCTCCTTGTTCTGCCCGTGAGGATTCCAGCAGGTCAGGCTGGGCAGGGTGAAGGATCCTCCTGCTCTGGCTCTGCTGGGGTGGCATTTTCTGCCCAAGATAACCTTGGGGTCTGCCTGTAGAGCAGACAGGACCTCCAGCTCCTGTCTGCAGCTTTATCTGGTGGCTGGGACACTCCTCTCTGTTGTTTTCTGGGAGATCTCTGGCTCCAGTCTGTTCAAATCCTCACAAAACGTGGCTGCACCCAGTCATGTGCCCCCACAGACATCAAAGAGCAAACACTGGGATTTGCCACTGTCTGCCTTAAAACTCTGAGAGGAAGGCTGAGCTTTGCTTTGAGAACAAACAGGAGAGAGGAAACCCTGGATTAGACTGTCTTGGAGAGGGAGGATGTGATGGTTGGGGGTTGCTTTGTAAAGGTTTTCTGCCTCTGCTGCCTTCACCATGTGCTTTATTTCCCTGCCTGTGCTGCATTTGTGGTATGAGTTTGGTCCTGAGCAAGTGCCTTTGAGAAAATGTGCTTTTTAATTTTAATTTTTTCTTTCTCTGGTTAGTGTGGGCCATGCCATCCTGCTAAAAATCTGTTTTCTCTGACATTATGCCACTCAGGCTGTCCCCTGAGACTTGGCAGCCCCAGGATGGTGTTTCTGTCAGGGCTGGAAGTCTCAGGTGTTGTATTGAGCTGTGGTTAAAAGCAGGACCAGGCAGCTGAACCTCAGCCCCCACGATGGATTTTGATTCATTAAAGTTAATGACAGCTTGGTGTCCAAATCCCTAGGGTGTGCTTTTAAGGGAGGAATATTTGGTGTTGTCACTGGATTAAGGCAGTGTGCAAGGGGAAAGTGATCCAGTGAGGAAGAAAGGATCAATCCAAGCTCTGAGCCTGTGTTGGCAGCAGGGCTGGTGTGCTCCAGTGCCAGTGTTTAATGCTGGGATGGACCCGATGACCCTGAGCTGCTTCAGCATTTGTGTCTCCTCTGTGACACCTTTGCCAGGTAGTTCTCAGGTGCTTCCTCAACCCCTCTGACTCTGGGAACAGATAAATCCTTAAATCCCCCAAAAACTGCATTCTTGCTGCAGATGGGGGGCACAGACCCCCAAAACCTCTCTGTGAATGGAGGAAACATAAATATTCAGACCAGATCTCTGTAAAATCCAAACCACCTTTCCAAAATATTCAGACCCCTCCTCTGTAAGATCCCTGTCACCTTTCCAAATATTCTGACCAGATCTCTGTAAGATCCAAGCCACCTTTCCAAAATATTCAGACCCTTCCTCTGTAAGATTCAAGTCACCTTTCCAAAATATTCAGACAGCTCCTCTAAGATACAAGTCACCTTTCCAAAATATTCAGACAGCTCCTCTATAAGACCCCTGTCACCCTTCCAAAATATTCTGACCAGATCTCTGTAGGGTCCAAGTCACCTATCCAAAACATTCAGACAGCTCCTCTAAGATCCAAGTCACCTTTCCAAAATATTCAGACCCTTCCTCTGTGAGATCCCAGTCACCTTTCCAAAATATTCAGACAGCTCCTCTAAGATCTAAGTCACCTTTCCACTTCCAGTCCTGTGTATTCGGGATTCAGCTGGTCCAGGCATCCCCTCTCCATAGCAGCCCCTCCTTGTTCTGATAATGAGGTTTCTTGGGGATTTTGAGGATTTTTAGAGCGGCTTTGACAGCTTTTAAACCTCCAGCCTGCCAAAATCCCACCTGCTGCGGGAGAGGCCGGATGGATTGGGCGGCACCGAGGGAACATCCCCAGCGGTTCGGGGAGCCCCGCTGGCAGCGCCGCGGCCGGGGGAGGGTTAACAGGAGCTTTTCGCAGCCGCCGTGCGGGGCTCGGCTCTCTCTGCGTGTCCTTGGAGCCGAGATGAGCTCCGGCACGGCGGGCTGTGCCGCCTGGAGCATCTCCCCGGAGCATCCTCGCATCCTCCTCATCCTCACCATCATCCTCCTCCTCCTCCTGGCCGCGATGGGATGCCCCGCTCGGCACTGAGGGAATGAATAAATGAATGAATGAACATCCCCGGCAGCACAGGCAGGTAAGAGCCGTGCTCCTGCTGCCCATCCCTGCGGGAGGCACCGAGAGCCAGAAAAATGAGGGAAAATCAAAAGTACAAACCTATGGGGACCGTCCCCCGCGGAGGGTGAGGTGTGAGCCCGGTGTGGAGTTTGCTGGTAAAGCTATTAACATGGACTGAGGAACAGGCTGTGATGGGGCATGAGGAATTCCGGGACTTTTTTGGGTTTTTTTTTTGTTCGTCCCGCAGGGTTTCGCTGCCTCAGACAGGAGTCAGAGCGTTCAAACCCTCCAAAGGCAGGGCTGGCACAGGGAGGATGGGGTGTTCGGACAACTCTGATAACACAGTGCTTTTTGGACCTCCTGGATATCCCAAACCACTCGTGCAGCTACTCAATTTTAAACCCAAACCTTTCGCTCGGCTCTCGTATCTTAATTCTGTGGCGTTTTCCCTCTGGTTTTCTTTCCTTGAGCAGCTTTTCTGGCTGTCAACAAGTATTCCCAGCTTCCTCATGGAAGTGATTGCCTTGGAAATAGCAGCTAGATGGGCGCTGGCAGCCTTAGGTTGGTCCAGAGCTCTCGTCTGAGTTCTCAGAACTGCTTTTGCCACAAATTAGTATAAATTTAGTATATAAATTAGCATAAATTGCCACAAATTAGTGGCAATTTGGGGGACCACGCTTTTTACAGCCAGCTGTTTGTGTGCTTTCAGAACGAACTCAAATATCTGATATAATTCACACAAATATTGAGAGGTGGCATCACTTAGAGCAATAAACACTTGCCAAAAATCCTGCTTGGCTGGAGCGTGGGCTGAGGCAGCCCGGGATTTTGGCCACACATTGATTATTCTGTGAGCACACTCGGCTCGGAATGCACACCCAGTTAATCTCATTAACGGCGATCCTCCTCAGGAGCAGCGTCGGGCCTTGAATAAAAGATGATATTGTTAATCTTCAGGGTTTGGGGCTGGGATTCTCTGGATGCCTGACAGAAAACCTTTCTGATATATTAGCACTGGATCCAAACATCAAACTGAAAGGAAAAAGCGTGACTTGAGGTCTAGGAAACATCCCCTATTTTCTGTTTTTTTTTTCTTTTTAATATTTCCCACAGCTTCATGTCCTGCTGTTCAGAGCAATTTCAAGCACGTAAATAGAATTCAAGGACATTGATTGGTGACCAGAGCTTGTCTTTTATTTATCTTAACCCAAAATTCTGTCTGATTTGATATCTAACCCATTGTGCTTCTGTGCATTTTTCATGAGAACACGCTGAGGCAAAGAGGGAAAAAGAAATTTAAGATCGATATGGAGATATCAGGTGCTGTTAGCATCATCTGCTTTTGACCTTTTCCGTAGAAGAACCCTGAAACTGTTGGGTAAATGTTAAACAAATAAGAGCTTTTTGCAGAATTTCATTTATTTATTAATGACCCCGATCTGCATCTTGCTTTATCTGGATTAGATGAGCTCTGAATATTTATTGTTCTTACTTTTACAACCTCTGTTTTGTGAATATTAACAACAAGGCTGGAGTTTGGTCTTGGAAAACTGAAAGTTTGAGCCTTGAAGCTCCTGTTGCCCTTTTTCCTCCCTAAACATGGAAGCAGCAGAGTTGAATAATTCAATTTTTGGCCTATCCTGAAAAGAACATGGTCTCAACTCCTCAGAGCACCAATTTTCTTTTGTGAATGGGGATATTAAAATTCATCTGCCTATTTGTCAGCTCCTTCCTAGGAAGGCAGAGATCAAGGGCTCCCAGGGAAAAGAACATCAGGAGGGAGAACAAATCCAGCTCTTGGAGGTTCTGGGTGTGCCAAGGAGTCAGGGGGAGGTCAGGGGGAATTCTTGGCAGAGAGAGTGGACAAGGAAAATGATGGAAAAATGTGTGGATGTGGCAGCAGCAAGGACAGGAGCCTTGAAGTGGTGGAAAAAGTTGAATTTTTTGGGAATACGTGGGGTTTGCTTCACTCACCTTCCAAACACCACCCTGTGCTGTTGGCTTAGAGCCTTCATTCCTTTTAATTTCCCAAAATAAAGAGGATTCTGATTCTTCAGCTGAGAGGCAGGAGTGTATTTGAACTCCTGATCAAGACCAGGATAACTAACCAGTGATTTTTAGAATAATATTTTGGAAAGACTTTGGAAAGTAGCAAAAACAGGAGGGATTCCCTGGTGCCTCCAAAAAATTCTGAGGCTTGAAGGAGACCCTCAGGAAGAGAAGGGAACACAGAGAAGGGAACCCAGTGCAGCACCTGAGAGGGAATAATCCTGGTGTGCTTTTGCTAAATTTCCTGCAGAGCTTCCATTTATAAAAGACAAATAACTGGCAGTTGAGTTGCCTGTGAATAATGTGGGGTTTAGGCAGTGATGTGCACGTGCCAGAGGGGAATTTAAACTGAGTTTGAGTTTGATCCATTTCACAGACAACTCAAAGCATCTGTTGCTCTTTAATAACATCAGTAACTTGTAAATATATCTTACTTAACAAAACTATTATTATTCACACTTCCCTGGGGTTCTTGGGGTGTTTTCTTAGTGATTTTTTTGGTGGGATTTTTTGTTTGGTTGGTTGGTTTTTTGTTGTTGTTGTTGTTGTTTGGTTATGGATTTTTTTTCCAAACAGACTTTCAAGCTTTTCCCTTGGACCAAATTTGAATAATTCCATGAGGGCTGAGGTTGTTGAAGTTGTGGTTAAGGAAAAAAAAAATCTTCAACTGGTTTGGGGATGAGCAGAAATAGGAAGCAGCAAAAAGTAAAAATCACAGTAGGAAAAAAGGAGAGATAAAGCACAGTCAACCCATAAGGAATTGTCACATTTTCAATGTTTTTGTGGCACATTTTATTTTTTTGAGCCAAAATTAGAATTGCTGATTATAACACCGTATTTTCCAGGTTTTTATATCCCCCTGATCCTGCATTTTGGAGCTCACCTGCCCCAAAGGTGCACTTTGCCTGTCCCAAAGGGTTGTGGTGCACAAGTTTATTCCAGTTCTGCCCTGGAATCAGAGCTGGAGCTGCAGAGGGCAATAAACATCCCATGATAATGAGATGCAAATCAGGAACTCTCCCGTGCTTCCATGCTCTGATAAATCTTCATCAGGGATGCAGGTGCAGAATGAAGTTAAAAACATCAGAATTTAGTCCTGGAGTCTCTGAAATAAATGATTTTACAACAAAACTCGAGGTGTGCCCTCACTGAGCTCATGTGGGGAATTCTCCTCTTTCACACCTAGAGATCAGAATAAACACCAAGTGTTTAATTGCAATTATTTGAGAGTTTTTTGAAACTCTCTGACCTTGATCTCCAAAGCCTGGGATTTGTCTGCTGATCCCCCCCTGCTGCTGGAGGGTGAAATCTGTATTTTAAACTTGTATTTAAAGATAAAATGACCAATTAGAGGGCCAAAAATGAGGCTGGAATTCTGTCCCTGCTCCACCACAGTCAGTGACAGGAAATGGGTCATTTAGGGTCAGGCACTTGGTGATGGTGATGGTGCAGATTTTGGGGCTTCATTTAAGATCAGGCACTTAGTGATTGTGCTGATTTTGGGGCTTTTTTTAGGGTCAGGCACTTGATGATTGTGCTGATTTCAGGGCTTCATTTAGGGTAAGGCATTTGGTGCTGGTGCTGGTTTTGGGGCTTGATTTAGGGTCAGGCACTTGATGATTGTGCTGCTGCTGATTTTGGGGCTTTGTTTAGGGTCAGGCACTTGGTGATTGTGTTGGTGCTGGTTTTGGGACTTTGTTTAGGGCCAGGGACTTATTTTGGAGCTTCATTTAGGGTCAGGCACTTGGTGCTGGTGCTGATTTTGGGGCTATCCCAGTGCTGAATGAGCAGAGCTGTGCCTGTGGCTGCCAGCAGGGTCCTGGAGGATGCTGGAATGACAATCACAACGTCCTGTGGTTGTAGTGGGAACCAGACTGGCACTACAGCTTTCCTTTCTCCTGCTCTCCTCCAGACTTCCTAAATTTGCCTGTTTCAGGCACATTCTCTTCTCTTGCTTGCAGCTAAACCAAGGACAGGGATGAAGGAAAACTGGAATTTCTGTTTGGAGATAATTGTGTCCACCTCCAGCCCTCTGTGTCTGCTGAGAGAAGCTGATGAGGGCGAGCAGGCTGCCCGTGGTGTGACACTGATGGCTGTGACACATGGCACAGAGGGAAGGGCAGCCACCCTGGGGCTGCAGAGCCTTGCCTGCCCTCCTGCCCCCCACAGCAAGGAGGGGACACATCCACCCGGGCACGCTGCAGTGATGTGACAGGGCTGCTTCCAAAGATGATTGCAGGAAATGTGGAAGGCAGGACACGCAGGGGAGGAGGGTGGATCCTCCCCTGAGCTCAGCTGGACAGAACCCAAAGCTGTGGGGAATGGATTTGTAGGGAATTTTTAAAGTTTAATAGAAGGCTCACGTAGTATGCATCCATATGTAAACTTTGAGATGGAAAATGTTGACTTAGAAATGTTATAGAATAGGACAGACGTCGTTGAGAGAGAAATGGAACTGGAAACAAGGTTTAGATGGTGGCTTTGCAAGTAGACCAGATACTTTGGAGAAATAAAACTACAAAAGATGCATCATAATTGGACAAATTACCCCTACAAGGGGTAATTTTAGATGATTAGGCCAAGAAACCCTTCTAATGTATTATAATTAGGGAATAGTTTGGCTTCTGATTGTGATGGCATGAATTATAACATCTGTACCTTCTCACCCTTCATGTGAGACTGAAGGCGAGGAGGGTGGACCCTCCCCTGACCTCGGCTGGACAAGAACCCAAAGCTGTGGGGAATGGATTTGTAGGGAATTTTTAAAGTTTAATAGAAGGCTCACGTAGTATGCATCCAT
>JBBMKD010000085.1:3940103-3961015 GCA_037834095.1 Argya squamiceps | reverse complement strand
GTGTTTCACACCTGCAGGAGCACACTCAGGTTTAAATTCCTGCCCCAGGAGTTCAGTTCAGTGAATTCTGGTTGTACACAATAAATGTGAGATTTCCTTTGTGACAGAGCTTTTCCACACTCCTTTAGGGTAACCTCAGCCTGGCTGGAGATTGTTAATTATCTCTAGATAGATGCTGCAGGTGAGGGAATGCCTCATATAACTGTTACATGTTTTATAACATACACTGTTAGAAAAATGTGGATATTTTTATACAAACCAGAACCATGGGGATGAGTTTTCTGTGCATATTTCACTCATGTTTTTTGGCACATAAAACACATCAACAGACATTTGTCTGCATTCTATGATAATAGAACATTAATTATTTTACATGTAGTATTAACAATGTAATAATATCACACTGTGCATGTAAAACACATCAACAAACAGACATTTGTCTGCATTCTATGATAATAGAACATTAATTATTTTACATGTAACATTAACAATGTAGTAATATTACATTGGGCATGTAAAACACATCAACAAACAGACATTTGTGTTCTATAATAGAACATTAATAATATTACATGTAATATTAACAATGTAATAATATGGCATTGTGCATGTAATACACATCAACAAACAGACATTTATCTGTGTTCTGTGATAATAGAGCATTAATAATATTACATGTAATATTAACAATGTGATAACATTCCGTTGTGCATGAAATACACATCATCAAACAGACATTTGTCTGTGTTCTGTGATAATAGAGCGTTAATAATATTACATTAATATTAACAATATCACATTGTAACAACAACAACATTACATTGTAACAATATCACAAGTAATAATATTACATTCTGCATGTAATACATGTCAACAAACAGACATTTGTCTGTGTTCCACGATAATAGAACATTAATTATTTTACATGTAATATTAACAATGTAATAATATTGCATTGTGCATATAACATACATCAACAAACAGACATTTGTCTGTGTTCTATGATAAAAGAACATTAATAATATTGCATTGTGCATGTAATACACACCAACAAAGAGACATTTTTCTGTGTTCTCTGATATGTGAGCACTGGATGGCTGCTGGGGGTTGGGAGTGGCACAGGCAGCTGCAGGAGAAGGGTTTTCAGTTGTCCACAGAGTAATGTTTCAAATGGATCGTGGAGGGATGGTGAGGAATGCTGACAGTTGTCCTCAGGCATTTGCTTGATTGGAGGCACAGGCTCCAGCAGCTTTGCTGCAGTTGTGGAGGTTTGAGGTGATGGACAGGAATGGTATTTATTATACATTTATATATATTTAGTATAAAAGGAGTTTACAAATCATAGGAAAGAACCTTTTCTGTTCCTCTGTCTCTTTAGTGGCTGTTGGGAGTTCAGGGATAGTTTTGGTGGTTTCCACTGGGCCTTGTGCAGAATAAAATTTAAATCTTTCCCTGGAACAAAACTTAATTCCCTTCCCCGGTATTTCTGTAGGACAAAGATGTGTTCTTCCTCTTGAAATTCCACAAAGAAAGACAATGACACTTGTCTCGGGATTGTTTTTTTCTTAAACATAAGACAGAAATCAGAAATACTCCAGAACACTGCACTTCCAACCATGCTGTTGGTAGCAAACCATGACCCAGAGGTAAAAGTGATTTATTTTCTTCAGGCTCAGCTGTAGAGCCCTGGCTTTCCTGGACCTGAATTTCCTGGATCTAGGTTTCCTGGACCTGAATTTCCTGGATCTGAATTTCCTGGATCAGCCAGGGCAGCAGCAGGAAAAGCACAGCCAGGAACACGTCCCAGCTCTGTGCCAGGCACGAATGTAAATTGGAGTCAAGACAATCCAGCATTGCCAAAGCACCTGGTGGGTTTTGTTCTGAGCTGAAAGAAAGGCTCACATCACCCCTGCTTATGGGATGCAGGAGATGAAATTCCACCCTCAGTTGTGCTGATCAGGGCAAGCCTCTCCAGACTGGCTGCTCTTTGTACAAATAATTCACTGCATCTCCCTCAAATGGGAAATCATGGATCTTGTGAGAGCCTCAATCTCTGGCCTGGAGGGTGTTGTGTACCAAAACCTTTCTTCTTCTTTCACTTGGGAAGTATTTGTTTTGTCCAGGTGCTGAATGGAAGCAAAGCTGGCTGCTCCTGGCTCCTGGAGCAGGGATTTTACCTGGAGAGGGGAAATTCATTGTTCAGAGCCCTTTTGTACTCCCAGGCTTGTCCTCCTGTGCTGTGATCCATTAGTGCTGTGCAGGGACAGGAATCCCATGGGATTCCTTCACACACCACAGACCAAACCCAGGCTCCAATGGGAATTCTCTCTAATGGATCTCCCTCTGTCCTGTGATGGACAGATTTTAATTAATCTTGGTCCCCTCATTAGCTTTAGGAGGAGAAATGAGCTTCCCTTGCTGACACTCAAGCAGAATCACTTCAACAGGCAGTGCCAAACAATTCCCTTCAATTCTAAAACGTGTGGAGAGCTCAGATTGTCAAACAGGTTCAGAAACCTGTGCCCTGCTGCTGTCTCCTGACGGATTCTCACTGCCAAGCCATGACATTGATTTAATTTGTATTGTTTGCTATCTTTGGCTCTGCTGTCCCCTTGAATCTGGAGAGAGAACAGCGCCTAGAGAAATTAACTGTGAAAGTTCTGCCCTAATGCTGAGAAAATGCTCCGTGTGCTGCCCTGCTGGAATCACATCTGACAGCTCCTGGAATTCTGGGGGGGATCTGGAACATCTGGGGAGTGCTGCTGGGCATGAGGGCAGAGCTGAAATGCTTGCTGAAGGTGGTGCTCTCCCAGCAACAATTCACGGGCTGGAGTCTTTAATGGCTGTGGCTGACATGGGAATTGTTCCTTGTGAAAGGGAAGGCACAAATAGATATAAATCTCTAATTAATACCTTCCATAAATACAGAATATCTAGATAAATTAACCCTGGGAAAGCCCCTTTTTTCCATCTTTTCAAAGATGGGCAGGGACCAATATGTAATAGAACAAATATTCATCAAGTTGTGGCTCTCACAGCAAAGATTGGGCACAAATTGTCACCCACGAGGTTGGGGATGGCAAGGCTGTGATCCCAGCAGGAGCTGAGAGCTGCTGCTCCCAATTTTTTGGGCTGGGTGACCTCCTGTGATGCACATGGCACTTGTGGGCACTGGGATCCATAGCAACTTTTAGTAATGTTAAGTTATATTTTATTACTTTGCCATTCTTTCAATGCTAAGCTCTATTAAGACCAATTTCTGTCAAATTTAAGTGTAGTTTTGTCTAAGCAAGGTAAAGTTTAAGTGTTGCTCAGTTTAAATGATAGTATTTTAAGTTCTGTTAAGTTTAGGTTAAATTTTAGTTTTGTTAAGTGTTGTTAAATTTAAGTGATATTGCTGTAAAGTTCTGTTAAGATTAGCTTTTGTAAAGTTAAGTGATATTAGGGTTATGTTCTGTTAAAGTTTTGTTACATGCAAGTTTTATTAAGTTAATGTAGTTTATGGGCACACATTACTAAACATTACTATGTGCACACCTGCTTTTAATTCAGAGGCCCAAACACAGATAAATTCAAGTTCTACACGAGAAAGAACTGACACAATTTATCCAAAAGCTGTTCTTCGCACTGACTGGAGTTTTAATTGAAATATTGCAATGAGTAGGGGAAAAATTGAGGCGAGCACGAGCCGGAGGAATGTGTGACCCTCTCTTTGTCCCAGACTGTCTCTGGGGTTTCTTGCCTGTGAAATTGGTGTCATCTGCCTTGGAGCAGTGCTGGAGCTCCAGAAAACAACACGTGCAGGGATCAGGTGTCACCCAGCCCCTTTAGGCTGTGCCTGCTCCAGGGACAGCAGCTGCTGGCAGGGAGGGCAGGGATGGAGGGCACTGAAATAAGAATTTACTCATCAGGTTCTCGTCTGTCACATTGTAATAGAACTCATCTAATTTAATGTGCAAAAAGCAAAATATGGCTGAAGTCCCTGCTTGAGATCCAGCTCCAAAGATAATGTGTGTTCTTGCAGAGGGATGTTAGGGTGTGGAAGTAAATGTGGATAAATGGATTGGTTTTTCATTTAAAAATCATGAAATGACTCCAGAATTTTCATGAAAACATCCCCCAACCAATACCACCACCACCAAAAAACACTCAAGCAAACAAACAAAAACCAGGGAAAAGAACCACAAAAACCAAACCAACAATGAAACAAAACCACCAAAAAACCCAAAACCAAAACCAAAAATCCAAAACCAAACCACAAAACCCAAACCCAACAAACCAATAAACAGGCAAACCCAAACAAAAGCTCCCTCCGTGTTTTTGAACTTCACAAAATCAGGATTTTGACTTAGCAGGGTGATTCCTGAGTTGCAGGTTCCTCATGCAGAACCTGTCACTCTCAGCTCTGTGCACAGGAAAGGAAAGAAGCTGAAAATGATGTTGAACTATGGGAAAAAGGGGAATTCTGCTGGGCTGTGAGTGTTCCAATTTCCCTGCTGGCCTGGCAGAGCTTCTGCAGCCAGATGTGCATCTGTGTGTCTGGGTTCACCTTCTGAAGAAGCAGTGATGTATTCCCTGTGCTTAAAAATAACTGCTTTTAATTAATAAAATCAGGTTTTCTCCCCTGTATTCTCAGTGCCAGCTTCTACTCTGTATTCATCTCCCATTTTGCCATCCCTTAAACCCACGGGAAATCCCGTATGGAAAATCTGCCAAAGAGTCTGGGCTGCCATTAGTTCACATTCTTCCTTCAGGGAAGGGATTTGAATTTTTTTATAGGATTTTTTTTCCTTCCTAATTGCTTCATTTGCAAGCCTTTTTCTGGAGACCCCAAGAATATTCGAGGAGGAGAAAAGCTGTTGATCAACCTGAAGCCTCGACAACCCATTTGTTGCCGGAATAAACCCATCATTAGCCAGATCATTAAACCGCAGGGAGAGTCACTAACCGAGGCTCGGGGAGAGGGTGCTGCTGTGGCTGGGACAGAAATAATCCTGGAATCTCTCACTCCGGGTCAGGTGTTGGAGCTGGATCTCCTGCTCTCCTGGCAGAGTTTTTTTTTTCCCCAGAGCATCAGGCAACCCCTCTCCGGGATAAAAATGTGCCGGGGAGCAAATGAGGGTTGGTCACTAATCCCTGAGTGCCTGGAGTTAAAGGGGCAGTCACTGCACTGCTGCCTCCCTCCAGAGGAGTAGAGAATTATTCCCTTTTCCATGTTTAAAGGACATGGGAAAAGGTCTTTCCTCCAATGAGCTCCACTGGAGTTCAGTGAGGATCAGGGTGAAAAACCAGCCTGGTGACAGCACCAGCTTCTCCCTGGGTGACAAAGTGGTTGCCAAAGTCTGGCCCAGAGCAGCGTGGATGAGTCTCTTGTGGATTAATTAGCTAATTGCTGTGGGCATTCTGAGGGTTTGCAGTGCCCACTGTGCTGAAGGACTACACCAAAGTTCTAGCTCTGACCCTCATTTGTACTTGTTGCTGGATTAAATGAGGCTCCTGGGAGGCTGATGAAAGATTCCAACGAGAGATCAAACGCGTTAATGCATGGAACAAACCATGATGATGGTCTCCAAAGGGCTGCTCATCCCTCCCCTGGAGCAGGGAGGTGGATTTTGTGAAGGTTCACATTCTCTTGGTTAAAATTCAGGAGTGATGCTCTGGGGGTTTGATTCCCCCATGGCCTGGGAAGAAGGTGAAATGTGAATTTTTTGGGATTATGAGGTAGCCAGGAATGCTGCTGACTGTGTGGTGAGGAGGTGGAAATCATGGCAAGATGTGGGAGAAAAGGGATCTGCTCCCAAGGCAGAGAAGATGCAAAGCTACTTTTGAAACATTGGCATTTTGCCTCAACTGTAGATTTTTGTTTCTTGGACTTAAAAAGAAAACAACAAACCGCATTTATTTGAGTTTCTCTTTTTAAGTGGCCGTTTGTGGAAGGCATTCTGTTTGTGTGTGTGCACCTGGTGCATGGATACCAAGGTGACAGATTCTCCAGAAATCCGTCTGAAGAGCTGTCAGGCTATTAACTTACAGAATGAGCAGAGCAAAAAGGACAGTGCAGAAATTAAATATAGCACTTGAGCATTTAAAGTGCTCTGTCATTTGATTGAAATGTTTCCTTCCCCCTTGTTCCTGCTGCTATAAATCTGCCTTTCCTGACACATTATCCCTGTCCTAGATGGCAGTTTCTGATGCTCAGAGTTCCTGTGAAGTTTATTTTCAAACAAAACTGAGGCAGTCCGTGCAAGAACAACTATTTTGATTTGGGTTGACAAATATTTTCAAACCTGAAGCTAATATTTTTAAAGGTCCACGCTGTTGAACAATGAAAACTAAAGCTGTGTCAGGTTGATTTAGAGATGTTTTTGTGTTGATTTTTTTTTTTTTTGAGAGAGAAATTCACGCAGCTGAGTTTTAGTCACTGCCTTAGAGGGCTTTAATTTTATATCCCTTTTTTATCACATGAAAATAGGGCCTCATGCAGAAAATTCAGATGACACTGATGGAGAATCTGTCAGAACATTTTCCCTGGTTTGATTTCGCCACCAGAATTTTGCAAGCCGTGCCCTGTGGCTGCTGCTCCGGGTGTCTGCCCCTTCCTTGCTGGAACTCCCTTGGGGTGTGGATGGCTGAGAATTGTCCCCGCAGCTCCTCTGTCCCGGTGTGAAACCTGTTCTGCACGTGTCGCTGTCCTCTGTGGTGTCTCTGTGGGTTCCTGCACTTCACACCCTCCATCCTTCTCCACGGGCATTTTGGAAGCAGCATCTCCCCCACGAGAACTCTTTTAAATCAGTTTTCACCGGTGTGAAACTGAGCTAAAAGCCCCATCAGTTCTGGTGCCACCTGCTGCTGCTGCTGCTGCTGCTTTTTTTGGGTTGTTCCTCAATCCCCCTCCTCCTTTGACTTCTCTGCGAGCAGTCAATGGGGACGAGAAAAAAATAATAATTAAAAAAAGAAAGAAATTATTGTGAAAGAGGGCTGAAAGTCCAAATTCTCTCGCTGCCTCCCCGCCGGGGTGGGCTGGCTGAGCAGCGAGGTGGGACAAAAGGGACAACCCTGCCCGAGCGGCTCCTCCGGGAGGCTCTTCCCCCTCCTTCCCCCTTTCTCCCGGCGGTGCATTTGTAGCAGCAGCATATTCAGTAACACAAACCCTGCCTCTGGGGAATTAGGAGCGCGGTTACACTTGGAACAGGTGCCCGGCGTGTGTCTCACCCGCTGCGGACACACAGAACATGCTGCTCCCCGCTACACTTTTTCCCTGGTTTTTATCGAGCCTTGTTCCTCCCCTCCCTCTGTTTCTCTCTCTGCCCTCCCCACAGCTCCACGCCGCTCCACTCCATGCTTGCCTCGCCTCTCGAGAAGAACCACAGCCACAGAGTTTTCCTAGAGCAGCCCCGGGAGATTTTTCCTTTCCTGAGCCAGCAGAAGGCAAAGGGGGGCTGGGGAGGGGAGCTGAAACCCGGCCAAGCCCTCGCTGCCAACCCTTGTGTCAGCCCTAAACCTGCTCTGAGAGAAGCAGGGGAGGGACTTTATTTGCAGAGGAGAGAAGGAGAAAAGAAACTTGAGCCTGGCTTCCCTTTGCGGCATGTCCGTGTCCCGGCCATCCCCCTCCCCACCCCGCGGGCCGGTAAATGAGAGCACGTGAAGAGCATGAGGTTTCCTGCTTGAGAGGGAGGGCAGAGGGAGGAGGAAGGCGAGCCCTTGGCTTTGCGGTGTGGTTTACACCGAGATCAGAGCTACAAGTGCCCTGGGGGTGGGAGCAGAAAGGAGAAAGGGCCGTCTGATGCCAGCTGCCAACATGACAGAAACCCTGCAGCTCCCGGCGCTGCGGGTCCCCGAGCAGCAGGTGCTGGAGGGCGGCTGGTCCAGCTCGTCCACCCCGACCCTGCGCAGGAAACGCTTCAAGATGAGGCGGATGAAGAACGTGCAGGAGCAGAGCCTGGAGGCCGGCAGGTTCCAGGAGTCTCCTTCCTCCAGCAAGGAATACCTGCAGCTCCCATCCATTGAGATCACCCCCTCCAGTGACGAGGACACCCCCTGGTCCAACTGCTCCACTCCCAGTGCCTCCCCGCGCCGCAAGCGCTTCCTCCTTCGGAAGTGGCTGCGGGTCCGAGAGAAGAAGGAGTGCAGTGAGAGCAGGTAGGTCCTCTGGCCCCTCCCCTGCTCCCGAGGTGATGCTGGCCAAAGTAGGCTGGAAGGGTCTGTTGTTTCCTCTCCCCGGACTTTGTCCTCGCCTGTTGTCTGGAATGTGTCATGGTGTTGGTCGGATGTGCTGGTGCCAGAGCAAAAGGCCTGGGAGCTCTGTGGGAACATCACTGCAAGGCTCTGTCCTTGCTGGTGACACAGAGCCAGATTTAACTTCACCAAGGTGTCCTGAGGAGACCCTGAGAGAGACAGCAGTGACCTCTCTGCTGGCATTACCTGTACATGATGATGATGCCAAACCTCTGCTGGGTTTTGTGGTGATGCTCGTTCCTGCCACTGAGACTTCCCTTGATGTCCTTAGCTCAGTGTTGGGACAAAGAGAGGACAAGAGAGAGAAACCAAGCAGCCCAGTGGGTCTGTGTGTCAAGGCTCAGTCCTTGGCAGCTTTCCAGGCCTGAAAGTCACACAGTCCTTTGGCTCAAAAGGGCACAAATCATTCCCAAAGGCCTCCAGGAGCCTGTCAACACAGGGAATTAATGCCTGGGCTTTGTATTGTGTGGCCACACGGAGATAAAGCTGCACCTTATGTAACCCTCTGCAGGGCACCCCACACGCAGTGGAATTAACCCTTTGACAATCTGCCTTTCCTGAAGGCCCCAAATACACAAGACACGTTAAAGATTTCTCCAAGAAATTACTATTTTATAACTCCTCAAGCTGGCTTAGTGTGGGCCAAATTTTCTTCCCTTCTTTGCAGCTGATCTGTGGGGTTGTGTTTAAAGGATGTGCTGCACTTCCAGAAAAAGAGAAACCTTCAGCATTTCTGCACAAACCACGCTGACTCACTGCCTGCTGTGGTGCTGGAGTGTTTACAGGGCAGAGCTTTGAATGTCCACTCTGATTATGTGATAATTCCTTTTTCATCAGGTCCCTTTAGCAAGGTCAGTCTGTCAGCTTATTAATTTTTAAAGAACATTCATCAATGAATGCATGTCACTGAGGATCTGATAATCCCTCTCAGCAAGTTAACATTGAAAAAACATTTCTTGGCTTAGGAAATATTTCTGATTTTCATGTAGCAGTGGTGGTGCCAGTAGGGATTCAGGCATAGCACACAAAATGGGAAAGATAATGCATGAAGCATGTGCTGAAGTGTCAGAATATTGAAGTTATGGCCTGAAGTTCAGAGGATGAAGGATCCAGTCCTTCAGCTGAAGGACTAAATTTGGATTTATTGATGGTGAATGAGTTCCAGGCAGGCCAAGACACGTTTCTTTTGGTGTGAAGACGGAAGGAAGAACTGAGTTTCCTTGTACATATGTTATTTACACAGCCATGCTGACAACTTCCTGCTTATTCATCTCCAAGGGACTTTTTGGTGATGTTTCCTAAGCAGTGCCTGGAAAAAAGGTGATGTGGTGCATGGCTTAGGTGGCATCAGCACACCAAAGCCAGCCTGGCACCTCCTTCCTTCACGTGCAACAGGAGTCCAGATCTTGCTCAGGAGACACGGTGGTTTCAGTTGGAATTTCCCCCTCCCTAGCCCAGATGGAAAAGCCCAGTTTGGTGCTCACTGTGGGGTGGCAGAGTGCAGAGATCATCCCTGGGCTCTCACACCTCAGCAGAGAACAGCACAGAGGAAGCAGAACCTGCAGGGAGCTGGCCATGGAAAGGGTGATGAACCCTGGTGTGTTTAATTTGAAAGAGACATGGAGTAAATTTTGCAATGCATTGACTGAAATGTGACTTTTTTGGGGCAAAGAAGCTGTTTTCCTATAGAACAGCTATTGCCTGTTTGCTGCTGCTGCTTCAGCAGGGTCACAGAACACCTGCTCTGTCCTGCTGTGGGTGACAGATGCTCCCAATGTCACCACCCGTTTGTCTGGGGGAGACAGGGACAGCTGTGCTGGAGGCTGAAGGGTTTTGTGCAGCAGTTCATTCACCAAGTTTCCTTTCATTCATTCCCTCGGGGTTCAGACAGTGACGGTGTCACAGGGATTCCCAAGGTGTGCAGGTATCCCATCAGGTGTGCAGATCCCCAAATTTCACCTGGCACAAGGAGCAGCCGTCAGGCTGAGGCTCCCTCTGCAGAAATAAACAGTTTGCTGCCAATCAATCAATTTCTCTGGCTGACTTGCCATCAGACTGCTGAAATTTCAAATTTTAAGTTTTGTCCCCATTTCGTGGCCAATCACTCAGTTTCTCTGGCTGAGCTGCCATCAAGCTGCTGAAATTTCATTTTTTAACTTTTATCCCCTTTCTGTGGCCAGTCACTCAGTTTCTGTGGCTGACCTGCCATCAAGCTGCTGAAATTTCATTTTTTAACTTTTATCCCCTTTCTGTGGCCAATCACTCAGTTTCTGTGGCTGAGCCGCCATCAAACTGCTGGAATTTCAAATTTTAACTTTAATCCCCGTCCCGTGGCCAGGTCCCTGTTTGGTGACAGGATTTTCCCAGGAAATCTGGCAGAGAGCTCAGTGCTCCAGCTGAGCTCTGCTCCCATGGCCCCGAGCAAGAGCAGGAGCTCCGTGACCATTAACATACACCACACCAAACATCCCAGTGAATAAACAAAAGGCTTTCAGCGCTCCCAGCGCTGCCTCTAATGCTCCAGGTCTGCTTTTCTCACCCGGAAACTCCGAGGTGCTGGTTAGTTTTTAACAGCTGGGATAATTGTGGGCTTTGTTGACCTGCCGGGTCTCTAAAAGCTGATAGAGCAGGGGGGAGACTGTTCTTTTCCTCCCATTAAACCCCAGGAACGGCTGTGGGAGCCTTTCCTGCCCCTGACACTGCTTTGTTCAAGGTGACAGAGCAGGAAAGGCAATTCCTCGGGGGCAGGACTGTCCCTGCAACGTGTCCTTGCTCAGAGAACGATGATCCAAACCTCAAGGCTGCTGTGCAGATGATAAATAGGATGATTTTTATGAGGGATGCAGACAGCTCCTCCTCTTCCCCTCACCACCCATCATTTCCCAGCCAGGTAATTAAGTTATTTACCTTTATAAACTATGAACCCTGCACGCAGGTGCACGAATTTTGGTTTTATTAAAACATGATGATGTCTCTTTCATCAAGCTGGTGGCGTTTTGCTGTGCCTGCAGCCTGCCTGCATTATTGATGTGGGCATAAGGCAGTTTGATCAGATTTAATTTATTATTTACTTCTCCAAGCCACCCTTGCTTGTAATTTCAGGACCTGTGTGTGATTTTTGGGGTCAGGATTGCTGAGTAGATTATTCAGGTTTCAATTTAAGGACAGCTCTCCCTCTGGCCTAAGATCAGGGCTGGTTAAGGATGAAATGTTGGTGCTGCAAAAGATGTAAAAACTCGTGGATTTTGTTGGATCAGTGGGGAGCAGCTCGTGCAACAGCTCTTGACACTTCTGCAGATGAATTTACTCAGGTTGGTTCTCTGCTGGAAAATCTGACACTCACTGTGGATTCATCCAAAAGGAAAGACTCGTCCAAGTCCTAAAATGCCTCTAACACATTAAAAATGAAGTGCATTATGAGAAGAATTCCATCCCAGCTCAGAGAAGTGTCTGTGCTGAGGAGCTGGAGGTTTCTTGAGCTGCCAACCATGCAAATGTGGAGGTTTTTCAGATGAAATGCTGATAATTTATCTCAAAATGGGGAACAAATGAGGGGAGACTCCAGCACTGCTCAGCACTGGGCTCTGAGGCTGCTTCCCTTCTTGTTCTGAGCTAAAAATTCTCCTTTTCTCCTTAAAAAGCTTTCTCTTGATCCCTCTAGTGATACAAATCAGTTAACAATGAACTGCAGATTTGTTGGAAATTGAGCTAAAAATATTATTTACAAATTGGTGGCTTAGATATTTTGAATTGGCTTCTAAAGGTAAATGAGCCTTTAATTTCAAGTAGCCCATAATGCTTTAGCTTTCCTGGATTAAATTGAAATTCACTCTGGGCATTTCTGGGAATAAATTATTGGTCATTCCCCTTTCTCTGACTTTGACACGTGTGAAAAATATTGTGGTGTTTTCTAGAGGAACAAACTGCAGTGATGTGATTTTTTTTTAAAATTTTTCCCCTAAGACACTGCTGATTGTGAAAAGTAAAAAAAAAACCCAAAAAAGCTGCAAGGCTAGGGTTGTAGAGCCTCTTTCATTATGGAAAAGTGATGCAAGGCTTTAGGAATATGGTGGAGGTGTTTAGTGGTGAGGAGGGAGCTGCTCCAGCCCCAGGGAGGTTTTGGTCTCTCTGTTCTGAGAAGCTGCAGAATGAGCCACTGTAAATTTTGCAGTTTTTCAGGTTTTTTTGCTGAACTTCCACGTTCCAGCTGCGGCTCAGAGGGGAGGAAATGGGGCTGCCCCTCTCTAAGAATTGGGAAGTGGGTGTGTGCTGGGCTCGCTCATTTCTGCTAAAATTCTTGTTAAAATCTTGTTTGTGTAAAGAACAATTTCACAATTTTAAAGAACTGATGGCCCCACTGGGATTCCACCACGGAAGAGGCAAATGCTTTTGTTTCCCCCCTATTTTTGCTTGTGGCTGGAGCTGGTTAATTGAGGATTTTGGGAAGACAAGTGTTGGGGAACCAGCTGCTCTTCTCTGCTTTTGGTGGCTTTGGAAATCCCATGAGCACAAACTTCCCTCTGTGGTGTCTCTCCCAATCTGAAGTTTGAAAACACACAAATAACAGCTTGGTGGCAACTCAATATTAATGCAACTTTTTCCTCTTTGAACCTGCAGGTTCAAATGAGGCCTAAAGTGCTCCCAAAAAAGTGATTTTTTTTATTTTTCAGCTGCTGCACGCCTGTCTCCTGGGAGTGCTGATGCACTGTTTGCTGCCACTGCAGATTTTTTGCCATTTGTTTCTGGTAGTCTGTGCCAAGTGACTGTGAATTCCACCAGCCTTGGCATTTTTTTATATATTTTTTTGGCTGAATCTCGCTGCCTTTGTGCAGTAAGCTTGTGGTTTTCTTTCCAAATATTTGCCTTCCAGTATTTGTGTGGTTTAGGGCAACCAGTCACCCAAGAGTATCAAACCCAGAGTGATTTACAAACAGCCTGGGACTGAAATGCTCTCGATCTTGTCTGGTCAGCAAATATTTGCCATTGGGCCATCTGAGATCCTGTGCCCTGCTCTGTGCCTGCCTGATGGAATTGAGCAATTAATTCCTGATGGAATTGAACAATTAATTCCCATTTTCCTTGGCTCAGTGGTTTCCCACAGGTTCTGCTTCCAGCCAAGGCTCTGCTGGTGGTTGGTAAATAAGATGTTGGTGAAAGGGCTTGGGGGGAGATTGGTGTTGATGTTTTTCTTGGTGAAATGGAGGAGAGAAGGAGGAGAAGGAGAAGGAGAGGAGAAGGAGAGGACTTGGCCACTTGCTGCCCCTTTTAACTCTTTGCAGCAAGGAGAGGTGAGGATTTACTGCAGGTTCACACCCTGGTCTCCAGCTCTATGTGACCTACTCATTGTAGGGGTCAAGATGACATTTATAATAACTGTGCCTTGTCTTTTTTTTTTTGATCATTTCTAATGGGTTTGGACAGCAAACATGGTTTTACACCCTCCCCATCCATGAAACTGAGTTAAGATGGGAAAGTTTGGAGCAGGAAGTGCCTGTTTGGTTCTCAGGAATCTCTTGGAGACTTCAGGACCTTTCCAGGATCTGAAGGGGGTTACAACAAGGCTGGAGAGGGAGATTTCACAAGGACATGGGGTTATGGGACAGGGGAAAATACCCCTTGGTGGGGTGCCAGAAACTGATGTCTTGGGGAGGCTGAGCTGGAACTGAGACTGGGCAGAGCCAGAGAATAAAGTAGAGATTTACTGAAAGGCCTTTAAGGTTCATCTTGGGCAGGACAAGGGCCTGGCCAGGGCTACACCCAAAGTGGACCCAGAATGGACACAAAATGGACACAAAATGGACAAATGGTCACAAGGTCTCACACTTTTATAAGTTTTGTTCCATTTGCATATTGGGGTTTAGTTGTCCAATTACAGCTTCAGGTTGTGAGGTCCCATCCTTCTTGTTTTCTCTCTTTATTCCATTGTTGTTTGTGCTTTTGGGCCTGAAAGTTGTCCTTGGTGTGCAGCAGGAAAAGGATTTGTTTTGTGTCCCTGCTGTGTGCAGAACTGAGTGACACTGACTGTGAGCTCAGAGCTGCACCCCTGGGCAGCACAGAACCTGAAATACATCACAGCTCAAACTTAGGGCATCAGGAATGGCCTTAAACTGAAGGAGGGCTGGTTCAGAGATGGGATATTGGGCAGAAATTCTTCCCTGTGAAGGTGGGCAGGCCCTGGCACAGGGTGCCCAGAGAAGCTGTGGCTGCCCCTGGATCCCTGGCAGTGGCCAAGGCAAGGTTGGAGCACCCTGGGACAATGGGAGCAGTCCCAGCCCATGGCAGAGAGTTGGAATGGGATGAGATTTAATGTCCATCCCAAACCATTTTGGGACTTTTCTTGTGTTCTCCCAGTCTGGGAACCTGCAGCACCTGTGGGAATCCAGCTCTGAAGGTGTTTTGGCTTTGAATTTTGGGGCTGAAATCTTTAGGGCTGCAAAGGGACAGGGACAACCCTCCTGGACTGGTGTCCCTGGAACTGGGATTTCCCCTCCATGTCCCTCCATCCTGGTTTTCCTCCTGTTTTCCTCCTCCCTGACATTTGTCAGGGACCTTCACACAGTGGGTTTGGGGTACAGGGATGGGATTTCCAGGGACAATGAGGCAGCAGGGATGGGAGGGATGTTCCTGCTGTTCCAGGGGAAATGCAAAGTGAGGGCTGAGTTCTGGGGAGGGGGAGCAGAGCCAGAGTGGGGAACTGAAAGGTGGAATTGTCTTTGAGCATCTCCTGAAGCCCCTCAAAGTGGGGAAACACTCAGGGGGACTTTGCTTCTGCCACACCCGAGCCTTGGGGCTCAATCTCCTTTTATTGCCCTGTTTATGGTGTCAAGGAAAGATGGGCAAGAAGAATTTACCAGAAGAAAATTTCCAGAAGAATTTATCAGGAGATTTTTCAAATGAAGACCCTTTGCACTTCGCCCTCTAAAATATTCCATTTTGACTTAATTAAAAATGAGCTCTGGCTTAAAATTATCTGGATTTTGACAGTGTAAAAGCCCTTTAAAAGGCATGATGAGAACTTCTTTGGCAGTTTGGAAGTAGCCATAACTCACACCAGGTACTGGCACTGCTGTCCTCTTTCTGGTGGCTGTTTTACAGGCACCCTAATTATTTTATTATATATATTTTAAATAGAATTTAATTATTTTTAAATTATGTATTTTAATGATATATAATTAAATGTTAAAATTATAATTTAATTATATATTTTATTATCTATTTTAAGGCAGAGTCAAATCATTGTGCTTGCAGCTGTGAGAATAAAAAGAAGCCTTTAGTTGTTCAAATAACAAAAAAAAAATATTAAATTTTAGCTGAACCCTTGATGTGTTTGATTATAACCCGCATATCTTTCAGTTCCCAAACCTGATGGTGAAAATATTCACGTGTTGTGAATATTTTGGTAGATTTTAGTTTAAAAGTGTTGTCAAAGTTGTTGAAAACAACTGAAGAATTTGTATCCCTGCTTGCCAATTGTCAATTATTCAATTTTTTTTTTGAAACAGGTAATAGTGAACCCAAAGCCTTACGAATAAAGGGGTTAATTAAACAAAGTGAATATAAAATACTCCTCTGGGTTCAGACCTGGAATTCTCACTAATATCTGTGTTTTATTTGGATAATGCTCCAAACTCCTGAACTGATCCCATTTCCCAGGACACTCTTTCTGTCCTATTTGTTTCCTTATCCCATTCATCCTCAACTTTGGGGGAAAAAATTTTCCTTGGATTAAAATTGTGCCAAAAACACCTGTAGATTTAAAAGCACAGTGGGTTTTTCACCCACACCTGCAGGGCGCAGGAGTTCCAGAAGGTTCTTGGTGTGCAAAAATTGACCCGAGTGCCTGAACTTTGTGAAATCCTGATAAATATCTCCTGCTGGGAGACCTGCTCAGCTCTGAAAGCCTGTTCATGCATAAAATCAGAGATCCTGCCTCTGCCTTATCCTTCAGAGACTGAAATCTCTGAATAAAATGAGACTTTTCTGCCTTTTTAAAATAAATAATAATAGTAAAAAATCTAGTTTATAGCTCATAACTTCCCTAGTGCAAGAGAAATATTGAAATATTTAAGGCAACAACAGCAAATTCCAATTTGCTTAGAACAAAGTGTGTGGGATGAGAACACCTGGGTTTAGTCAGTAGAAAAATGGGTTTTTTGTACTTGGGTTACCTGGGAAAATTGCTTGGTGGAGGAGTGCTGGGAGCAGAATCCTCAAGGATTTAATTGTTAAAAGGCCTGGTTAATCTGTGTTGAGGAATTTTCTGAAGTAATAACTAATGAGTTTGCATGAGAATTAAGGAAAAACCACAGGGCACAAACCTTAAATTATTTTTATTGTTTTAGAAATTACAGGAACAAAAGGGGCACCCTGGGCTTGTGCTTGTGAAGATTTAAACCTTGTCCAAATCCAAGTTTCTCTCTGCTGAGCTTTGGGATGAGTCAAGCTTGTTTTGCTGATTTCCTGAGGGTTTTATCCAGCGTTTGACCTCCTCTGTGGATACAAAATCCTGTCTGAGCACTTCTTCCCTTGTTATTCCTCAGCACAAATCCCACGTTTCTTCCTCTACTTTCATCGTGCTGTATCTTAAATTGTCATTATATAAATTGTCATTTTACCAAAGGAACACTTAATAGCAGGTTATCCTCAAATGGACTGAAAAACAAGCATAAAAACAGCAGGCTCTGCATTTCAACCACTCTGAGCATTTTAGTCAATTTAACTGCTTCACTGCCTAATAACCAGAAGGTTGAAATAATTTTTTTTGGTGTGTGGAAAGCTCCCCAAGTTTTATGCAAATCACTCCTCTGGTGAGCAGCTCATGCTGAAGGGGCAGGAGGGTTAAAAGTGATTTTTTTTCTCTGAGTGTTTAATTGCTCTCAGTCTGGAGCTGAGGTGTTGTATTTCAATGAGCTGCCATACCTGGGTTCTGTTAAATTTTAAACCTCCATTAGGAATGTGAACTTTATTGGGTTGGATGAGCAGGAAGGAGGTCTAAGGTTCATTTTGGCTGTCCCAAAGGGAGTTCTCACGTGGTGTTCCCAGCATTGCTGGGCTGGGATAGACTGGGAATTCTCCTTGGGTAAGTTTGGGTTCATCTGCTCCATCTGAACCAAAATGGGGAAGTTTTTTGGGAGGGTTTTCTATGCAGAAATAAGAAATTATAGAAATAATCAAAAGGGGGGATTCCTTTGGCTGAAGAGGGTAAATGTGGTTCATTCTTTGCTCTTTCCCACCTCACTGGGCCATAATGCAGCTTAGAAGTGCAAGAAAAAGGCTTATTTGCTTTTAGGAATGTGTTGTTCTTTCCCAGCTGATTCACAACTTGAGGCCAACACAGAATTCTTCCTCCTTTATTGCAGGAGTTCTGTAGTTTCCTATCAGCCCCAGAGGCTGATCTCTGTGTTGGTTTGTCAAGGATTTTTATAACTATTGATCACTGATTACCTTTTCTGAAGGCTTCAGCCTGCTCTCCTCTCTCTGATAACAGTAACAACGTTCTGTCTCGTGCTCTGGAGAGGCAGAAATGCTGGACAGTGCCAGGGGCTGTCACCCAAATGCTGAAGGTGTCCCCAAGCCAGGTGCTGAGCTCTCAGACAGGTCATGTTCAATAAGGTGGAGCCCTCAATGGCCTCAGAGAAGCAGCTGCTCAAATGAAGGTGGTTGAGGAAAATATTGACTGGAATTAAGATTCACTGGCTTTTTATTCTTTGTAGAAAACTGCAAATTCTTTGGTCAAAAACTCTTACCAGGAGGGAGAAGAAAAAACCCATCCCTTCATTTTAATTCTCAAGTGCACTTCATGGAAATGTGCTATTTGCAGTTTTGGTACTTTTTCCCCTAAAATAGATGTCACTGGATAAAAATTGCTCTTCAGAATGAAAAGATGTCATTTGGTGGAGTTTTTTTTATCCCATGTTTGTATTTCTGTGTCTCTGCACAATGTGATGTGTCCAATGCAGCAGGGCTGTGACTGCAGGCAGGTGATGCACACTTAAACTAGTTTGATTTAATGATTTAGATCCTTCCCAACAGAGAAATTTATCCTTGTCTGAGTTTGTTGCATTTTATCTTCTTTTTGCCAGAGCTGGGATTAAATGCTCGAGATGGTATTTCTTGTTCAGACTGAGATGTTTATTAATTCTTATCTATATTATAGTCTCACAAACTGTGAGTTCTACAGCACTGCTTGCTAACTAAAAAATGGAGCCCCGTCTCTCTCTCTACAAGGCCTTTTAAGCACAAACTGTCCAAATATGAAATGACCCCTAAATTATTTTTACTTTTAACCCAATAACCAACCACCCGTGGCCCGCAATGTGGATTTTTCTACCCAATTACAAAATCCCACCCAGACCAAGGAGAAGAAGGTGAAAAAGGACTCACCCTCTGCCCTAAACCCTCCATCTTGCTTTATATATATATTACTATATTCTAAACCATTAAACTCTAAGTTTTCCACCCTGTGATATCACACACTTGTATCCAAACTCCACACCCACAATCCCAGTGCTGTCACTCAATTTTGGGAGCCTTTTCTACAGCCTCATGTCAATGCAGTGTTTGCTTGGGGGCCAGTGAACACAGAAAGTCTGGAATTCTCAGTGCCCAGGGCTCCAACACGAGTTCCCAGACCGGTTTGTGCTGCTGGATTGCAGCTGGATGATCTCAGAGCCAGTGGTGGGCAGCAGAGCAGATTAAATCTCCCCCAGGAATCCCTCCAGCCTCACCTGGAGGCAGGATCAGCTCTGCCCGTGCTCAGCAGGAGCTGCTGCCAGGACATGAAGCTGTAGCAGGAATCCTGAGCAGCCCCTGGAGCTGCCAGAGGGGGATTGAGGTGAACTCCGCGGGATAAATGTGCAGGAAATGCAATTATCTCCCACCAAACACCCATCGCAGGGGGGACAGTGACATCTTGTGGGCTCGGCTTGCAAGTCTCACCAGAAAATCAGCGCTGGCCCCTTCAAAAGTTGGGTTTTAATGCTCTTTTCTACCTCTGCCTGGGACTGGGGTGGGTATAAATACCCAGCAGCTCCGTGTTGGAATGTTTGGCTGTAAGGAATTATGAGATGCAGCCCAGGTGATGTGCAAAGTCACTTTTAAGCTTCAGAAAGTTCTCAGGGAAGTGTCACAAAGTGAAATTAAAAGACTCCAAACCCTTGTGCTAGTTGTGAATCAGATATAAACTTAATGTCTCCTGTTGTTTCCTTTCTTCAACCCCAAATGTAGAGGGTGAACCTTGTGTTCTCCTCCATCTGGATTTAAAAATGAGTGTTCCAGAGGAGTTACCCAGCTCTGTCTGTGTTTTCCTCCACCTGGATTTAAAGCTGGGTGTTCCATAGGTCACAAAGACCTGTTGTCTGTAATCTAGATTTAAAGCTGAGTGTTTCAAAGGAGGTCAAACAGATTTGTTTTCCTCAGTCTGGATTTAAGCTGAGTCTTTTAGAGGAGTTTACCCAGCTCTATCTGTGTTTTCCTCCCTCTGGATCTAAGGTGAGTATTCCAGAGGTCACAAAGATGTTTTCTGTGATCTGGATTTAAGGTGAATGATCCAGAAGTCACAAAGATGTTTTCTGTGCTCTGTATTTAAAGCTGAGTGTTCCAGAGGTCACAAAGATGTTTTCTGTCATCTGGATTTAAAGCTAAATGTTCCAGAGGTCACAAAGATGTTTTCTGTAATTTGGATTTAAAGATGAGTGTTCCAAAGGTCACAAAGATCTGTTTTCCTCTATCTGGATTTAAAGCTGAGTGTTCCAAAGGTCGCAAAGATTTCTTTTCCTCAGTCTGGGTTTAAGCTGAGTGTTTTAGAGGATGTTCCCCAGCTCTATCTGTGTTTTCCTCAATCTGGATTAAAGGGGAGTGTTCCAGAGGTCACACAGATCTGTTTTCTGTGATCTGGATTTAAAGTTGAGTGTTCCAAAGGAGGTCAAACAGCTCTGTGTTTTCCTGGTCTGGATTTAAAGCTGAGTGTTCCAGAGGTCACGAAGATGTTTTCTGTGATCTGGATTTAAGATGAGTGTTCCAGAGGTCAAACAGATCTGTTTTCCTCAATCTGGATTTAAAAATGAGTGTCTCAGAGGAGATTACCCAGCTCTATCTGTGTTTTCCTCTATCTGAGTTTAAAGCCGAGTGTTCCAAAGGTCACAGAGATTTGTTTTCTGTGATCTTCTAAAACTGAGTGGTTTAGAAGAGGTTCCCCAGCTTTATCTGTTTTCCTCAATCTGGATTTAAAGTTGAGTGTTCCAGAGGTCACAAAGATACTGTCTATGATCTGGATTTAAGCTGAGTGTTCCAGAGGAGGTCACACAGATCTGTTTTCCTCTATCTGGATTTAAGCTGAGTGTTCCAGGGGAGGTGGAGCAGGTCTGTTTTCCTGATCTGGATTTAAGCTGAGTGTTCCAGGGGAGGTCACACAGATCTGTTTTCCTCTATCTGGATTTAAGCTGAGTGTTCCAGAGGAGGTCACACAGATCTGTTTTCCTGATCTGGATTTATTCTGAGTGTTCCAGAGGAGGTCACACAGATCTGTTTTCCTGATCTGGATTTATTCTGAGTGTTCCAGAGGAGGTGAAGCAGATCTGTTTTCCTGATCTGGATTTAAGCAGTGTTCCAGAGGAGGTGAAGCAGATCTGTTTTCCTGATCTGGATTTAAGCAGTGTTCCAGAGGAGGTGAAGCAGAT
>JBBMKD010000085.1:3918340-3940003 GCA_037834095.1 Argya squamiceps | reverse complement strand
CTGTCTGTGTTTTCCTGATCTGGATTTAAGCAGTGTTCCAGAGGAGGTGAAGCAGATCTGTTTTCCTGATCTGGATTTATTCTGAGTGCCCCAGAGGAGGCCCCCAGCCCTGACTGTGCCTGTCTGTGTTGCAGCAGCCAGCAGAGCAGCCAGCAGAGCAGCCACGACGATGACTCTGCGCGGTTCCTGAGCCCCTTCACGCGTGAGGACAGGTGAGTCTGAGCTGCTCCAGGCCCTGATTTATTTCCCTTGCACTTCTCACAGCTGTTTAACAAAAAAAGTGATTTAAATTGGTCTGATCAATGTCTGAAAAGCTGCATTTTTCATCACCTTGGAAGTGGGACAGTGCATCCAACCCTTGAAATAGCCAGAATTCTCTTTTGAGGCTCATTCCCCAAACTCCAGCTGCTGCAGCAGCTTCAGCAGAGGTGCTGTGTGTTGGCAGTTAGCACCTCTGATCCTTAAAAACTCACAGATGGAATTTCCTGGGTGGATCCTGTCCTCAGCAAAGACACCTCTGAGCTTGGTTGTTTTATTCCCTTTTGATGTGTTGTTGTGGCAGTGCTGAAGGCCAGAACTTGTGTGCAGCACCTGGGACAGAACTGCTGTGAAGTTCCAGGAGAAACTTTTAATTTGGGTTGATTAATGACCATTTCAAATTGCAGCATTGGCACAAAAGCTGTTGAAAACTGATTTTTGCTGTTTATTTTGGTGCATGATTTATGAATGTTGCTTTGCTCAGAGCCACATGATGAGGAGGAGTTTTGCTGCATCTTGTAGGTCAACTTCTGAGCCTGAATCAGCTGAGTTTTCCTGCACTGGGCATGAACTGTGAGCCCTGAGTTATCACTGATTTATTTTCCTTGCGCTTCCCAGAGCCATCTAAAAACAAATGTGATTTTTGTTGGTCTTAGTAATGTTTAAAAAGCTGCATTTTTCCTTCAGTTTGAAAGTGGGAAAATGCATCCAGCCCCTGAAACAGCAGGAATTGACTCACTTGAGAGTGACCCTAAGGAGCCAGTTAATGTCCCATGAGGGTTTTTGGCTCACAAGCAGCACTTGGGAGTCCCAGCTCACCTTTTCCTCCACGTTTCACTCCAATTATCCATCTCCCCATGGCTGTGGAGCCCGGACTAATTAACAAAACACCCCTAATTGACTGATGGGTTTGCAGTCAGGTGATAAAGAGTGGGACAGCAAAGGAGGGGAGACCTGAGGGCACCACCTCAGTGTGAGGTGCTGTTATTCCTTTTCAGCTGGAATTCCACGGGGTTGGGATTTGTTAGTGAATTTGTGGTGTAGCAGCAGGGAATCCTTTGGGAGTGCTGCCTGTTTCAGATGGATTTTATAGGGAGCATTTAGGTTGGTGCTGACAATACTTTCCTGGCTGGAAGGGGCAGATTTCGGCAGCACAGACAGATCTCAGAATTATTTATGCAAATCCAGAGCAATGCTGAGCCTACTGACCTCTTATATTTAGGACCAGCAACGTTCCTGCTGCCTAAATTTGATTACAATTAACTTCTCTTTTGGTGGATCTTAAAATTATCCATGTGAGGGATAGTAAATTACCTTTCCTACTGATTTTTTTGTCTCATTTGCTGATGTAATTCCCTCAGCCTCCACTGGTGCAGTCTTCCTTTGGATATTGGTGGTTTGTGCTCATGAAACTGCAGCAAAAAACAACTCAAACATCAAAACTTTTAATGTAAGCTGGACAGGAATTAGTGAGAAGGCTGACAGAGCCTTTGAGAGCTTGCTGTCTGCTATTATAAATAACACAGATGAAGGTTGTTTTTGAGGCATCTTGAATCTTTTAGACCCCCCCCAGAAACTGAACAAGGAGGATTTATTTTTGCTGCTTTTGGGTGGTATTTTTTGACTTTTTTTAACAAAGAGTCCTGCAAGCACAGATAAGGCTCCAAGGCAAGTTCTGGTCACTTTTCCATGGACTATTCTACATCAGCTCTTTAAAAACCCCCCAAAAACCCCACAACCACCCAGGATTTGGTCAGAGCTGTAGGATGTGAGCAGGAAGGAGGGCAGGGAGCCATGTGCTGTGCCCTGGAAGATTCACCTTGCCTTGGCACACTGCCCTGGCATTCCTGAGCAGGGCAGGAGCTGAAGGAGCAAGAGATGCTCAGAGCAGGGCACGAGCTGCACCCGCCTCAGGACAGCTGGGAAAGTGCTGAAAGAAGCTGTCCCCAGCCAAAAGCAAAGGGCTGCTGAGCTGCTGAGTTGATTCTGGGATGAAAAAACTGAAGAACACACAGCTGAGGATGGCTGGAATCCTCCCAGGCCGGATCTTCACCCAAGGAGCTGCTGGTGGAGTTCCCCTCTCAGCATTTCCAAGGGCCACGCTCCAGCTCCTGGAGGTTTTAGGAGAAGCCTGAACATTTTCCCCCTGCTCTGGCTGCGTTTGGGGCTCTCTGGCCATCCTTTCCCTGGGGGTGTGAGTGCTGCTGCTGGCTGGAGGGTTGGGAAGTGCTGCCATGGTCCAGCAGCCCTGCCCTGGCACGGCGTCCTGTCACCCCTGCGTCACCTCCCTGAGGAAAAAACTCTCCCTCTGCAAATCCGTGTGAGTTATCCTGCCTGGGGGATGCTGAGAGTGAGCCACACTTCATCTTGGGATAGCAATATCCTTCATGGGTATTTTTGGAAGGCAGAATGGAGTGGGATGTGCTGGAAGGAGGTTTTGTGTGGGTTTAGGGGCTTTGCTTGCTGATTGCCTGGGTGAGTCACTTTGTGCCTCTGTTTGTGAAATCAGAGTTCCTTTTTTACCTCACAGGAAAACAGAGGTGGTGATTTAAAGTCTGAGTGGCTCAGATGCTGAAGCACCACTTCTGTGTGAGTACAAATTCAGGCAGAGCTGAGGGTAGAGGGTCCAAATGATTGTGCTTGACTTAAAATAATTCCAGGGGTGGGTAAGGCTGGGATGGAGCCACAGAGTTGGATGAGAAGTGTGCACATGAGAGATCCCATAATCACTGAAAGGAGAAAAAGTTATGCATGAATTACCTTGAATTTTCACCAAATTAACCCCAAATTCATGAGCCTGTCCCTGCTTGATCCATGGAGTTGTTGTTATCATGACACTGAGGCACCCATCAGGTTTAAGGGTGCAAAGTGTGTTTTAATTAAAAGTTAAGTCACTGAACCAGAGGAAAAATCAGTCCTTAGACTCAGCCTAAGGAGGAGACAAACTGTTGAAGAGAGGAGAGTGTGGAAAGCAAGGTTGGAAATGGAGGAGAGGGAAGTGAGTGGCAGTTTACAAGAGATAATAAAGAAACTATTTACACAAAACCCCAAATAAATCAGAATTATTTACATTTACACTGCTATAAATCCAAATGATTTACATGGAGATCATATCTGATGGAGGAAATGGGGAAGCACAGTTAACTTTAAGATCTCTGCCTCTGATATATCCTGCATTTCAATTCCTTAATCTGTGCAGCTCCTAATTCTGCAGCCCCAGGGCTGCAGGGCTTGCTGTTGCTCTGAGCAATCTAATAAAGATTTCTCAAGCAGTGAATCAAAATTCACCAGACAGCTTTCCAGGGAATTAGGGAAAAGCTCGTGACAGAAACAACTTTAAGAAATTCTGTTGGCTGCTTGAATTTTCCCAGGAAGTTGAGAGAAGAGCAGAAAAGACATCAAAGTTTGAAAATTGGGTAAATTCTGTATTATTTATGTTCTTAGGGCTTGTTTATTCTGCATATTTCTCCCTCTTCCCTTTGGCACAACATTCTGAGCCCCTTTTCCTGCAAAGAACCAGCACAGACCCTTGGTAGGAAGGGTCCTGATCCACTCAGATCCCTGAGGAGATTTTATCCCTCGCAGATGGATCATCTGCAGGGAAGTTTTTAAAACTGTTTTTAAAACTGGACAAGGCTTGGAGGCTGCTGAGCCCTCACAGGGTCCCTGATGCTTTTGCAATAACTTGAAAGTGAGTTTGGATTTGGATCTAGCTCAGAACTCTGAGGCAGGTTGAGTTAATATTAAACAGGGGTTTAAGCAGAATGATATAAGTTGGTTTTTTTTGTAAGAAAGATGGTTAATTGTTGGATCTAATCACCAATAACAAGAAGAGATGACTGAGAAGCATTCCACGAGGTTTTTTTTAATTTTATTATCAGTCTCAGTGAAAGTGGAGACATAAAAAATAATAAAACTCACACCATAACAACAGGAACTAAAGTTCTCTTTGTTTGAAGGCTTCTTAAAAGTTTTTTAGCCAATAAACAAATACTAAAAGCTTGCAAGCATCTACTTAAGCCAATCACTAAACACTACATGTACACCTTAAAACATACAATAGTAGCTTGGTCTATATTCTTTTGCAGCTCAGAAACTTTCTATGCTCCAGATATTTCAAAGCCCAAAATTGAACTCTGTTTCAAACCTCTGTCTGTGTAAGCTTATGTGAAAGCCCTCTGCTTTTTCAGTTCCCACAGTTAATATTTAGATTATGTCCCTTTTTTGCCCCTCTTGCCTCTGGCTGACAAGAGCAGCTGAAGCTCATCTCTGCTCTCCTCAGCCTGGCAGAGCTGGTGAGTGAAAACACCACAGTCTGCTCCTCAGATGCCATCACTGCTCGTTTTTTTGTGTTTTATTGGAAGTTCTGTCCCTGCTGGGGTGGTTTGGGCAGGATTAGATCAGTCCTGAGGTGTTTTGCCTGTCCCTGGCAGACCCTCACTCTCTCCTGATGCTCAGGAACACGAGGAGGAGGTGCAGAGGTGTTTTAGTCTCCTTCTTTTTCCTTCTCTGAGACCCCGGCTGGAAGCCCTGGGGTGGAGGGCTTAAAATAAAGCTTAAAAAATAAAAGCTTAAAAAATAAAGCTTTAAAATAAAGCTTAAAAAAGGAAATAGGAGGAAATAAATCTCTGAGCCCTGGACAAGCTCCTCACTTTCCCTTCCTGTTCCCAGAGCAGAAGTTTGTTGTGTAACCACTCTTCACTTCCAGGCTGTCGGTGATGGTCACCCCATCAGCTCTGTGTCCTGGGAATGTTGGGATTTTTGGGATGTTGTGGTGGAGAAGAGGCTGGGATGATTTCTGGGGGCTGGAACTTGGTGTGAGTGACCCAAAGGTGCTTCCCTGTGCTCCTCCAGGTGTAACTCAGCTGGTTTTGCCCACACCTGAGCCCTGCAGTGAGGCAGTGCCCACGGTACAGAATGGTTCACTGCAGCCCTGGTTCTGTGCCTGAGGTGTTTTGGTTTTCTGAAATCCTTTTCCCAGGGAATTTTCTGTAAACAGGAGAAGGGTTTTTGTAACTGTAACTTTGTTATTCATTCCGTTCCCTAGGAGGGACTTCTTCTTGATGTCCCTCTGCTCTGACCAATGTGGGTGAAGAGGTTTTGCCTTTGTGTCACCAATCCAATTGGTCTGTGTAAAATAGTATAAAAGGGAGACACATCCCAAAAATAAAGGAGTCATTTCAGCCTTCTGAATCTTGGAGTATTTGTCATTGTGGTGTAAAACAGCATCAGGGATGTCTTTCTAAGCTAGGCAGTGTGGGATGCATTTAAGGGTTTATAAGTGTCCTTCCAACCTTACTGATGTGCCCAAACCCAAAGGATTTGGGAATTTTAGCTGTCCTAGTCATGCTGACAGAACAAATGGATGCTGGGATGGTGATCTGTGCAATCTCTGGGTTCTCCTCTCCTAGATCCCTATCAGGTGCTGATCAATCAGAGAAGTGGCAGGTCCACCCATGATGAATGAGACATCTCCTGCTCAGCCCGCTCTTTTTTGTTGTAAATCTTGGTTTCACCCTATTATCTGAGAGCCTTTACAGTTGCAAATGGGTCTCGGTGGTCGGAGACGCCTTTCACAATATTTGGAAATCTAAACTTGCAGCGTGGTTTTAGGTTATAACATACAGCATACTCGATACACGAATTTATTTTAGAACATATATCACATCTCAGCTTTGTGCATCCTACCCCACAGCAGCAGTGCATCTGGCTCAAGGCTCCAAGGCAGCTGCTCCTTTAAAACCGACTTGCCTGTGATGGGAGAAATCTGAGAGCAGAGCAGAGAGCCGGGTGCCTCCTGCGCAGCTCAGCTCGGGCTCTGTGGAGCTCCCTGCAGGGCTCTGCCCTCTCATCATCCTCGTCACTGCTGCTTCCTCTGGGGCCAGCCTGCAGTGACCACAGCAGCCCCCCAAAAAAAAGCCATCCCAGGGGCTGCCTCCTTGGCAGCACTGCATCCTTCCACGCTGGACTCCGAGGTCACGGCTCTGTGCTGCTTTTCCCCCTGCCCCACTGTGCGTGTGTAACCCGGCTGGGATTTTATCCTCTTTGACTGCAGCGGTGTTTCCTCTCCCTGCTGCTGAGGGGAGGCTCCCTCAGGTTGCTGGGAGCTGGCCTGGGACAGATTTCCCCCCTCCTGCCGATGACTGTAACCGTGTGAGTGCTCGCTGACCTCTTTCTGCTTCTTTCCCTGCCCATCCATCCCCCCTCCCAGCCTGTGCAGAGCATTTCTTGTGTGTTTTGGTGATGTGGTGGTGTGTGTGGAACCAGGTCAGGCACTGGGATGACCCCAGCCAAGCTCTGTCCTTGAGCCCCTCTGCTTTTTTCCCCTCCAACTTTAACCTAATACCTTTCCTTAAGCTTTCCCTGCTTTCCTTTCCCTTGATGAGCCTTGTCTTTGGCTGCTGAGTGCTGGCTCTGCTGAACCCCTTCCTGGGCCTGCTTGGGGGTCTGGCAAAGCTTCCAGCTCTGTAATATTTCATTATTTCTGCACTCTGGAAAAGGATCTTTGCTCCAGGCTTAGACTTCTTGACATGAGTTTGGGTTTTGTGCAGCACCTGCCACCTGAGAAACCAGGACTGAGGCTGGGTGCCCCGAGGGAGTGTGGCTCTGTGGGCAAAGGGGTTCCTGTTCCTGTTGCCAGCCTTTGTTCTGCCCTGTTGTTGATGCCACTGTCCCTGGGAGAGCCCCTGAAGGTGCAGGAGGGGCTGGGGGAGGCTTTCAGTGCTGCCCTGAAATGCCTCTCTGCAGCCTCAAGTTGTGTTCTTTAGCTGCTTCCTTCCGTCTCAGGTTTCAGAAAGGATTCAGGATCTTTCTGCTGCTCTGCAGTCATCCTTCTAGTGGCTTTTATTCTTAAAGCCAAAAAAAGGCATCGTAGTGTGGGTTTTTCACCATTCTACCTGAAATTGGAGGTTATTTTTTAATAGGATATTGCAGGAGACACCCCACAGATCCAGCTGGGGACAGGAGGTTTGGTTTCTCCAGTGTCTCCCTGGATGATCCCTCAGGCAGTGCCAGCCCAGGGACTCCAGGGTGTTGGACTGCATATAAAGATTTAGCCTGATGGGCTGGAAAGACTCCAGTTCCAACAGGTCTAGAGGCTTCAGGCATTTTAAAGCACTCAGATTTGAGGAGTCTGAGTGAAAAATCTTGTCCTGTTCAGGTGTTGGGCTGTGGTGTGATGGGAATTATTTCAGGCTGTGAGATAACTCAGAATTTCCTTGTCTCTAAGTGCAAAAACCATCAGGCCACAATAGTTCTGCCCAAGGCAGTGACGTCTTGCTGCCTTCTCACAGTGGTTGCAAGTTCCTGGCAATGAAGGCAAAAATCAGGAAACGACTTTCCTTTGAATTGGCCAGAAAATGAGCAGGGGGATTTCTCTGTGAGGCAATGCCATGAGTCACAGAGTTCTGTTACCCAGCTTTGCAGATGCCTGAGCCTCTCCTGGGCTGGGAGAGGTGATTGCACCACCTCAGGCAAAGGGAAGGTTGAGTTCAAACAGGCAGGACAATGAGGGCAGGAAAAGAGCCAAAATTCAGCGTGAGAGCAGGATTTTTTTATTCTAATATTGCACAAGAAAGCAGCAGTTACAATCTGAATCATCCCAGTTTCTGTGCCTTCCTGGTGCTGCCTCTCATTCTCCCGACACAAATATTCTTCCTGCTCCCAAGTCTCTCTGGGGAATTATTTTTTCTCCTGTTCATGGAGGCATGTTTTTCTCCACTCTCTAATTCCAAGGAGCTGAAGGTGCTGTGCTGCTGCTCCACTTTTCCCTCCCTGCCAGGAGCCCAGGGTACAGAGGCTGCAGTCACAGCTCAGAAATGGCTCTGACACTCTCTGCTCTGGCCATGGAACTACAGCTCCCGTCATGCCCAGAGAGAGAGAAATGCATTTTTATTTTTTTTTTCTGGAAATGAAGCCTCATGTGACTTCCCAGCTGCTGCAGCACAGAGGGAGTCCCTGCTGAGGATTTTTCCCAGGGAGATGGAGGTGTGCCCTAGCTGGCCGATGCTGTGATGGCATCTGTAAGGCTGCAGATCACTGCTGACTTCGGGAAGGACTCGGGATTTTACCCACCCGCCACATTTTCCTGGGGATCTGTACACCTGTAACCGAGGTGCATACCAGATTTAACTCTCCTCCTTCCATCCTGACGTTCTCTGTAGCAGTTCTTCCTCTCTCCCCCGTAACATTTCCTGATTTGTTTCTAATTTCCCCTCCCAGCGGTTCTGTCACTAACAGGTTTTGTTTTGCATGTTTCACAGACCCACTGAGGGGTTTTTTTGGTGCTTCCCTAACTCCTGCAGCCTTTTCTTCTTTTTTTTTTTTTTACCATATGGGAGAACCACAGTGTGGCTGAAGTGATGCCTCACAAGACAGCACGTTGAATTCTCTGCCTGAAGGTCATGCACCTTTCCTGGCAAATTAATCTGTCTGAGCCTCCTCAGCCCTTTGTTTGCACTGCGTGGGCACTTGAGGAAGGGAATTTTTGAGTCCCTGGGAGTCTTGCAGAGGTGAGGCTGCTCTGGGGAATGTGAAGCCATACAGAGGATGCCCTGCTGGCTGTGGGGTGTGACTGTTTGGAGGGTACTACTTGCAAAAAGCAACGTTTTCTAATTTCTAAGCTCTCCTTTTGGAGGCAATTATGAGCTGGAACCCCGGGCTAACAGGACCGTGGCTGGGGTTATTTATAGAGCCTGGAATTCCTACCCAGAGCTCAGGCATTTCACAGTGGGCTGTTCCCTTCCGAACACTGCACTTCCTCAGGAGATGTTTCCTGTTTGTTTTCAAGTCCAGGAGCTGCTGCAGCCACAGGGAGCCTCTGCTGTAACGAGGCTGAAACGTGGAATTTCCACTTTTTTCTGAATTCTTTAGCTCAGGATTTGCTGAAATGATGGTTCTTTAGCTCAGGATTTATCCTTCATGAAGTTGTTGTGGTTTTTTTGGGTTTTTTTCCCCCCTTCTCATGCTGCTGTGAACTTGGGGGAAATCACAGTAGAAATGTCCTTAAGGGACATCGGTGGCCTCCTGAAAGAGAGATTGGGGAGCAGATTGTCCCCCTTGTGTGTGGATTTGCTGTTTGTGGATCTCTGTGTCTGCACTGGATGCCTTAGGAGGTTGAAATATATGTTCAGAAGAGCAGGTTTATGTCCCTGCTAAGGCTGTATTTCATGGAATCATGGAATGGTTTGGGCTGGAAGGCACCTTAAACCCATCCTGTACCATGGGCAGGGACAAATTCCACCATCCCAGGCTGCTCCAAGCCCTGTCCAACCCAGCCTTGGGCACTTCCAGGGATCCAGGAGCAGCCACAGCTTCTCTGGGCACCCTGTGCCAGGGCCTCCCCACCCTCCCAGGGCAGAATTCCTTCCCAAAATCCCAATTAAACCTCCCCTGTTGCCGAGGATTTGTGCATTCTGGGCACAGAGGTGCAGTGTGCCAGCTGGGGTTGGTGCAGGCACGCATGAAGGCGTCACAGCACAAACACATGGCAAAACTCACATTTCCTGTGTGCCAAGCCAGGAGCCTTCTCCGTGCTGATGGCCCTTTCCAGGGCTGGTTTTGTTTGGAAAAAAACCAGATTGCTGCCTGTTCCCAGCCTGCTGGACCCTCTGCACCTCTGCAGGAGGGGGATGTCTGTCCTGTTTCCCTCCAGCACAGGCTGAGGGCAGGGCTGGAAAATATTCAGATATACTAATCCACCCTAGATCTGCCAGGGCTGGAAAATACTGAATGTATTAAACTCCCATGGGTCTGCCAGGGGTATAAAATACTGAATATACTGAACTCTTGTGGGTGTGCCAGGGGTGTAAAATGCTGAATATACTAAAATACTGAATGTATTAAACTTCCAGGGCTGGAAAATACTGAATGTATTAAACTCCCATGGGTCTGCCAGGGGTATAAAATACTGAATATACTAAACTCTTATGGGTGTGCCAGGGGTGTAAAATGCTGAATATACTAAACCCCTGTGCAAAGGATGTAAAATATTGAATATAATAAACCCTCATGGGTCTGCCAGAGGTATAAAATATGGAATATACTAAACTCCAGTGGATCTGCCAGGGCTGGAAAATACTGAATATACTAAACCCTCATGGGTCGGCAAGGGATGGAAAATACTGAATATACTAAAGCCCCGTGGTTCTGCAAGGGGTGTAAAATATTGAATATAATAAACCCTTGTGCTTCTACCAGGGCTGTAAAATGCTGAATATACTAAACCCCCATGGACCTACCAGGGGTATAAAATACTGCATGTACTAAACTCCCCTAGGTCTGTAAGGGATGTAAAATATTGAATATACTAAACCCCGTAGGTGAGCCAGGGCTGTGAAATATTGAATATACTAAACCCCCATGGGTCTGCAAGGGATGTAAAATATTGAATATACTAAACCCTTGTGATTCTACCAGGGGTGTAAAATACTGAATATACTAAACCTTCGTGGGCCTTCCAGGGGTGTAAAATGCTGAATATAGTAACCCCCCTAGATCTGTAAGGGATGTAAAATATTGAATATACTAAACCCCCGTGGTTCTGCAAGGGGTGTAAAATATTAAATATGCTAAACCCCCGTGAGTCTACCAGGACTGTAAAATATTGAACATACTTACCCCTTGTGGGTCTGTAAGGGGTGTAAAATACTGAATATACTAAACCCCCGTGGGTCTGTAAGGGACATAAAATGGTGAATATACTAAACCCCCGTGGGTCTGCCAGGGGTGTGAAATATTGAATATACTAAACCCTTGTGGTTTTATCAGGGCTGTAAAATGGCGAATATACTAAACCCCCATGATCTGCCAGGGATGTAAAATATTGAATATACTAAACCCCCGTGGTTCTCTAAGGGGTGTAAAATACTGTAAAATACTGAATACACTAAACCCCCGTGGTTGTGCTCCCTGGGGGTGGGTGTGTGACCACGCCTGTGCCCAGGGGAGCAGCAGCGCGGTGGTTTTGCAGAGGCTGAGCTGCCCTTCGGTGTGTTCAAACCCTTCGGTGCGTTCAAACCCTGCTGTAAACTCCTCGGCGGGTCTCTGCACGCTCCCGCTGCGCGCCTGAGCACCGGGGGGATGATGAATAAGCACTTTGAAGCAGGGATGCTCCTCTCCCTCCGAGCCTCCCCGTCCTCCTGAGCTCTGCAGTGTTCTCCCTGCCTCCCTCTGCCAGGGCGCTCTGGGGCTGCCCTCAGGGGCTCTAGGTTGATTTCCTGGAGCAAATCAGGCCAGGGAGAAGCTGGGGGGATGATGAGTGTGGCGGGATGAAGTCAGCGTGCTGCGCCAAATGCGGGCAGGGCGGCGCAGCTACGGGTGCCTCTGGATGCCGGCCCCGAGCGCGCCTCCCGCCGCGGGCTCGGTGCCTGCAGCCCCGGCTCGGCGCGCAGCAAAGAGTTACTAGGTCAGGCCCGATCGTTTGGGAGGGTCCCGTGAGGTGAGTGCGCTCAGGGGGATGCGGCCGAGCCGCCCGCAGCCCGCGCTCCGCTCCGCACCGCGCAGTGTCCCCCCGTGCGCGGGGTCTGGTATGGCTGTTGTTGCACCATCGCTGCTTCACCTGCCCCGCCTGCCACCCCCTCACTCTTCTCTTCCCTCCCCGCGTCCATCCCCCTCGTGTCTGAGCACTGCTGCTGTGCCTGGGCACTGCCCAGAACCATCCTGCTTTCTTCCTTTCCTCCTCACTCCTCAAATGCCCACTCGGGCTGGGTGGGTGGGTGGGGTGTGTGACTCTCCCTTCCCGCAGAGTGAGAGGGAGGATGAGCAGCTGCCTGGAAGCTGGGATGTTCCCCTGCTGGAAGCTGGGTTATTCTCTGCTCACTGGAGCTGGGTTATTCCCCTGCTGGAACCTGAGTTGTTCCCCTGCTCTCTGGAAGCTGACTTATTTCATTTCCCTGCTCAGTGGAAGCTGGGTTGTTCTCCTGCTGGAAGCTGGGTTATTTCCCTGCTCTCTGGAAGCTGGGTTGTTCCCTACTGGAAGCTGGGATGTTCCCCTGCTGGAAGTTGGGTTATTTCCCTGCTCTCTGGAAGCTGGGTTGTTCCCCTGCTCTCTGGAAGCTGAGTTATTTCATTTCCCTGCTCACTGGAAGCTGGGTTATTTCCCTGCTCACTAAAGCTGGGTTATTTCCCTGCTCTATAGAAGCTGAGTTATTTCATTTCCCTGCTCACTGGAAGCTGGGTTGTTCCCTTGCTCCCTGCAGGAGCTCAGCCTGGAAAGGAAGCTGGGAGCAGGAGGAGGAGGAGCAAGGTCCTCCTCTCTGTCCCTCAGGGTCCTCTCTGTCCCTCAGCATCCTGCTCGACCCCTGGGGTGGTGGCAGAGGGGAAGAGGTGGAGGCATGGCAGTGACTCAGGTCTTGTGCCAGGCCCCAGACAAGCTCCTAACCTGGGGCCATCTGCTTGAGATGCTTTTCCTGCCCATCTCAGGGGGGGCAGAAGCTCGAGACTAACCCCTGAGTGACTTTCATTGTTCTCACCTTCCTGTCAAGTTGTTTGCCTGTTGTTCTTCATCCTCTTTTTGACTGTCCCTTTCTCTCCCCTCCCTCCCTCCCCTCTCCCCCGATGCTGTGTCCCCTGCTAGGCCAAGCAGAAAGCATGGAGACGTCTGATATGGCGACAGCAAAGGTAGGATGGAAATGCTGCCGGCCTCACTGTGCGTAAGTGGTTTCGCTTGGCACCTTCTTACTCTGCCCCCCCGACCTTTCCACTGCCCCCTGCCCACCCTCAGGATGGCTTTAAACCCTGGGAGGATGGTACAGTCGTGAGGTTGGAGGAATTGCTGGAGTGTTGGGGCTGGCAGGGAGGGAATTTGGGGAGCTTGTGGTCCCTCCGTGGCATCTGAGGTGGGGACAGGGATGCTGGCAGGGCCAGGGAGTGACACTAGGTGGTGCTTTAGGGGTAGCTTTCCACTCCCAGGGATGGTCGTGTGAGGAGAAATTCCTTCTGGCAGCCTCTTTTTTTTTTTTTTTTGTAAAGGATGTCGGGGGAGTGTCAAGAGAGAAAGTAATTCGAGCTTATGGATGCATCCACCCTTTTTCTGTGAGGCTTCTCTGTTGCCTGTGCCTGCTTTCACCAGGGCTGTGGGTTCTGCTTTCCTGTGGGCTGGCAGCCTGGAAATCTGGGAGTGGAGCTGGGTGGATCCAGACGGGTTTGCCGGGTGGGAATGTCTGGGAGGCCTGGGAAACACCACGGAGTGGCTGAACATCATGGCTCAGTGCCTTTAGAGCCAAGGTTTGCTTTCCTGGCCACCAAAAGGAGTTTCCTTGGTGCCTTTAGAGCCAAGGTTTGCTTTCCTGGCCACCAAAAGGAGTTTCCTTGGGATCAGAGCAGGATTAAATTGTGGAGGATGTGTCTGCAAAACGTGTTGGAGGCTTTGTCTCACAAAGTGATGAAGTTCAGCATGGCTGGAGAGAGCCAAGGCTTGTAAGGGCATATTATTTATAACTATAAATCCCTGCTTTGGAGGCTGCTTTTTACACAAAGGGTGTTAAAGTACTGGAATAGGGATAAATAGGGATAAAGTCTGCCTGGGGAGTGGTGGAGTCACCATCCCTGGATGTGTTTAAGGACAGACTGGATGTGACAGTCAGTGCCAGGGTTTAGTTGAGGTGTTGGGGCCGGGTTGGACTTGATGAGGTCTCTTCCAACCTGGTGATTCTGATTCTGAGTCTGATTCTGATTCTGATTCTGATTCTGCTCCTGCCCTGGCTGGTTCCTCGAGCATGTCCCACTGTATTTCAGAGACAAACTCCTTCCTGGGCACAGAATTCCATGGTTAACCCCCCCAGTTTTCCATGGTTAAACCTTGGTGCTGCTCACAGATTGCAGGGCTCATGTCTCAGCCAGAACCCAAGCTGAGTTTTCCCTGTCACACTGATTCCAGCTGGAACCCTCCATCCTTCTCAATTCCACTTCCCAAAGCCTGGGTGGTTCTGGGGAAGGTTTTGCCCTGGGGCTGGGCTGCTCCTTGGTGCAGCTTTTGAGTTTTTGAAGTGTTTATCAATAAATTGGATGGTGTGCCTCTGGATAAACATTGCTTTATAGAGGTGAACTCATCCTCACTATCATATTTCTTGAAACTTCAACCATCTTCAAGTTGTAGGGCTTGAAAAGAAAATCCCACTGAGGATGCTGAAGGCTCTGTGGTATTTCAGCTGGGGTTGTGGTGGCGTTTTGGGAACTCAGTTTTTTCTCTGGGTTGACAATGAGACATTTTCCATGACAGAAACAACAGAGTCACTGGAAAATTGTTTTCCTCTGTACCTGTTTTTGGTAGGTTTTGGTTTTAGTTAAAGGGAAATGTGGCCTGTGGTGTTAAAGCACCATCTTAGCGTGAATGTACTGGAAAAAAAATCTAACTATCTTTTTGGGGAAATGGAAAACTGAGTCGAGTTTGAACCTTCTAAAACATATAAAACTTGGGAATTAGTTATGTGGACATTCCTGGGATGTGCACAGGTTTATTTGGACTTAACTTTGGCAAGTGCTGATGTTTAGTGCCCAGTTCTTTATTGAAAACCCCCAAATTCTGTTTTCTTTGCTGACTTTGAGCCAGTTGCCCCTATAAGGAGTTCAGAGCATTAAAGGGATGTTGTTAATTTTGCTTAAATTCTGCTGGGGTCAGTTTGGAAGAATTTCTGAGGAGGTTGAAGAGATTTGTTTCCTCCTGCTGGAAGGCTCCAGAAGTGTCTGGGATTTCTGAATATTCTGTCATAGCTGCTCTCCTTTGTGTCACCCTGCTGCTTCCTTTTCTGCTGAGGCATCTTCCAGGCTGTCTCAAGAACTGAGAAGGCCAGAGAATGATCCCTCCCCAAAAAATTAAAAAAAAAAAAAAAGGGGAAGTGCAGTTTTAATCCATCATTCATCCTTGACACTATTGTACACCACAACGACATAGACTTTCGACTTCAGAAGGCTGAAAATGACTCCTTTATTTTTGGGATGTGTCTCCCTTTTATACTATTTTACACAGACTAATTTGATTTGTGACACAAAGGCAAAACCTCTTCACTCACATTGGTCAGACCAGAGGGACATCAAGAAGAAGTCCCTCCTAGGGAAAGAAATGTAAATAATTCACCCTTACAAAAACATTTCTCCTGTTTACAGAAAATTCCCTGGGAAAGGAATTTCAGAAAACCAAAACACCTCAGGCATGGAACCAGGGCTACACATCTTCCTCCTGGGGCTTTTCAGAGCTGTTGGTGGGTTGGAGAGCTGCTGTGGGACAGGGACACGGGGCTGTGTCACCTCCAGCTGTGCTTGGCCTGCTGAAAGTGAAACCCCAGATTGTCCCATCCCTGCTCCTTGCTGGGGGAAAAAAAATGCAAATTAAACTCTTGGAGAAGGAGGGAAAAAATCAGGTCAATGAGAAAGCAGGAGTGACTTCCCAGGTGAAATGAAGAATTTAAAATCAGTGATGCTGACACTGCAGGTTCTGCTGCTCTGCCCTGAAAACACACACATGGAAATCTAAATTTTAGGGTGTTGTGGGAGATGTTTAAGCTGATTTGCTTGTTCCATCTCCAGGGAAATGTGCTCCTCTCCTGAGCTGTAAGGGAGTGATATACAAAAGCAGCCAAGGTGCCTTTTTTCAGGGTCACAGAGGTTTTTACAGAGGATCTCCTTGGATTTTAGCAGGTAGCACTTGGCTGGGATTGCTTGGAGAAGTGTCTGAGAGGGGAGAAGAACAAAACAGCTGAGTGTGAATAAAACAGTAAAAAATGTTTAATAAATATTACTATTGCATATATTTATATGTAATAGAAATGTTACTAGTACATATATTTACTAAACTAAATGTTTAGTAAATATATGTACTAGTATAATGTTTAATATTTATTGACATTGCAATATTACTGTTACAAATAGCAATGATGTTTAATAAATAATAAAATATTGTTTAATAAATATTAAACATAATAAATATATATACAATGTTTGATATTTACTAATATTGCTATATTACCATTATAAACAGTAATAATGTTTAATAAATATTACACATTATACTAGTAAATATATGTACTAGTACAGTGTTTAATATTTATTGGTATTGCAATATTACTGTTATAAATAGCAATGATGTTTAATAAATAATAAAATATTGTTTAATAAATATTAAACATTATAAAAATAAATATATGTACTAGTACAATGTTCAATATTTACTAATATTGCAATATTACTATTATAAATGGCAATAATGTTTAATAAATATTAAACATTATACTAGAAAATACACTTACTAGTACAATGTTTAATATTTATGAATATGTCAATATTACTATTATAAATAGTAATAATATTTAATAAATAACAAAAATATTGTTTAATAAATATTAAAATTAACATTTAATTAATATTAAAATCCTGGGCAAAAATTGCCTTTTTTTTTTCCCCAGCACCAAGCCCTAATTCCTGCCTGTCCCTTTGTGCAGATGTTGCTGCCTCATGCACAGCCCTGTTTTATCTGGACAGCACCATCCAGTATTTCTTTCATCCAAGTAGGGGGCCAGGAAAAAACAAACAAAATAAAAAATAAAACAAAAAAACCCCCAGAAAAAACAAAACAAAAAAACCCTCTGGTTTTGTGTATTCCAGACCCAACTTTTAAAATTCAAAAATTCATGAGGCCTTGACAGTTTGTACTGACAGGTCAGCAAAACATCCGGTCTTCTTTTCCAACCCCTTTTTATTTATTTATTTTTTTTTCTGCTGCTCCTGATCTCCCAAGTTTTTTCCTTCAGTTTGAGAAAGTTCTGCCTGGTTTTGGCTTTGTTGCTGTTTTTAGTGTTTGTGTGTGTGCTGCTGCTGCACTTCCTCCTCCTGGCTGGTGCTGGAGGCAACCAAGAGCCCCAAGGGAGGTTTTATTAATGGAATTCTTGATCTGGACCAGGAATACTCAAAATGTTACTGGCACGAGGCCAGGATCCAAATTATCCTAATTCTTTTTGAAGTTTATGAGAATTTTTTTTTTCCTGGGAGAAAGGACAGGGATGGGGCAGGACAACACAACCATGTGAACTTGTCTTAGTATTATTTATTGTTTGTGCTGAGCTGATGATGCAGCTAATTAAAAAAATGAAATTCCCTCCCCCAAACAATCCAAATGACATTCTAATAAAATCATTGGATTTACAGCATTTATGGCTGTATGAACCAAATGAACCTCTGGTCTAAAATGGTGAAAATACGTATTTATGGCTGTGTGAGAGCACCTGCACATCTTTCAGAGCTGCTGCTCAGCTCAGCTATTATGTTTATTTTCACAAAACATCAAAACAAACTCTAAGGAAACCCAGTGTTTACCCTTTAATGCCTATTTTTAATTTTTCATATGGAAAATAATTTTTTTACCAAAATACCAATGGCTTGGGAAAGCTCTTTTGAATGCAAAACATGATCATGAAAGAGATTTGCCACTTAAATTAACATTTATACAGATGAGGATAATATATCAGTGATGCTTTTTACAACCATTTTCTGAATTAGCACCTGCAGTTGCACAGAGCAGTGAGAATACAGGGATTTTTAGGGCTTCCCAGAAAAGATGGGTTTGGACCCCTCCAGCCACAGCCCTGGCTGTTTTTTTTCCATTTTCCCCTTCAGTGGGATGGAGTAGGTAGATAATTAATCTGGAATTCATCTTGCATGTGACTGACAGGTATTCTTAGCTCTGAGGAGGTGGCTGTGCACAGCCCATCCCTCCTGATACCCACAGCTGCTTTTAGGTTCCCTTATTTCCATTTTAATAGATTTTTTTTCATCTTTTCCCCCACTGGAACAGTTAAGTGCAGAGGATGGGAGGGGGGGAGAAAGTGAAGGGTTTGTCCATGCCAGAATCTGGGATTGGGGTTGGGAATATCTGAGTATTCCCACACTCCCTCCAAGGCTCCTGCTGGGAGGATTTTGGTCATTCCAGAGGTTTGTTTAAATTCCAGACATTTAAACAAACACCTTCCCAGCCATCTCATCCCTTTGATAATTTCCCCACCCCTCACGTTATTTGGATAATAAAAAAAAAAAGGGGAAAAAGGAAAAGTGCATGACTGCTTATCTCTTAATACCTTTCTTGCCTGAGCTTTGATTTCCCAACATGTGACTCTGCAGCATTAGTCTGTCCTAGATTTGCCAAGCTTGCAGGTCTCCTGACCCATTTTACAGCATTTGTGATTTGCCTCCCTCCTTGACAACCTGCAGGCCACAGCTGCAAAGCTTCTCCTGGAGAAAAGCCCAGCCCAAAGCCTGGCCCAAGCTGGTGTAGGTGGGATTTAAGCAGGGCTGAGGCTAGGATTATGTGGGGTGAGATTTGGAGGTGGTTTTTTTTTGTAGTTGGGAAAAGCCTGTGCCTGACTTTGTGGTTAAACGAGTGGGGTTTTTTGTCTAGAAATGAACAAAAAATGCACTGCAAAGTTGTTGGAGCAAATTCCCAGAGCAGGGATTTGGGATCTCCCCACCTGCCCTGGGGCTCTGCTGCAGAATTCCCCATTTCAGTGTTCCTTCCTCAATTCCCCAAACTTCAGCCCAAGATGCTGTTTCATTTCACCTGCCCTGAAATGATCCAAGCCCTCCTAAAGTGACTTTCTGCTGAATTCAGAACTGGAATTTTGCTGCTCTTCATCTCTTCAGGGTTTGGGACAATCAGAAAAAAAACAAAAAACAAACAACTTTGTTGTTATTAGGCACAGTAGGAAATCAAAGAACCATATTTGTTACTTTCCAAAGGGGATGTGGGTATCAGAATCCCAGTGTTTACCAGACAAATGTCACTGAAATCTCTGCAGACCAGGACAGAGCTGTGGGACTGCCCCAAATCACCCCCTGTCCCCTGAGCAGTGAGCAGAACAGAGGTGATGATTTTACACATTAAGGTTTTCCTGTCAATCCACTCATCTGCAGCCACGGGGATGGGGATGTGAGTGCAAAAAAAAATTTGACAAAATACCATTTAAAGCCCCTCAAGAGAGCAGAATCTTTATTTACACACAGCTGCCTGCTCTCTTTCCTCTACCACCCCTAAAACTCATTAATTCCTGCAGGATTTATAATCCAGACTGTTCCTATCCCAGGACCAAACCCCTTCAGAACTCTCTATGTGGAATAAGAGTGTGGATGTCCATCCCTCAACACTGCCAGGCTTCATTTTTGAAGCACTTTATGAAAAAATAATGAAATCATAAGTAATTTGAAATACACTGCCCCACTCCCTACCAACCTGCTTGCAGGAGCAGCAGGCTGGGCTGGGATCCTGTGAGATGAATAGAAGAATTCCAGGGAAAAGCACCATGTATTGCAGGAAATGAGGGTGGGAATGCAAGAACTGGCACTTTTCCCTCCAGGCGTGGGTGTGGGGTGCTGCTGGTGGGGGGCAGAGCTCTGCTTCTGCCCTGATAAGAGATAAGAGATGGTGCAACAACGGCTCTGTTGCTCCCCAGTGCCAAAGCTGCCAGATAAAATCCCCCTCCCTCAGCTCCAGGGCAGGCACTTGGCCCCTGCCTCGCTGAGGGTTTTGGTTTTCCATTAGGAAATTTGGTTTTCCATTAAGAAATTCAGTTTTGCATTAGAGAATTCAGTTTTGCATTAGGAAATTCAGTTTTGCATTAGGAAATTCTGTTTTCCATTAGGAAATCTGGTTTTCTATTAGGAAATTCTGTTTTCCATTAGGAAATTCAGTTTAAATGCAGTTTTGTATTAGGAAATTGGGTTTTCCATTAGGAAATTCTGTTTTCCATCAGGAAATTCTGTTTTCCATTAGAAAATTCGGTTTTCCATTAGCAAATTTGGTTTTCCATTAGGAAAATCAGTTTTGTATTAAGAAATTCTGTTTTCCATCAGGAAACTTGGTTTTCCATTAGAGAATTTGGTTTTCCATTAGAAAAATCAGTTTTTCCCCTAGGAAATTCTGTTTTCCATTAGGAAATTCGGTTTTCCATTAGAGAATTCAGTTTTCCATTAGGAAATTCAGTTTCCCATTAGGAAATGTGGTTTTCCATAAGGAAATTGAGTTTTCTCTTAGGAAAATCAGTTTTCCATTATGAAATTTGGTTTTCCATTGGGAAATTCTGTTTTCCATTAGGAAATTCAGTTCAAATGCAGTTTTGTATTAGGAAATTCGGTTTTCCATTAGGGAATTCAGTTTTCCATTAGAGAATTTGGTTTTCCATTAAGAAATTCTGTTTTCCATTAGGAAATTCTGTTTTCCATTTGTTTTCACAGCCCTCAGGTGAGCCTGTGGGGGCTGATTCTCTTCCCTTCAGGAAGCTGCAGAGGGGAACTGGTGACAGGACAAGGAGAGATGGGTACAAATTGAAAGAGGAAAAATTCAGGTTACGTGTCCCAGCTTCCAGAGCATCACCAGGGATGGAGTTCTCCTTTTTGGCCTGGACAGTCAGCTCATCCCTGCTCTGGGATAGTCAGGGAATTGCAGTGGTGGTTTGGCAAATCCCCCCACAAGCATCAGCTACCAAATATTGCAGCACTGGCAGAGGGAGGAGAGGCTGGGGCTCGCTCTGCCTCTTCCTCCAGCTCTATTGACAGGACCTTGTGCTGGAAGAGAAGAGCAGACAAACCTCTTGCTGCAGAAAAAAAGCCAGGAGAACACAAGCCATGTATGTGAGGGGCCTTCAAAATTCCCATGTGTTCCTGCTGGTCCCAGAAACTGATTTTACAAGTGGGGGAGTTTGGCCAGGACTGAGGGGAGTCTGTAAGAGGGATGGAGAGAGACATTAATGAGAGCATGGAGTGATGATTTCACACTGTTCAGAGGAAGTTTAGATTAGACTATAGGAAATATTCTTTCCTGTGAGAGGCATGGAATGACAGGGCAGGGGGGGGATGGCACCACACTGACAGAGAGGAGGTTTAGATTAGATAATAGGGAATATTCCTTACCTTGAGGGGCATGGAGTGATGGCAAGAGGGGATGGCTTCACACTGACAGAAAATAGGGTTAGATTAGGTAATGGGAAATATTCTTTACTGTGAGGGGCATGGAATGACAAGGCAAGGGGGTATGGCTTTACAGTGAGAGAGGAGGTTTAGATTAGATAATAGGGAATATTCCTTACCTTGAGGGGCACGGAGTGATGGCAAGGGGGCGGGGGGGATGGCATCACACTAACTAAGGAAGTTTAGATTAGATAATATGAAACATTCTTAACTGTGAGGGGCGTGAGACCCCGGGACAGAGAAGCTGCTGCCCCATCCCTAGCAGTGTCCAAGGTTGCACAGAGCAGTCTGTCAGGCGCTGTCCCTGCCCGTGGCGCGGGGGCCGGGCGCTGGCCGTGCGAGCGGCGGTGCCATGGCATGCCGCGCTCCCGCGGCTGCTGCACATGCTCAGCACAGAGCGGGGCGGCTCAGCCCCAGCCCCCGGCGCTGCTGCTGCTGCTGCGGGGAGCCCTGCGCGCCTCG
>JBBMKD010000085.1:3858692-3918296 GCA_037834095.1 Argya squamiceps | reverse complement strand
TGGGGCTGGGCGCTCCCCGCGGGACGCTGGCCGGCCGGGGCTGCTCCAATATGTGCTGGCACCTCTGGAGCTCTCAGCGGGCAGACAAGGGCACGGGCAGCGGATTATCGTGGCTGTACTAATGAAAGGGTTCAAGCTCGCCTGGTAAGAGTGCGGTGAGGAGGGGGGAGAAAAGGGAGGTGAGGGGTTGGGGGTGATGCTGTAGCCCCTTCCCCGAGATGGAATTTAAAAAATAAAGGGATGCGCTCCTCCAAGTTGGCGGCGCGGGCGCTGCGGCACGGCCGGGGGGATGGATGTGGCTGCGGGATGCGGGAGCGAGGCACGGCCGGGGGGATGGATGTGGGAGCGGGATGCGGGAGCGAGGCACGGCCGGGGGGATGGATGTGGCTGCGGGATGCAGACAGGGAGGCACAGCCGGGGGGATGGATGTGGGAGCGGGATGCGGAGAGCGAGGCACGGCCGGAGGGATGGATGTGGGAGCGGGGTGCGGAGAGGGAGGCACGGCCGGGGGAATGGATGTGGCTGCGGCATGCAGAGAGGGAAGCACGGCCGGGGGGATGGATGTGGCTGCGGGGTGCGCACAGGGAGGCACCGGGAGAGGCTCCGGAGGTGGATGCGGCGCTGGGCCGCTGCTGCCCGGGCAGCTCCGCATCCCCGCCGTGATGCCCCGAGCCTCCCTGAGCTCTGCCTGCACCGCCCTGCCCGGCTCCGCCGCCGCCTTGGGCATGAACCGCATCGCCCGGGCTCGGGGGCTGCTTATAAATAACCACGGGCGGGTTTTGCCCAAAAAAGATGAGGGGATATAAAAGTGTTTTGGATGCTGCGTGTGTGGAATGGCTCCTGCTCGGCTTGTCCTTTAAATAGCCGGTTTTGGGGATGCTGCTCACCGGCGTGGTGCTGTAGGAACACGGCAGAGTTCCGGGGAAGCCAGAGCTGCCTGCAAGGTACCCCAGTGCTCCTTAATTCTTTCGTCGTTCCTGGGTGTTTTGGGGGCAAACTCGCCAGGTTTGGCTGAGCGGGCAGTGAAAGAAAACATTGTGTGGGTGAAAGGCAATTGACAAAGCTCTGTGTGTGTGTTTGTGTGTCTGAAACATTCCCACATAGATATTTTGTTGGTCAAGTTTGTGTTTCACAGGGGGTAGGTAAATATATATATATGTAATAGAGGATATAATTATATATGTCTATATAAATATAAAGTTGGCCACCAAAGGCTTGCGTAGAACCCCGAGTATCTCAAAACTATTTTAAATTTCCAATATGTCAAAACCACTTAGCTGGAATAAATAGGCTTTGAATTATGATGATGAAATTGATTTAACCAGAACTTTATCAGATGGGAATGGTTCCACAGTTAACAGTGGAATGTGACTTCGTAATTTGGGTTGATTTGGATGACAAGAGCAAAGGGAAGGCCTGTTTCTTTTCCTTATTCCTTTTTTTTTATTCTGTGATGAAAAAGGAAGTAATCATAGAAATAACAGCCTCTTTTAAGTGCGCTGGTTTGCATCAGGATGAATGTGGTGCTTTGAGATCCTCGCCTGTAAAGTGTGAGAAAACAGAGAAGTTATTTTGCATTTGTTATTTTACTTATTGTTGCTATTTTAATTTTATCTTTTTTTTTTCCCTATGTAAAAAAATAAAAGCACTACAGTATAGCATCTTGTACTGAGCCCCAGGGGACAGACCCGAGCCAGGGATGACTCAATAGGTCATCTCTTTTTCTAATTTCTCTAATTCTGTCTTTTATTTAATTACACTGAGAGCCTTTGAATTTTCCCTGTGTTTACATCGCTCTGTCTCACACGGGCTGTACAAATGATATAGATATTAGCATTTGAAAATATGGCACGATTTTATTTATTTAATTTTTTTTGGAATTAAAAAAAAAAAAAAAAAAAAAGCCCCTCTCTCTTGCAGCGATCTGCTGCCTTCTGTGCTGTGCAGTTGGGCTGAGGAGTTGCATAATAGCTCCGTGTACTACCGGGAGAGCAAAGCATGTGCTGGAAATGCAGGAAAAGCTGGGATGGAGTGGATCTGCAGTGACACTGCATCCCCATCCCTGCCTCCCCTCGAAGCCAGCAGGGAGATCCGGGGAATTTTGGCGTTCCCAGTTTATCCCCGCGTTTCTCACGTTGGAGCATCCTGGGGCTGGTGCAGGCCGGGAGCTGAGCGGGGCGGTGCTGGGGGGACATAAGCAGATTACAGCGCTGGCCCGGCTTCAGTAGGTGACGCTCTTCCCTCTCTGTTCCTCGGGCTCCCCGGGGACTCCGAGCAGCCCTTAGGCCTTTGTTCCACTGGGATGCCACCAAGATCCCCATCAACCCCCCTGGAATCACCTGACAAGTGCTACCCGAGCATCCCCCTTCATCCCAATCCCAAAATCAAATATTCTGATTGCTCCCCTTCTTTAATTACACAGCAGTCTGGAGCTGTGCAGCTGTCACTGTGTTCCCCCTAGGATATTTACAGGCAGTTTTGTTTGTTTGGCTGTGCTGCAATATGCAGGCACAGGAGGCTGAGTTAGGGATGTTATTCCAGGTCCTGCTTTGCCCAAATCTGGATTGATTGAAGGAGCACAGATTTAAGGGCAGGATGAAGGCAGGGCTCTCTGAACTTGCTCGGGGTGTTTAATGTGGGCTGGACAGCTTTGATATGAGATGGGTTGATAGGGTTAGTATTTATGTAAAGAAAAACTATCCAGGGCATGGGATGCAAACAAATCCTCTGGTGCTTGGTGCAGGCACTGCTGGGTTAACCCAGATTTCCTCAGGGAGCCGTGCTCAGAGAGACACATGATTTCTGTCTGTACCAGGGGGGGACAGAAAGCTGTCAGCAGGAGCTGACCCTTAGGAACAGGAGGGTTTTCCCACTTTTTTTTTCCCTTTTTCCCACTTTTCAGGCCCCACATCCATCCTGTGCTGTGTGACCACAACAAATCCCACCCTTTGTGATGTCAGGGAACCTCTGGCCACCTCTGGGCCTGTCCCGGCCCTGCATTTCTTCCATCACACCATCTCATCCTGCCCAAAATGATCTCATCCCGGGGCTCTGCAGCAGCAGGGGACAGCCAGAGGGGCTGGGTGACATCACGGTGTGACAGTGGCATGATGCAAGGAGCTGCTGTGCCGTCACACGTCACACGGCGTCCTGGTGGCAGGAATGATGCTGCAGCCCCCGAGGACGCTGTTAGGACAGATGACAGCAGCGATTTACCTCGTTCAGAGCCTGGTGTCTTGGTTAAATCAGTCATTTTTGTGTTTTAAATGCTTAATGTCTCCGTCTTTATGTTGTGACCTGGTATTGTGAGAGAGAGCTTTTGCCTCCGGGCTGACATCACTGTTATCTCACAGCTCCTCAGGGACTGTAATCGGCCAGGCCTCGAGCTCTGAATCTCAGAAAGCCAAAATCCACAGCAGCCTTTCCCTCCCCTTCCATCTCAGGCCGTGCTGCTCGCCCTGCTCTTCCTTCTTAGGAGTTTTGGGGAGTTCATGATCCAGCAGAGATGGAAACTAATTTAGATCTTTGATGAAAAATGAGAATCTAATGCCAGAAGAGCATTGCAGGGACAAAAACAACCTGGTAGCTGAACTTGATGTCCCATAAATGGGATATTGAGTAAAACTCTGCTCGTCTGATTTTCCTTGTTTTTGTGGTTCCTTCTGCATTGCTTGTGCTGCTGTGTTGGTTGGGATAGTTCTGAGCTGCAGAACCTGTGATCTGGAACCTGCAGAGAAAACGAGGGCCAAAGGCTCCACTAAAAATAAATCTGCAATTCATTTTTTCTGCTAGTGCCTGTGGGTGAGAAAAAAGGAAAAAAAAACCAACCAACCAACCAACCTCTCAATGTTCCAACACCCTACTTATCTGAAGGAAGGATCTATTATGTAGTTGTGGGGGTGGGATGGGAACTAGGTAGGGTTACAGAACAGCAGAGCTAAAATTAGAAGTTGTTTGATGTCAGGGAGCAGTGAAGATTGACTTCAGGCAGCTTCACTTCTGCCTCCTGGAGGCTGAGGCTGCGGGTGCCTCGGTGCCTCCACCGGGCCGACCCCTGCCCTTCCCTGGCGCTGGAAATCCGTGTCCCAGGGTGTGGGAGAGGGGAGGAAAAGGTTCCCGAGCTGTCACACTCGTCCCACCCAGCTCTTCCACTTCTTTGAGATGTAAAATAACGGGTTGGTGACACAGGGACAGAAGGGGTGGCTCTGTCCTCGCTTCCAGGCATGGCTGTGACACACAAGGGTGACAAATGTGGGTGTTTGGCTCCTTGATTACCCAGGGAAATGATGAAGCTGCTTAAATCACTTCCAATTTCATGTTGAAGATGCAGAGCCTTAAAGAACTGCTGCATGCAGTGACAATGAACTTCATCCTGTGGCACTGCAAATGACCCCGAATGAAACCGAATTTCCAAATCAATTCTTCCCCAATTTTTTTGGAGGAGCGTCGCAAAATAGTTCTGTTAAAGTTACATAATTGTGCCTGCTGTGCCCATTGTGCTGCTTGACCTTCACATTTCAGGTTCAAAAATTGCATTTTCAGTCTTTCCTGTCTTCATTGATTCCTCTGCTCCTCTACATCTCCCTTTGTGCCTTTTGTTCAGGGGGAAGAAATAGGTGCTGATAATCCTCAGCTAAAAACCACCAGAGCTGACCCACATGCATATAAATATGGCTCTGGTGTTTGGGAAAGGAGAGGCCTCAGCTCCTTATGAATTCTGCAAATGGATCTGAGGAATCAGAGCATTCCCTGGAAGGGCAAACCTCATTAATGGGTCGCTCATCTTCCAGAACATTCTGACCTGAACATCCTGGCTGTCCGTAAAGAACAGGTTTTATCCTTTTCCCAGCAAGAAGACGTGGTGCCAAGTGCCTGGAAGGACAGCTTGGAGCAGCTTTGGCAGGTTTATTTTGTGGATGGTTCTGTGGCACGCAGTCACCAAGGGGTTATTAGCAGGTTTTGTGCTAATTTCTCTGGCCTTAATGTTATTTTTCCTGCCCTTTTCTGCAGTGGGAAGCCCCAGGAAGCAGTGAGGAGCCTGATCACAGTGCACTGAAGTCAAGGAAAAGCTTTGCACACAATTCCCTTGGCCAGGCTGTGCTCGTGGGCACCAAGAGAGGCAGAAATAGAAGCAGGATCAGCCCCAGCACCAATTTTTGTCCTGGGCTGCACAGTGCTGGATTAATACCTGTAGTGGCAACAGGCTGTGAAGCACAGCTTTTATTTTAGTAAAAGTATGAAATTACAGTGCAAGGAGACCATTTGAAATAAAACCAAGGCGTGTTGAAGCCCTGGGTTTGCTGTGTGATGATAGACTGGCAAATTCATCCCTTTAATATTTTTATTTCTTGTGTGGTTTGCTTTTGGCATCAAGTTTTGGGTTAAATTTGGATAAACATCTGTAATTTTGTTCTCTAATATATATGTACATATTGAAACCTCTCTGAGGACAGCCAGACAGGGCAGTTTTTTGATTTAGGCCACAAAGAAGCTGCACTTTGCAGAGTTTGCTGCCAGCACTCAGAATCTCTCCCCCAGATCTCTCCTTGGGCTGCAGATTATTTTTGGCTAATTGAATCCTAACTGTTTGTTTTGCTGGGAAATTGCCTTCCCCTCTTGTCAGATGGCAAGATCACCTTGCTCCCTGCCTCCAGCCCTTCAGCAGCCTCAGAAATGTCAAGTGAAGGGCAAACTGCTGGGAATGGCTCTGGAATTCTGCAGCCTTTGCTCACTTGGGGCCTGGAGCTGAGGCAGCAGTGGGACTGTTCCAGAGATCCTTTTCCTCACTAAAAAGCCTGAAATCCAGTCAAGAGGAGATGAAATGTGGAGCTGAGGCTGCTGGGTGCTGTTTGACTGCTCCAAGGGAAGGAAGATGCTGGTTGTGGGAGCCAGGAGGAGCCCTGATTGTGCCTGGATCTGTCATTGACCATTTTTACCCTGCTGTGGCCTCTGCCCTGCTTTCCCTGCCTGAAAAATGAGGCAAACCAGTCTCCCCTTCCTTCTCCCTCTGCCTGGGACAGAGATTTTTGTGGGACAAGTGCTGGAAAGAGGTGTTATTTAGAAGTCAGTCTCCCTTTCCTTCTTCCTCTGCCTGGAGTCAAGATTTTCATGGGACAAGTGCTGGAAGGAGGTGTTAGACAGAAATCAGTCTTCTCTTCCTTCTCCCTCTGCCTGGGGCAGAGATTTTCATGGGATAAGTGCTGGAAGGAGGTGCTGGACAGGAATAATTCTCTTTTTCCTTCTCCCTCTGCCTAGGACAGAGATTTTCATTGGACAAATGCTGGAAAAAGGTGTTGGGCAGAAATAATTCTCCTTTTCCTTCTCCCTGTGTCTGGAGCAGAGATTTTGATGGGACAAGTGCTGGAAGGAGGTGCTGGACAGTGTCCCACATTTTTAAGTGTCTGATTCACCCCGTGTGTGTTGATAGTTGTGTTGGGCTGAAGAGAAGCACTCACATAGCTGCAATTTCTGCCTCATTTCTGCTCAGCAAGTGGGCAGGGGCAAGGCCTGAAAGAGGCAAAAATTGCCATCAAAACCCTTGTGGCTCTCCCTGGCAGAATCACCGTGTCCTGGGCAGAGCTTCTTCTGCTTTTTCCAGCTGAAATTCCAGATTTCTCTCTGTTTTAAGCAGTTCATGGTATTCCTTTGGTTGATTGAGCAGCTGCTGTGTTGAACCTTCCCCTGAACACCTCTGAGTTCAGGCCTGGTTAGAAAGTGCATCTTAATGTCATTATTGTTTTAATTGATGCTTATTATGACTGGTAGCTACTAATTTCAGGATTTGGAGTCTGTTTAAAGTAAATTATATAAGTTACAATATAGAAGCAATAATGCATCCAAGGATAGAATATCCAAGCTCAGGAAATGGAGACACCAAACCCAAAATGCTGCACAGAATTAATTTTCCCTCCGGGTGCCCTTGCAGAGCCATGTGCTGAACACAAGATGCTGGAATGTTCTCTGAGCTTCTCCTTCCCTGAAGTTTTCCTTTTTGGCCAGATTTAGGCCTGTGCTGTTGATTATATTTTACATTTTCCAGTGGTTTATTCCCCTGTAACCATTTTTTTCCAGGACAGAATGCTCTCTGTGGTCACAGCCAAGTGATCTGGGGGCAGATGCTCTGCTTTTTTTTTTTCCCCAACTAAAAAAAGATGCAAAATGCTGCCACTCTCCTTTGCCAATGTCACAGTCACCCCATGCATGTGGCAGAGGAGCAGAGAAAGAGGAATTCGTGGCTCTTTTTTTTTGGAGGTTCATATATTTGGGGTATATATTTTGAATAATTTTCAAACCACTCAGAATAGCAGGTTTGGTAGAAAGTGGTTTGGACCACAGCTAATTTCAGGCCTTGGAATTGAAAGGAGAAAAATGGAGGAGAAAATGAGTGGAGTGCAAAAGACTTTGGGGGGGGGGGGGAAAGGAGGAGTAGCAAGGATTTGGTAACAAAAAAAATGTCCAGATATGCATGTAAAATTAGAACAAATTAGCTGGAGGGGGAACACACAACTTGTTTAGTTCAAGAACTGCTCCCTCTAATTAGAGTCATTCCCTTAATGAAATACTGAGCAAATCAGGCTGTGTTTAAGGGACAGGAGAAGGATTGCAGAGATCCTTTGCAGGGTGTCAGCCCTGGTGCAGTGAGGACACACGATGGGCTGTGAATGGAAAGGTTTGCCCTGCAGACAGAGGGGTTCAGAGAGCTGCTGGAGAGGCAGAGCTGTGATTTTGGTGTATTTCTGACCACGAATAAAGCAGCTCTGGAGATGTAGGAGAAGTGCTCTTTGCTCATGAGGAGACTGAGGGCTCTGTGCAGCCCTCAGAGCTGGAATTTGGCTTTTTTCAGGGCTGTCAGCTGGTAGAGAGAAATGTGATGCACAAGCTGATGCACATTTTGGGAATGAGGTTTGGGAGGCAAGGCCGTGCTTAGCTGCAGGCCATGAAAAAAGGATGTGTCTGGATATTATTTTGTGGATGGTTCTGTGGCACGCAGTCACTAAGGGGTTATTAGCAGGTTTGTGCTAATTTCTCTGGACTTGGTGTTATTTTTCCTGCCCTTTTCTGCAGTGGGAAGCCCCAGGAAGCAGTGAGGAGCCTGATCCCAGTGCTCACAGAACCTGAGCAATATTCACTGGCTGCTCCAGGGCACTAAAGCTGCATCATTGCCTCAAATACCTGCTGGATTGTTTTTCCAGCAGGAGGAATAAGTTCCCCGTGGGTTCTCTTCTGTTTTAAGGGCAGCTGATAGCACAACTGATCTGGGAAATGGAGCTGTTTCTAAAATGGTGTTGTTTTACAGCAAAAGAGGCTCTTGAAAACAGAGATTTGCTGTGCTGGGAGGTTTTCAATGCCCCACCTCCAGTTTGGAGGAAGAGGCTCCATCCTAAATAGTCAAGATGGACGAAGGGTAAAAGAAAGGAAGTGGAATTAGTCCTGGTTTGCAGATGAGGCACTTGGAGATTAAAGGTGTTTTTCCTTTCAATGTGTTTATTAATAGCTGTGCATTAATTCCCTGCTGGAAGCTTGGCTTAGGAGAGCAAAAAAATTGTTAAGAGTTTAAACAATTCTCTAAAGAGAGCAAACTCTACTGAAGTCAGAGCCAGGATGAGAAATGCAAACATCCATCCCTGTCCCTGCACTTCTCACAGGGGACTTGCCAAAGCCACAAACTGAATCCTTGTGATTGTCCCAAAACAACCTGTGCCTTGCTCGTGTTTGGACATCCCATAATTATCCTGAGGACATCTGTTCTTTCAAGGATCACAGCCCAGTTTAGGAACTGGGGATGATTTGGATGTCACTTTGCAAGATTTCCCACGTGGAGCTCCAAACCATGTGGGTGTCTCTGTGTGTGTCCTGGAAGTTTTGGGGACAAAAAAATGCAGCAAGTCAAAACAATCCTTGAAATTGTAACACCAAAGCCTGACACCCAACATTGCAAACACTTTAGAGCCCTGAACTGCTGCAAATTGGGCTGCTGGCTCTTTGAAAAAAAAATGGAAATATTGGAAAGCAGAACTAGAGACTGAAAAAAGTGTGATATTACTGAGGTGTTGATCCATGCTCCTGCCAATGGGGTGTCCTGTGCAGGGCCAGGAGCTGGACTTCAATAATCCTTGTGGGTTCCTTCCAGCTCAGGGTATTCTGTGGTTCTGTGATCCTGTTCTGTCTTCATTAACAGTTACCTATTGCTGTTTATGGACATGACAAGTGAATGAGTTTATTCCACTTCTCTCCTGGCTGTGAGGATTTGACTTCAGCCTTGTTTCTTTCCCACAATTTCACATGATCCCATTGCTCATTGTTCAAAAAAAAAAACAACCCCAAAAAACAAAACCCCAAACCTTTTAATGCAGCTTCTCTTTCTCTTCAATGTTTACATTCCTCAAATATTTGTTGACCACTCCAGTGTGTTTACCCTTCAAGTTTGTTTTCACAAACGAGCCTCATGAGTGCCGGGATGTTTTTGCTGCTTTCCTTTGAACTCATTATTGCTCTGCAGGAAAATCTGTCTGGTTGTTTGCCACCCTTCTGAACGTGTTCCTGCTTGGGATTAACTGATCATACAGAGCAAATATTTCATCATTCCTTGAGGTGTGATTGATCAGCTCTGAGTTACATCAATCCTCCCTGCTCCTATATCATGTTGCAGGAACATTTTTCATTTGCTTTCTGCTCTTCCCTCCCTCCATCGGTGCTGCTTTCTTGCTTTCTAAATTCTTTAAATTGCTGCCTGTGGCTTTGTTTCCTCTGTTGCACCTGCCTGGAGTAGGTACAAGCCCAAGGGCAGCAGCAGGGTTGTGTTCTTGCTTTTCCCTGACGGGAATCAGGCACAGGCTCGGTTTATTTTTCCCCAGACAGGTTTTTTAAGTGTGTTTATACACACTTTCAAGATGAGTCACATTGTTACCTTCTGCATTGTAGAACCTCCGTGCAGGAGATGGCCTTTCCCAGAGTTCGGATTTGGAAATGCCCGAGTGTTGAAGGCAAATATTTTTATTTATTTTAAGTATTTCCTGTTGCTGCCTGCTGTTCCAGCAGGGAAATCGATGGCTTGTGTTGCTGATAAGGTTTAGGAGGGTGTGCAGCCCCTCAGGGTGAAAAGCTTTGTGGGAGCTGAGGAAGTGGAATTTCGAGGTAATTGGAGGGATGTTTATGTCCACGCTGACTGCTCTGCTCCTTTGTCGTCACAGAAGTGCTCCCTGGTGGTTTGCACCGCGGGGAGGACGGGGATGTTTAATAAAGCTCTTTTTGGGATGCCAGGGCTGTTCAGCACCCCCGAATATTTAGTAAAGCTCTGTTTGGGATGCCAGGGCTGTTCAGCACCCCCGAATATTTAATAAAGCTCCACTCTGGATACCAGAGCTGTGTAGCAGCCCCGAATATTTAATAAAGCTCTTTTAGGGATACCAGAGCTGTGCAGCACCCCCGAATATTTAATGAAGCTCAGTTTGGGATGCCAGGGCTGTGCAGCACCCCCGAATATTTAATAAAGCTCCACTAGGGATGCCAGAGCTGTGCCGCACCCCCGAATATTTATTAAAGCTCAGTTTGGGATGCCAGGGCTGTGCAGCACCCCATAATATTTAATAAATCTCTACTCGGGATGCCAGAGCTGTTCAGCACCCCCGAATATTTAATAAAGCTCTGTTTGGGATGCCAGGGCTGTGCAGCACCCCCGAATATTTAATAAAGCTCTTTTAGGGATGCCAGGGCTGTGCAGCACCCCTGAATATTTAATAAAGCTCTACTCGGGATGCCAGAGCTGTGTAGCAGCCCTGAATATTTAATAAAGCTCTTTTTGGGATGCCAGGGCTGTTCAGCACCCCCGAATATTTAGTAAGGCTCTGTTTGGGATGCCAGGGCCGTACAGCACCCCCGAATATTTAATAAAGCTCTTTTAGGGATGCCAGGGCTGTGCAGCACCCCCGAATATTTAATAAAGCTCCACTCGGGATGCCAGACCTGTGCAGCACCCCTGAATATTTAGTAAAGCTCTGTTTAGGATGCCAGACCTGTGCAGCACCCCCGAATATTTAGTAAAGCTCTGTTTGGGATACCAGGGCTGTGCAGCAGCCCCGAATATTTAATAAATCTCTGTTTGGGATGCCAGGGCTGTGCAGCAGCGCAGAGAAGCTGCACCAGGGCAGGAGAACAGATGGATAAGAGCAGGAGAGGAGCAGAAATCCCGGGATTTCTCCTCGGCGGCGGCAGCGAGGAGCAGCCAGGGTTAACCGGGCGATGCGGGACATCTTTAAAGCCACAGTGGGAGCTTTTCTCCCCAGTGGGCAGCGGCCGGCTCGGATGCCAGAGCTGGGCAGCGCGCTGCAAAGGCGGCTTTGTTCCAGCCATGCCAAGCCCTTATCAGAGCGGGGAATCTTTTTGTCAGGCTCCTTTGGCGGCCGTGAGATGCCTCGGAGCGGCAGCAGCGAGGTTCCCGGGCGGTTCCATGGTGTGTCCCCCGGCAGAACCGCTGCGGGCTGCGGGGAGCTCGGAGAGGAGCGGGGAGGAACCTCCCGGGAAGGGCGATGCGCTGACAGGTGGAATCCTTTATCGCCTCGGTTTTTATCTCGCAGGCAGGCGGGGAAATCCTTCCTTGGGGTGTGTGTGTGTGCTGGAGGTCAGGCAGCTCCTCAGGGAAAAGGATAAAAGGATGCGGGGCTGGGATGGGGCTGCGGTTGGGTGGGGAATCTCAGTGGGGGTGGAAGGGGTGTGGGGGGAAAAGGCTTAAGGTGGAGAAATATTCGGTTGTTGTGGGAGCAGGGACTGTGTTGAGCAGTTCTGTTTGTGTTTTTGGTGAGTTTCAGAGCGGTGAGTTTCAGAGTGATGAGTTTTAGAGGGGTGAGTTTCAGAGTGAACCCAGCAGATTTCAGGAATCTGGAGGAAAGGATCAAACGAAGTTAAATGAAGTGGGAGCAGGGGCTGTGTTGAGCAGCTCTGTTTGTGTTTTTGGTGAGTTTCAGAGCGGTGAGTTTCAGAGTAAGTCCAGCAGATTTCAGGAATCTGGAGGGAAGGGCCAAATGAAGTTAAAGAAGTCAGTGGGAGCAGGGGTGAATCCACCCGGGTTGGGATTGGAATTGGAAATCAGAGGTGGCACAGGGCAGAGACCGGGGCTGCAGGAGGCTGCTGTCTGCCTGGATAAACAGATTGGAACAGTGGGGAGGAATGGAGAAGCTGGAACAGCCATACCAGAATAACACAATGCAGAGGCACACACTGCACCAGCCAGTGCTGGAGGAAGAGATTGGACCATGGACCGTTTTAGGACAATTAAGACAATTTCCCTTCTCTTTATGAATGAGCTGTGAGCTATTCCAGCTCCGTGCAGCAGGGAGTAGGGGGCAGAGGGGTGCTGGGGCCTGTCTGTGCCAGGAGGCTGCTGCAGCCCAGCCCCTGGCACAGCTCCGTGGGTGCTCATTCTGCTCTCCCCAAAGGCAGCTATTGAGGCTGTGGCAGCTGTCAGGGAGCTCTCCCTTTGTGCTGAGCCTGCACAGGAGCAGCACCACTGAGGGCTGCTGCTCAGTTCCTGGGAGCAGAGAGGGGGTGGCTGTCTTGTATTCCCAGTGGCATCCCAAGAACTCCTTTGTTTGTGTTGGGTTTGAGGTGAAGTTTTGGTGCTGCTTTGTCCCTTCTGGCTGCCCCTTCAGTGTCACTGGAAGTACAGTGGCATAACACTTAACTCTGTCCCAAGGGAAGAAAAGAAGGATAAATAAGGAGGCACCACTGTGATGATTTCCCAAGGACCTGTAATTAGTGTGAGCTCCTGTTTCTGGTATTTTTCTCTGTGTGTAGGGCAGCCTTCCCTGGCTGACCTGCTTTGCTTTCCCTTCATCCTCCCTGAAACTGGGAGCTGATCCTGCTGGGATGCACTCAGGCCCATGTCTGCCTGATCTTCCCAGCCCTCAGCACGGTGCTATAACCCAAATAAATGCAGGAGTTCCTTTTATCAGTGCTCCATCTCAGGGACATCTGTTGGCGTTATTGATGTGCCCGTTAATCTTCATTTTCGAGGGCTCTGCCTGCTGGATCCATTATCTGTCAGTGCACAGCAAGGGCTTCTGGGGTAAAACATGCACCAGTGCAGAACAGAGCATGCAGGGGCTCCACAGGAAAAAAACTAGATGGATTTAGCACCAAGCAGAGGCTGACAGGGAACTTAAGGTGTGTGAGTGTCTTTGTGGTACCTGGTTAGGAATTCTAGGCAGGGGATTTGTGGGTGGGCAGCTCAGCCAGCCTTTCCCTCTGCATCATTCCACACTGGAGGCTTCCAGGTGGGATCTGCTACCTGTCCGTGGTGCTGTGTGCTCTCCATTTATCCTGGTATTTATCCTGCTGTGCCTGTCCGTGTTGGGATGGGATTCTCTTGGCCTCAACTCACAGGGAAAAGCTGTGCTACTCCTCCTCCTCACTTTCAGAGATCACATTTAAAGAAGGCCAGAACTGCATTAACCATCCTCATGGCCATCACTGTGAACTGATAGCTGTGCTTCCTCAGGGATTTGGGGCAATCCACGGCAGTGGCTGATGAGGAAAATGTCTAGACAGATTCTGGCCATGCTACAAATGCTTCTCCTGGCTGGTGGAGGCTCCAGATCTCCCTCCAGCATTTGTGAGAGCCTTTTTCCCTGACATCCATCCCTGCCCCTCTCCTGCTCCTGGCTCTCCTCATGCTGATTCTGGTGTTGGGGACAACAGGTGAGACTTGTTTCCGGGGTGAGGTTGGACCTGCTGCTGGTGAATGTCTTTAATTCATGGCCATCACTGTTTGTGAACTGATAGCTGTGCTTCCCTCAGGGATTTGGAGCAATCCACGGCAGTGGCTGATGAGGAAACTGTCTAGACAGATTCTGGCCAATGCTTCTCCTGGCTGGTAGAGGCTCCAGATCTCTCTCCAGCACTTGTTGATGCTGAACCTCCCCAGAGCCTTTTTTCCTGCCATCCATCCCTGCCCCTCTCCTGCTCCTGGTTCTCCACATGCTGATTCTGGTGTTGGGGACAATAGGTGAGACTGTGTTTCCTGGGTGAGGTTGGACCTGCTGCTGGTGAACATCTTTAATGCTGTGTGGTTCCCTTTGTGCAATTAAGGAGAGCTAATTAGCTCCTTTTAGTGCAGTCTCCTTGCAGAGGTAGCTGACCTCTTGTTAATCCTGGATTAAGTTCTTACTAAGAACTGGCTCTTTGTGTGTCCCAGTTAAGATGTTGACACTTTGTTCTCTCTCTCCCCTTGTTCTCCTCCTCCCCCTCTTCCTCCCCATGCCTGTGAGCACATGATTCCCTGCCTCCTCCAGCCCCCACTGCTGTAGGAATCCGTGGACTCTGTGAAAATGCCACTGCAGGCTCAGAAATGAGGTTTGCTTGGTCTGGCACCTGTCTAGGAGCCCGTTTTCCACAAGGGAAAAGGGAGAGTGCTTCTTGTTGCTTGACAGGGTGGGAATCCTGTGGGCTTTGAGGAGTAGCACCCATGGAATGAGCAGGAGTTATCAAACAGGGCCAATATCCCAGCCAGAGAACTCCCCCTGGCCCATGCTGAGCAGTCAGGAGTCCACCCATTCATTCCTAAAGAGGGTGAATGGCAGAAAAGCAGCTGTGGAATGAGCAAAAAGCAAATTAAACATGTGCAAAATGCTAATTACCACCCAGTTTCCCACTAGTGCTAATCCTGCTTGCACATCCTGAGGTTGTTGCACTGAGTTTCCCCTCAGGACATGTTTTTTGACATTTCTGATGTGTCTCTTTCAAAGACAAGGCTGGAAATACAACGAAAGTGTGACCCCCTGGTTCTGTCTGAACCCAGCTGACAAGCAGAGATCTTGGGGAGTAACTGTCCCAGTGGCTCTAACTTTTCAAACCAGGTCATATTAAAGGTGGCCAAAGAATTATGGGGGGGTGGGAAACGAGAAACCCTTGGTGTTTTCCAATCCAGGGGCTCATTGTCGCCTGTCGTTTTGCAGACAGACTTTTAAAGGCTCCTTTTTGTTCTGCACGGCCGGTGTGGCTTACAGGGAGGGTAGGATTGCTCTGGAGAGCTGATCCCAGCCCCACCTGATGCTCTGCAGGCCCGGACATCCAGGCCCTGCTCTGTCCCACGGATCTGTCACCAGCCCCGGGCTTTAATTACTCGGACAGTGCCTCGTTTCCTCGGGGCTGGGAGATGCAATATGCATGAGAGTGCTTGTGTTACAGCAGCAGGACAGCCCTGCAGGCACCGAGGGGCAGTTTGGGGAAGGAGAAGGCTCTGCCTGCCTGGACACTGAGGAGCCTGGCACAAAATTGGAGCATCCTCGGAGGGAGGGATCCCCAGATGTGACTCTGCTCCTCCTGCAGGGCTTGGCAGAGCTGTGGTGTGTGAGCACATTGTCCTTCACACATGAAATAAGGTCCTTGGGCCTTGAACACCAGACTGGTGCAAGCGACCCAGCTGACATAAAATGCATTCTTGCAGCTCTTGAACAAGGCAGGAACTTGCAGCTTTATGTTCAGAAGAGCTTCCTTAAAGGCTCCTAAAGATCCTCTCTCAGTGTATTATCTAAATTCTATCACCATGGAATGAGTTCAGTGCCAAGGATGGTGCTGCAATGTAAAAATTGTTTGTCCTCCCAAGAGTTTTGGGTGAAACTTTGCAGATCTGATGAAGTTTCTAAAGCTTTTGGAGGTGCTGTGTGGTTTTCCAAATTCCCCATAACTTTGCCCCTGTCACACCACACCACATAAGCTTAAGAAGCTTTTCTCTCATTAAGTCTTGCATTTTTACTACTGGTCTTAAAGTGCTTTTGGAAGCAAGATTTTGTTTGATTCATCTTCTCTCCTGACAGTCCAAAGCATGGGTTAGACTTAACCTCATGTCCATCCTGCCACTCCATGACCTATTTTGAGCCTTTGTGTGTTTCAGATCTGAAGAAGACATTATATAGAATTTATCACAGCATTTGGGTCAGTGTAACTCATGTGACCAGAGAAAAATTTCACCTGTTCAAACCTTAATAATCGTCCAGACTAAATACATCAAAATTTGTGGGGGCTAAGAATTACATTTTTAAACTATTTTCTCACTTTCTGGGAGAGAATAAAGCACTGGAAAGATCCATAGGCTGTAAAACAAAATAAGACCATTCAGATATCTCATTCCAAGTCCTGTTGAATGCAGAATGTGAGGCTTGAATTGATTCTGGTTCGAGGTACAGGACAGTGTTTGGGAGAACACAAACCCTTGCATAATAATGTTTGCCACAGATGGGTAATTGGGCCTTGAATTAGTTACAGTGCTTAGTTTTGTTTGCTTCCCAAAATAGGTTTCTCTTGTCTAGTCAGGATTCATCCAGCTTCAGCTTTCAGCACTTCCAGTGGGATTTGAAACCCAGTGGGATCAAACGTGGATTCCAGGTGGGCATTTAAATCTTGCCATTCCTTGGCCTCCAGGCTGTGTTGAAAGGACTCAGTGCCTTTAGTGCTGGTTGCTCTTATCTGAGTTTATCCAGGTTATCCACCCACTGAACCTGGATACAATCCTGGAAAGGGTGTTTCAGTGGGATTCACACCATCCTTGGCCACAGGGGGTGGGGAAAATTGAAGGTAAAATGTCATGAAATAAATTTATTTCTCCTTGAAATAAATTTCTAATCCTCCAGCCAGTAAACTTTGGGAAACATTTCAAACAACAAAATTAGCATCAGGCTGATGGATGCAATGAACTTATCAGAACAGTGGCACATAAACTGTCAATTCATGTGCACCTAGGTGTTAATCTCTGAGTAATATGAAGGTGGTGGTGTCCAGACAAAGGTGTGTGTGGTGGTGGTGTTTTCAGTTTGAAATCCTTTGAATCACACTGGTCTGAGCCTGCTGGAGCACCTCCTGCTCCCACTGATTTTGATTATAGAGAAATGGTGGATAATCAGCTTTTTGGGAAGGTGCTCCTCTGGGAATCAGCACTCAGAGCTGGGAGTGATTGTAAAGAGGAGAGAAAATGCTCAGCCCTGGTTATGGAAGGGGCAAAATGTGACAAAAGCAGGCAAAGGGCAGAATGATCAGTATTTCCAGCATGCAGGGAACAGCTCCCTGTGCTGTCAGTGTGGCCCTGAGGGGGTCACTCACAGCATCCTGAGTCCAAAATTCAGTGTAACTCCACACATGGACACTTGTGCTCAGATCAGGGGTGTTAGTACAGTTCCAGTCCAGTTCTGCACCATTTCCTTGCACACACAAGGCCTGATTTCATAGACTGGGAGCTAAAGTGCAAGCTGGGTGATTGTTTTGCTCTCTTATCATCCTTCAGCCTAGTTTTTATTGTAGGGCACTTATTATCCCTTATTTATTGTATTGGGAGGGACTGAAGTCCATCTCCTTATTCTGGAATAAAGATGTCCCCAAGCAGGTTTGGAGGGGATGCAGTGTCCTCAAAAGAAACACCACGTGCTAATGCTGAAAAAGCTGTCAGCTTTGCTTGATAATGTTTCTTTAAAAATCCCAGGCCTGTTTACACACCGATAAGCACGGTAAAAAAAAAAAGAAAAAGAAACCAAATTGGCTTCCTAGACAGAGCCGGCTAAATTGAGTTGAGGTCACCTTAAACTCTGAATGAGCGTTGTTTAATTCAGCTCAGATAATCCACGCGGCCGCTTAATTAGGGTTTAATTTTCCTGCCCGTTCCTGCTTACACGCTTTGAAACTTTCTCCCAGCAGCGCGTGTGCGGCAGGGAGGACAAAACACAATGTTTCCAACCTGTCGGGGTTTAATTCCCGGGGTTTGCTGAAGCTCTTGGAAAGCCATTTAGGGTCGGGTTTTTGGGTTCCTCGGGGGCGATGCGAGCGGGGCATGCAGGGAGGGAGGCGGTGGGCAAATTATGCAAAGCGCAGGGAGGACAAACACATTTCCAACCTGTCGGATTTTAGCTCCTCGGGTTGTTTAAATCCTCTAAAAGCGTTTGGGGTCTCTGGTATTAGGGGAGAAGTGAGCGGGGCAGGCAGGGGTGGGTGCATTATTTAATGCTCTGCACACACAGAGAGGACAAACAATGTTTCCAACCTGTGGGATTTTAACTCCTAGGGTTGTTTAAATTCTCAAAAAGCTTTTGGGGTCTCTGGCATTAGGGGGAGTCTTGAGCTGGGTGGGTGCATTATTTAATGTGCTGCACACACAGAGAGGACAAACACATTTCCAACCTGTTGGATTTTAACTCGTAGGATTGTTTAAATCCTCGAAAAGCATCTGGGGGTCTCTTTGGCATGCGAATGGGCCGGGCAGGGGTGGGTGCATTATGCAAAACGCTGTGCAGACAGAGAGGACAAACAAAACGTTTCCAACCTGTCAGATTTTAACTCTTCGGATTGTTTAAATAATCTAAAAGCGTTTGGGGGTCTGTTTGGCATTAGGGGAGAGGCGAACGGGGTGGGCGCATTATGTAAAGTGCTGCGCACCAAAGAGAACAAACAATGTTTCCAACCTGTCGGATTTTAACTCCTCGGGTTGTTTAAATCCTCGAAAAGCATCTGGGGGTCTCTTTGGCATGCGAATGGGCCGGGCAGGGGTGGGTGCATTATTCAAAACGCTGCGCAGGCAGAGAGGACAAACAAAACATTCCCAACCTGTGGGATTTTAACTCCTCGGGTTGTTTAAATCCCCTAAAAGCGTTTGAGGGTCTGTTTGGCATTAGGGGAGAGGCGAGCGGGGCGGGCAGGGGTGGGCGCATTATGTAAAGCGCTGCGCAGGCGTGTGCGCGGAGCGTGTGCGGCCGCACCGGGCAGCATCACCGGGGGGACGGGCATGGGCATGGCCGGGGCCGGGGCAGCGTGTCCGGCGGCGGCCGCACGGAGCCCCTGAGAGCCCCCGGGGAAAGGGAAAGGGCCGTGCCATGCTGCAGGAGGTGAGTAACCCTCCCGGCTGGCCGCTGCCGAGTGCATGAATGAATGAACCCCCAATGAATGCCGAGCGATCCCGAGTGAATTCCTCCTAGTGCTGCTGGTGCTGCGCGCCGCTCCACGCTCCCGAATGGCTGCCAGGTTAGTGCTGTCGCTGTCCCCGCTGGCTGTCACACACGTGTGTCACACGCAGGGCTCAGCTCCATCGCACACAGGCGCTCTCCGGGCAGATTAAAGCGGGAGTCCATGTTGGTTGCTGCTGCTGCTGCTGCTGCTGCTCTCCGTTCGGGGGGCTGGAAAAGCAGGCGGCGTGACATCATGGTGCGGAGATGCTTCGTTCCTCTTCCTTTCCGGCGGGCTGATCCCTTCATTTCATTTCATTTCATTTCATTTCATTTCATTTCATTTCATTTCATTTCATTATTGATTTTATTTTTTCTCTCCCTCTTCTCTCCCCCCCCCCCACACACGTGCCCTGCCTCTCTCCCGCGGGGCGGAATTGCTAAAACAGCCTTTTCGATTGTTCAAAACAATGGGCAAATCTGATTGTTTGCGTTCTATTTTTCTTCTTTTTTTCATTTTTTTCTTCTTTTCCTCCTGCAGCTTTCATTCCCCTCACCCCTCCTGGTTTCCCCTTCACGCCCTGCTGTGTCCCCCATCCCCCATTCCCACGGGGACAGTTATTCCTGCCATAACATCTGGGTCCAGGGAAAGAGAGACAGGCAGGAGGGGGTCGGAGCTGGCTGCGTCACGGAGCTGCTGCAGGAATATGGTTGGATTTGTTTGCCCATGTGCTCCCTTGCCTCTACAAGGGCTCGTGGTTCCGCTCTGCTTTCCTCTCCCGGTGTTTGTGTATTTGCACTGATGGGGAGAGGCAGGATTTGGTTTGTGAAGCTTTTTCAGGCTGTGCTCCAGAGTCTATACAGGTGGCTTTTTTTTTTTTTTTTAAGATATATTTTTGGCTAGGGAGAGCAGTAGGAAGTGAGGATTCACCACACTGTGTGTGTTGATAGACAGGGAGAATCTGCTGAATGTCCCAAAAATTTGCTTTTTCTTAGATTGCTGATTTACATTGTCCTGTGCATCATGGAAATGCTGCTTTAGAAAAATGGATATATTCCTCTTCCCTTGCCCCATTAAATCACATGCATCTGCAGGAGAAGCTGGTAAATTTAGGATGGAGCTTGTGATTTTGACTCAGTAGGACGGAAACTTCAGGTCAAACCTTTGGGATGTATTTCACAGCAGTGCCATGACTTGGAACCCCCAGCATTCTCTTGGAGAAGCCCCCAGCTGATAAACAGCTGGATGAAGCAAGAGAGAATCTGTTGAAGAGGGGGGACAAGGTTGAGCCAGGTACAAAGGACAGTTTGTGACAATTGCACTGGGGGGTCTGACCCTCTCTGTTTTTAATTTGGAGCTGGCCAGTGCTGCTGCGTGGCTGGAGCAAAGCAGGGGGAAATCAACCAGAAATTGTCACGTTGTTATTTTCAGAAAGGTAAAGGGAGGAAACATCAAGGGCTGAACAAAGGGAAGTGCCTTTGATCCCAGCTTTGAAGATCACAACATCTCCCATTAACTTGTGACGGCTGACAGAGCTGTGGGAGTGAGTGGGAAGATGCAGAGCTCCAGCTTTGTCTCCTGCTCCTGATGCACAATATCCCTGTCCGCCCCCACACTGACTGCAAGGCGTGCTCAGAGCCCTCCTGAGCCTTCCTCAGAGCCCTCTTCCTCAGAGCCCTGCTCAGAGCCTTCCTCAGAGCCTTCCTCAGAGCCTTCCTCAGGGTCTTCCTCAGAGCCTTCCTCAGGGTCTTCCCAGAGCCTTCCTCAGGGTCTTCCCAGAGCCTTCCTCAGTCTTCCTCTGAGCCTTCCTCAGAGCCTTCTTCAGGGTCTTCTTCTGAGCCTTCCTCAGAGTCCTCCTCAGTTCCTCAGAGTCCTCCTCAGAGCCTTCCTCAGTCCTCCTCAGAGCCTTCCTCAGTTCCTAAGAGTCTTCCTCAGAGCCCTCCCCAGGCACACGGTGGGCTGGGCTTTGTGACACCCCTGCCACAAGGCTGGGGTGTGCTCAGGGGGACACTGCTGTGCCAGGGGTAAAGTCCAGAAAGCCTTGCTGGAGTTACAGCAGAGGAAAGTGCCTGAGCTCTTCTGGAGGGAGTCTAGGAGTGGTATCACACCTACATCCCCACCCAAAAGTGGGCCTGGGTGTTTATCACCAGCTCTGTTGCTTTATTTCACTCTCCCTTGAAATAAAGCACATATGACAGCAGCATTGCATCCCCAAACCACTGAAGGATTCTGATGTTGGCTTGGAAATGATGAGGATTAAAATAAACAGGCTCAGATTTATTTTAATTTTTATTTTTATCCTTTGAGCTGTCAGGTTTTCAGAACTTTTCCTCACATCAAAGATGGTTTAACAGTGTCTGTTGTTGTTTTGTTTATTTTTTTAACAAGGCTTGTGAGCTCTGTTCTGCCCCAAGTTCCAGGCTTGGAGATGTTGATGGAAGCCTCAGACATTGCAGCTCTTGCTGTTAATTACAAGAGCTGTTGACTTTGTGGTGGGGAGGGGAGGAAAACAAAGCCTGGATCTGTTCCTCCTCGGGAAGCACAGCTGTAGAGTGGGTGACCTGCAGGTGACAGTGCTGGGGCCGTGTCTGTCGCCTTCAGAGGGATGTGAAATTCTTACTTGGGGCTGTTTTCCCTTTACTGCTTCCTAGATTTCTTTGTGTTAGCCATCATGCTTTGTTTTATGTGGCTTGCTTCCCTTTGGAGCAAATGGAATTACAATAATTTGTGACTGAGGGAGGGGTTTAGGGTGTGATTTATAACCCTGCACGTTAATGACCCTTTCCAAGTCGTGACTGGTGCATTATTGGACTTTATTATTAAGATCTGTCTTGTTGTATTTCAGAAACATTTTCCAACTTTTCCTGGGGATTTTTTTTTCCAAGCAGGAAGGGAGAGGTTTCTTCCAAGCTGTCTGAGGGGGAGTTTCTGTGAGAGATGAGGCTGATTGTCCACGGGTCTGTCTCCAGTGGTAACCAGGATCGGGTGATCCACGGGGACAATGACATGGTTAATAATGCATCTGCCCATCCTCACACTGCTGGCTGTGGGCAGAAGGCAAATTCCTCCCTAATGCTTGCAGTGATTTGCTAATCCTCTGAGGCATAATAATTGCATTAATTTTATTTCATGAATATGTAAACATGTGATTGGATGTCACGGGAGGACAGCATTCTGCAAAATGTCAAAATAGAATAAATCTTAAACAAGGCTGGATTTTTCTGCTAAAAAAAACACGCAGAAGGCAGACTATTTTTATGATTCTTTTCAAAGCACTTGTCATGAAACACTCCTTGGTTTCTGCACAGCCCTGCAGGTGTCATTGCTTTTTTGACTTATTGCTTTCTCTTTTGTCTCTCTTGCTGGGAGGGAGATGTAATAGAAATATAACATTTTGTTATTGCTTGTAGAGCAATGGTGGGCCCAGGGAATTGCTCCAGGATCTGTGCAGGTTTTCATTCTTGGATTATCAATTTGAAGGGAGTGTAGGTTGGTGATCAAAAGTTGTTACCATCTGCTTGCAGTTTGGGAGACTGCATAATGAGCTTCTGAATCTCCTCGTTTTCCACTGATGTCAGACTGGATGGCAGAAAAGTATCTTTGTAGGCGTGGAATTAACCCCTCTAATAGCTGTTTCTGAGGAGAATTAACTCTTTTCAGTGCTCCAGCCAGGCCTGAGGTGCCTTCTTGACCTTTCTGCTCTTTTCCAGGCTATCAGCACAGTTCTGTGTTGTTGTCCTCGAGGATCTCCTCTGGTCTTGGTCATGAAAATGTAGGCACAGCCTTGACTTTGCACAGCCCTTAGATTTCAGACAGGGAGGGTTCAATATGTGCATCTTTGCTGGTTTGGGGACAAACTGCTCAGCACTTCCCAAATTCAGCTCAAATTGCAGAACAAACCTCAATCCTGGGCCTGGAGGAGCTCGTTACCAGGTCGGTGCTGCAGGGAGAAGTGAGTAATTGCAGGATGACTCTGAGAAAGCAAATTCTTCTAAAAACTGAAAGAAGACTTGGAGGCCTTTAAGCTTTCCAGATCAGGACTTCCTTTAGGAGATCCAAGGGGTTGAGAAATGCACTGCAGGGGATGGTGTCCCTGGTATTTTTTTCTGCAGTGAATGGTGTTCCTGGTGTTTTTTTTCTGCAGTGAATGGTGTTCCTGGTGTTTTTTTTTCTGCAGTGAATGGTGTTCCTGGTGTTTTTTCTGCAGGGAATGGTGTCCCTGCTATTTTTTTCTGCAGGGAACGGTGTCCCTGGTGTTTTTTTTCTGCAGGGAATGGTGTGCCTGGTGTTTTTCTGCCCCCTGAGGAGTTGGTGGTGCTCACAGCAAAGGTGGTGAATGCTGTGTACCCCAGTCTGCTGCTTGTTTAGCTGCTCTACTTGCAAAATTCTTTGGTCCTTTTCCTGCTTCTGGCTGAATTCTACTTCATACCCTGCAAGTGGCAGGCCCAAAGGGATTTGCTGTGTTAATCTGTGTCACAGGTGCTGTGACAATGCCCTGCTGGAGGTGGCTGCTGGCTCTTGGGGCACCTGTGATTTGGGAAGGAGCTGCTGCAGGGTGCCTGTGTCAATCTGTGGTTTCAGATCTGGTGGGATGGACAGACTTCTGTGTCACTTCAGGACTGCTTGGGTGTCATTCCTGCAGAATTCACTCAACAGACTGCAGCAAAGTCAGGAATTTTGTGGAATTCTCCATTGCAAAGGGTTCCTTTATAGTTTTAAGAACACCAAGCTTAACTTGTGAAATACCTTTCCCAAAAGTGACTGCTTGGTGAAGCTCTGTTCATCACCTGGTCCAGATCCTTGCAGGAAATGCTCTGTTGGAGGAGGAAATTTGGCCTTTCTGTGCCTTGCCTGGTGTGTCAGGGCAGGATATGAGCAGGGGCTGGTCCGTGCATTGCCAAATGTTCTTTTTCACCAGCTCAAGGAAAGCTTGTGGGATCCCAGAATGGTTTGGGTTGGAAAGGCCCTTAAACATCATCTGTCCCGTGGGCAGGGGCACCTTCCACTATCCCAGGTTGTTCCAAGCCCCATCCTTGGGATTCCAGGGACAGAGAAGCCACAGCTTCTCTGGGCACCCTCTGCCAGGGCCTCCCCACCCTCACAGGGAAGAATTTCTTCCATTTATCCCACCTAAATCTCCCCTCTTTCACTCTGAATCTATTACTCCTTGTCCTATCACTACAATTTGTGCTAAAAAGACAAGATACAGGCAGGCTGCAGATTCTTTACTGCACTGCTGCAGGTATTGATGCTTTTCCTCCACGTCTGAGCAGAGTTTGGCCCCTTCCCATCCACACCAGGCTGGCTGATGGTGTTTTGAAGAGGTTTTTCCTTTAGGGACATAAACCAAGGAGACAAACTCAGCCTTCTGTGCTTTCAAAATGCTCCGTGCAGGGGTTTTCACCTCGGAGCAAAGGGGCTGCTGCTTAGGTGGGCTTGTTTGTGTTCTGTCCCTCACTTAATGTGTCTCATCTACTGAAGGCCACTCTGCAGGGGGACGTGAGGCCCTGAATGAGCTCTGGGCAATTAGGTCTCTAAAGCGTTATTTATCACAATTATTTTTTTTTTCAAAGTGGGTCAGGCCGTTTTGGCATTTCAGGCGTCGATTCCTGGTTCAATTGCAGGCCTTGGTCGCCATGGCAACTGCAGAAAGCGTTCGTCATGGCTGTGCCTTGGGCTGGATTCAAGCTCCGGGGAATGGGCAGGAGCAGTTTTGAGGGGCTCAGGGTGGGGGCAGCCCTGTGTTTTCTGTGCCCATCCACAGTTCAGTTAACAGACTCGTCGTTTGCTCTGTCTGTGGAGTCCTGAATGTGAGAAAAAATTCAGTTTTTCGCAGTCATCAGAGAGCAGGAGGGGAATTCAGCCCTCCTGCGTTTGATATTTGTGCCTCTGACTTCAGGGAGAGCCAAAGAAGGAGCCCTTGATGTTATTTTTCCCTCCCCTATTTCTGCAAAGGTGACAGTCCACACACACCTAACACCTAATATGTGGATGGATTTACTTTTTTAAGCTAAGCATGTAAGCTTGGAAGACAAAACCTTGGAATTCTGTCCAAGAACTTGTTCAAACCTCTAAATTCCAGAGCTGGCACCAAAATGTGTGGCTATGGCAGTGTGAGCTGGGCAAAAATAAAATTGCCAGCTTGGAGCAAGTCAGTGCTGATGCTGCTCCTGTGCAGCTTGCTGGGCTGTGGCTGAAAAACCCACCTTGAGGAGCTTTGTAAGGCCATAAAAAGACTAAAACAGCCCCAGACTTTCCAGCATTTTTCATCTTGAGTTTTGCCTGCATGTGGTAGCAGCTGTACCCCCAGGTTTGAGCTGCTCATTCTGAGTTTCAGTTGAGCAGCAGCAAAATCTGACAGCTGCAAACTGAAAGTAAACAGAGCCTGGACTGAATTTGGCTTGGGCTTTACAGAGCTGCTCTAAACTCAAAAGTGAAACTGTGAACTCGCATGAACTGAAAATGAGATGAAGGTTGTGGGTGGTAAACTCAGGTTTTTTAGAGCTGTAGAGGAAAAATGAGTTCGTCTGTTCAGAGAGTTTAGCCCAGTGAGGTGCTGGCCAGGGGAAATGCCTTCAAATTCTTGCCCTGTGTTTTTGGGCACCTCTCACACAAACCAGCTTATGTTGCCTCAACCATGCTGGGGGCAGGCAGGGCCAGCACAGACTCAGAATTCAGAGGTTTTAACAAGAAGTCTGCTTTCTCTACAGTCTGTGAAAATGGCAATGCAGAACCGTGTCCATCCCTGGGACCACTGCTGGATGAACTTGGAGTCACTAATACAGCTCTACTGGGCTGCTAAAACTGAGTTTAGCAGGACAAGGAGCAGCAGGAGCACAGACAGCCGAAAATCTGTGAAGGAACCTGATGCTATTTTTAATACTTCAATAAACTGAGAAATCCCTGATAATTTTACTTCATGTTATACCTAAACTGCTGCGGGCAGTGCTGCTGAGAGAATGGTCCAGATCATATTTTGATTTGTCTTTTACTTCAATTATTATTGGGAGGAGATTAAATCTTGGATATTGCCACAGTTCTTGGTGCACTGGTTTAGCATTCAATATTCCTGTGCCTTGTCCAGGCAAAGGGAGGGCACAGGATGAGGTGATGTGACAATATTTCACTTGGGGATGTGCCACTGCTGCTTGTGAAGAGCCCCAAGCCAAGGGGGAATTGCTCTGGAGCTGCCTTGGGGTTTAGGTGGTATTTGCACAGGTTTTTGTTGGTTTATATCTATATTTCTCATCCTACTGAGTAGAAATAGGTAACAGAACAGAATTTAGCTTAATCCACCTTTCTGCCTACAGAACATTTTGCAAACCCATTTTCCCAAGCCTGTTCATTGTCTGTATGAAATTCCACACTTTGTAGTGGTGGAAGCATCTTCTCGGGGGCTGCTGTGGAGCTCCTTGCTGCTGTTCCTGCCCAGGGCCAGCTCCCAGGAAATCTGATTCTGGCCCTGTTTGCATAAGCAGTTTGGCTGTGTTGTGCTTCCTGCAGGCTACTCAGGGAAAATTTCATCACTTGTGCCTTGACACAAGCGGTGAGCAAATAAAGGATCATTTACAAGATCAGTTCATCCAAAACCAAACCGACCCAGAGCTGGTGGTAACTGCTGCAGGAGTGTGTTACACTGGCTGCTCACATCTGACTAATGCTTGTACAGTGGTTTTGGCATCTTCAGAGCTAAGAAGAGATGGATATGGCTTTTATCTGGGAGTTAATGGAACCTCAGGCATGTGTTCAGCTCTTCTAGATTTTCAGGGAGGAAATGACCCATTTGGAGTTCCTTCATTGTGATTGCTGTATCTAATTTGCCTTAAATCATATCCCTAAAAAGTCTGATTGTAACACTTCTTTAATCCAGTCCCTTCAGCTGTAATTCCTCCATTCTTTTCCTGCTGCCTCTGTCAGATGTGGCCTGTTTGGTGTTGCTCATGAGATAACAGAGTCCAGGAGAAGTTAACACAGATCCAATCCTTGCATCAGCCCAGACTCCTCTGTAACCTGCTGGCTTGAGCAGGCCCAGCTGGAAAAGCCTCAAGGATGTCTGGACTGGTCAGAAATAGATTTGACTCCTGAAGGAAATGAGTGACTGAGGGAAAAAAATGGGTGTAGTGTGTGGTATTTTGAAGAGTCTGGCAGGAAGGAGAGGCATCAAAAGAGAAGGAGCAGTGAGGAAATCTGAGTTTTCCTGTTCTGTGTTAGTATCTACATTGCTGGCTTGCTGATCTAGGTGTTGGGGTGTTTGCTGAGGAAAGAGGATGAGAAGTTCCATTCCCCTCATCATTTCTGTAAAACTCTGAGAGGCCTTGCTTTTTCCATTGTGAAAGAGGAACTGGATCTTATTTTATTTTTTTAATCAGAAAGTCTTTTAGGTCACAACCAACCATTTTCAGGCCCATTTCATGTGGGAAAGGATGGTTCTGTACAGGAAATGCTGCATTGAATGTCACCATGACTCCCCTCCCTGAGCCCCAGCAGTTCTGATGCTCTTTGATGGGATGTTTTCTGAAAGATGTGACCCTGTTTTCATGCATCCTGTTGAGAGGAGCTGCACTAACAGAGGAGGGGCAGAGTGAGGCTGCATTGAGAACACACGGAGGGGAGAGCACACCTCTCTCATTCTTGGGTGCACATTTGACTTTTCTAAGCTCAGATCACCGTTTGAAACTCCAGGAGCCCACAGCAGTCAACGAGTTCATTCTCGTGGGCACTGCTCTGTGGTCTGAGGGGTTGAGGGGTGGGTGGAGAAAGGCACTGCCAGCAGTTCCTCTGCCTCTGCTAAACGAGAACTGTCTGAATCCACCAGGGGCACCGGGGGGGGTGATTGCTCAGGAAGCAGCTCTGCCTGCTGTGCCTGGGGGAGCCCTGCGGGCACTGCACAGCTCGGGGAGCAGCTGCTTCACTCTGGGGATGGTTTAACCCTCCTCTCTTCTCCCTTCCTCTCTCCCTGCAGCACTGCCAGTAACTCCAACCGCAGCATGTCCACCTGCACAGCTCGGGGTGCAACTCAGGGTGCAGCTTGGGGTGCAACTTGGGGTGCAGGTCGAGGTGCAGCTCGGGATGCAGATCGGGGTGCAGCAGCTGTTTCACTCTGGAGATGGTTTAACCCTGCTCTCTTCTCCCTTCCTCTCCCCCTGCAATAGTGCCAGTAACTCCAACCCCAGCACATCTGCCTGCATATTTTGGGATGCAGCTTGGGGTTCAGTTTGGGGTGTAGATTGGGGTGCAGCAGCTATTTCACTCTGGAGATGGTTTAACCCTCCTCTCTTCTCCCTTCCTCCCTGCAGTAGTGCCAGTAGCTCCAACCACAGCACGCCCGTCTGCACAGCTCGGGGTGCAGATTGGGATGCAGCTCAGGATGCAGATGAGGGTACAACTTGGGGTGCAAATCGGGATGCAACTCGGGGTGCAGTTTGGGGTGAAACTCGGCATGCGGGTGTTTCACTCTGGAGATGGTTTAACCCTGCTCTCTTCTCCTCTCCCCCTGCAGTAGTGCCAGTAACTCCAACCACAGCACGCCTGCCTGCACAGCTTGTGGTGCAACTCGGGATGCAGATCAGGATGCAGCTTGGGGTTCAGTGTGGGGTGCAGATCGGGGTGCAGCAGCTGTTTCACTCTGGGGATGGTTTAACCCTGCTCTGTTTTCCCCCTGCAGTACTGCCAGTTACTCCAATCCCAGCACGCCTGCCTGCATATCTTGGGATGCAGATTGGGGTGCAACTTGGGGTGCTGTTCAGGATGCAGATCAGGATTCAGCTTGGGGTTCAGTTTGGGGTACAACTCGGGGTGCAGCAGCTGTTTCACTCTGCAGATGGTTTAACCCTTCTCTCTCCTCCTCTCCCCCTGCAGTAGTGCCAGTGACTCCAACCACAGCACGCCTGCCTGCACAGTTTGTGGTGCAGCTCGGGATGCAGCTCAGGATGCAGCTTGGGGTTCAGTGTGGGGTGCAGCAGCTGTTCCACTCCGGGGATGGTTTAACCCTGCTCTCTTCTCTCCCCCTGCAGTACTGCCAGTAACTCCAACCGCAGCACGCCCGCCTGCTCCCCGATCCTGCGCAAACGCTCGCGCTCGCCCACGCCGCAGGACGCCCCGGGGGAAGCCATGGTGGAGAAGGGCTCCGACCACTCCTCGGACAAGTCCCCGTCCACCCCGGAGCAGGGGGTCCAGAGGAGCTGCTCCTCCCAGTCCGGCCGCAGCGGGGCCAAGAACTCCAAGGTGAGGGGCGAGCAGAGGGCTGGTGTCCCACGTGGTGCTGCACTGCCTTTGTCCTCTGCCCTTTTATCTCTGAATTCCCTCCCTCTTCCCCAATGTATTTCTGAAGGTTCTCCTAACTCAGAGTCCTTTCAACTTTCTGTAGTCAGCTTTCTGTAGTATAATTATGGATATCAAGATTTTTTTTCTTTTTTGGTGTGTGGAAGAGCTTAAAGAAGAACCTGCAGAGCTCCCTCATAGAGGAGCCTTGATTCAAGGGAATTCAAATGTGAGGAGGGAAAAAAAAATATAGTTCCTGCACTGAATGCAGCAGAGTCAAGGTCCTGTTCTTTGGGAGGATCTGTGGTTTTGAGAAAGGCCTTGAAAAATCAGCTGTTGCAATCACTTTTTATCACCTGGATCATGAAGGGGCGTGAAATAAATAAGGTTTCCCCTGTAAAGGGCCTGTGCTTTTCCCCAGTCCTATCCAAGCCCTCTGAGGTCAGTTCAGACTGCACAGAATCAGTTTTCCCGCCCTCTGCCCATTCCTTCCATGGCTGCAATGTTATGACTGCCTTGCCCAGGGTAGCTGATATTTTCCCCAGGCAGGTTTTGTGTCTTTGGACAGTGTTAGAACCAGCCTTGTCTTTGCTGTGCAGGGATAGAGGGTTTCAGGTTTGGATCTAGATTTTTGTGTGAGCTGTGGGACCTGGTAAAACACACACAAGAGCCTGGGGTACCAAACAACCCTTTGATTATAACCCTGGTATCAGTGATAGCATATAGATAAATATAACACTGTGAGCTGTCAGGAGCACTTGTGTTTGCCCAGATTTTGGAAGTGAGCTGTTTCAGCCTGGATAATTTCACAGGCAGAACTCTGATGGCCTGTATAAAGTGAATTGTTAGATCTTTGCCTGGTTTATTACTGGATTGTGTCAGAGACAAGAAATCTTCATCCCCTCCCCTTTGTGGCCACTCAGCAGAGGGAACAGCACTCAGTGGCCCGCATTCTGATCTCTCACAGCTATGGGGGCAGTCTGTGAGCTCAAAAGAGGGGGGAAGAGGGTTTTTCAAGCTGAATCACTGGCGTTCTGAGGTTGCCCTTGGGGTCAGCCTGGCTTCCTGTGCACACAGTGACCTACAAACCCCATCCAGGGCTGGTGACACCCTCAGCACAGGGTTGCCAGCACTGAGCTCCCAAAGGGAAGCCATGGGATGGGAGGCAGGCAGGATGTGCTTGGAGCCACACTGGGGATGCTCACAGGGAAATGGGCTCCCTGGGAAGGGGGAAGCACAGGGAGGAAGGAGTTACATCCCCCTGGCCATCAAAATGCTGTGAATTAAGGGCATGGGAGTGAGATTTTTACCAACACAGTGACTATAAAGCTGAGTTTTAACTCCTGGTGCTTTCCACAAGGAAGAAAGGGGTACAATGCTCTCTGTTGGGTGTGTGGGTTTTCCTTCTCTTGATCTGCGAGGTAATTTTTTTCTTCTTTCCCTAATTTCTCTCTTTTCATTCCTGCATGCTTTCTCTCCGATTAAGTCACACAAGCGCCTCTCCAAAGTAAGCCTTCTTTTTTCTCTCCTGTCCCCCACTGTAGAGCTGTCTCACCACTCAGGAACCCTCCCCGTGGTGCTGAGTGCTGACCCCAGTCAGGCATTCTCCTGCTGTGGCTGTGAGAATGCCAGCAAGAGCTCAGCCCCGTGCCTGTAGCTGGAAGCTGGGTTCACTTACATCACTGGGATCTGGCTGGGATTTGCTCACACAGACTGAGAACTGGCCTGTTCATCACACCCCTCCAGCTGCTCCCAAATCAGCCTTTGAGTTCTGCTTTCCCCCCTCTCCCTTGGAGTCAGCTGCTGTCTTTGCCAGGGAGAAATCCTCTGGCGTTGAACAGAGCCATGATCCCTCCTCTTTCCTGTCTTCTTCCTCCCTTATTTCAGGAACAAGAGTTGTTCTCCATGACTTCTTCCCTGCTTTTCACGATGAATAATGTTTTTGTGGCCAGTGATCTCAGCTTACTGCCCTTGCACGCTCTCCTGTGTGATGTAAATATGAAAGATCAGTGATTTCAAATGAACCCAGCTTGAACCTGGTAGAACAGCCCTGTCCCAAATGAATTGTGAGAATTCATGGGCTCGCTCTGAGAGGTGATAAGTGGAAGATCCCTCTGTGGGTGCTTGGATTGGAGATAAGATCATCTGGGATTTGATCTCACACCTCCATGCTACCCTCGGAAGAGTGGGGAAAATCAGAGATGCAGGTTGTTGGGGGAAGTGCCAGGCTGTTGGCATTTCCACCCTGTGAAAGCAGAATGGCTTGGATGGCTTCTCAAAAATCCACAAAATCCTTGTCTTGGCCTTTCCCCAGCCTCAGGTTTCCTTCTAGGCAAGTTCTCAGAGAGCAATGCTGGCTCAGTGTCTCCCCTTGGTCATGGTCCTTGTGACCTTGTGACCTTGCATGATGTGCTGGTGTCTGCTGGAAGCTTCCTGACGTCTTTTTTTTAGACAGATTGTCTTGTGCTTGGTATCTGTAGCTGGGATAACTGCAGAGGAGCACTGTGGGACTCAAAAGTCTCAAGGTGAGGTGTGAAAGGAGTGCTGTGGAAGGTCTGGAGTAGCAGAGCCCTGACAGGATTGCTGGTGAGTAGAGGTGTGTGGGCCAGGACAGGCTGTGGTAAGCTGCAGGTGCAGAGGGTTTTTTAGGAGAGGGATTGGTGGGGATGAGCCTGGAACAGAGAGGGGTGTGTGTAAAATGTGTGTGCAGTGGTGCTGGGAGGTGCCTGCAGCCAGCCCCTGCTTCTCTGAGAGGAAAAAACCCAAACACTGTGAGGCAGCTGGAGAAACTGGGGGGACGCAGAGCCCAGATGAGTTCAGAGGGAAGGAGATCCCAGGCAGGACCCCCAGCAGCCTGTCAGAGCCTCCTGCCCTGCTCACACAGAATATTCTGAGCTGCATCCACGAGGATCATCGAGCCTGCAGCCTGGAGCTCTGCTCTGTGCTCCACAAGCTGCTTCCTGTGGCACAAATGCAGAATTTTCAGGCATTAAACCCCCTGCTTCTCCCCACGCAGATGATTCTGCTGTCTGCTCATGCAGGGAGAGGTTAGGAACAAAAAAAACCCTCGAGGGGCAAAGATTTTAAACTCTCCTTTCTCAGCATTTTCTCCTCTCCCCACTCATCTCCTGCAGGAAGGATGGTTTGGTTTCCCAACCTGTCTGGCTAATGAGGTGGAACAGCTTGAGCCCATGAGTTTGCTGCTGTGTTGGTACAATCGCTGACAGATCTGCTTGAGTTCCCTGCCCTCTTTTGTCTGTGCTGTTCAGTCGTGCTGCAGTGCTGCCGTCAGAGGGAGTGCTCCTCCAGGAGTTTTTAAGCACTGGAATTGTCAGAGGAAGTGCTCTGCCAGTTTTTAAGCACTGGAATCGCTTAAATTCCAGCTTAAAAACTCCTCCAGAAGTTTTTAAAGCACTGGAATTGTCAGGGGCAGTGCTCCACCAGTTTTTAGGCACTGGAATTGTTAGAGGGAGTGCTCCACCAGGAGTTTTAAACACTGGAATTGTCAGAGGCAGTGCTCCATGAGGAATTTTTAAGCACTGGAATTGTCAGAGGGATTGCTCCACCAGTTTTTAGGCACTGGAATTGTTAGAGGGAGTGTTCCACCAGGAGCTTTAAACACTGGAATTGTCAGAGGGATTGCTTCACCAGTTTTTAAGCACTGGAATTATCAGGGGCAGTGCTCCTCCAGGAGCTTTTAGGCACTGGCATTGTCAGGGGAAGTGCTCCTTGAGGAATTTTTAAACACTGGAATTGTCAGAGGCAGTGCTTCTCCAGGAATTTTTAAGCACTGGAATTGTCAGGGGCAGTGCTCCTCCAGGAGTTTTTAAAGCACTGGAATTGTCAGGGGCAGTGCTCCTCCAAGAGTTTTTAACACTGGAATTGTCAGAGGGATTGCTCCACCAGTTTTTAAGCACTGGAATTGTCAGGAGTGCTCCTCCAGGAGTTTTTAAGCACTGGAATTGTCAGGGGCAATGCTCCACCAGGAGTTTTTAAACACTGGAATTTTATCCCAAGGGAATCTTTCCTGGAACTCTCTTTTCCACCCTGACCCCACCACAGTGCCACAGACCAAGGTCTGAATCAGCTTTAGGCTTTTCTGGAGCAGCTTTCCAAGCTCAGGAAAAACCCATCTTTTTGCTAGTAGCCAATGATGAAATAAGTATTTTTTAACTATTTTGCTCTTGCCTGTGGATAAAAGTAACCTCCTTCAGATTCTTCCCAATGCCTGTAGCTAATGGTGGATGCTGAGGATTAATATTAAGTTAGGGGGAAAATACGAATTTTGGTGCAGATACTGGGGGGGTTGTAGAACAGTTTAGGTCAGGAGGGATCTCAGGAGGTCTCTCCCCCAAGCCCCTGCTCAAAGCAGGGTTAAATCACCTCGGTCTAGACCCTTGTCCAGCCACATTTTGCAGCCCTCCAAGGCTGGAGATCCCACAGCCTGGCCAGGCCCCTGCTCCAGTGCTTAACCACTCCTGTGAACAGGCTTTTTCCTCCTCTCCAAATAGAATTTCCCCTACTGCAGCTCATGACTGTTGCACCCTGTCCTTCCAGTGTGCCAGGATGAGAAGGGTTTGGCTGTGTCTTCTCATTCACCCTCCCACTGGGTGGGAAAAACCCCCTTTAGGTAGTAGGTGAAGAAATTCTGATTATGTGGTGAATAAATCCCATCATTTCCCTTGGGTTGTGGCCATTTAGAATCCGGGTGGGCAGAGCAGCTTTTGCAGGTGCACAGATCAGGGGAGAGGGCTCAGGAATCTGCCCCCAGCTCTGGTTCTGTGTCACTGCCTCCCCAGGTGTGGGAGGGGTTTAGGGACACTCCTGGAGCTCTGTGGCATGTCATTCACTTGGCAAAAGGTTTCTGTTCCCCTGGCAGCAGCAAGGAGTGAGCTGTGGTGCTGCTGGCAGTGATGCTGAGGGCAGAAACTCTGTTTGGGTGGAGCTCTCAGGGTGAGGTTTAATGTGTGAGCTGTGTGCTGGTCCTGTAACCTTCCCTAGCAGTGCACACACGTGGGAGGTCACTAAACCATCACTATTTAGAGGCAACAATTAAAGGCTTAAAGAAAATATTCCATTTTTCTCATCCCTCCAAAGCTTTTCCTGGTTACAGCCCCCTTGTAACCACGAGCTCTGTGCTCCTGTAGCATCATCTCTGTAAAGCAGCCCCATCTTCTCCCTGTCTGTGTGCAGCCCCTCCTTCTGTCACTCATTTATTTTCTCTTTTCAGTTCTAATGCTTATGGTTTCTTTTTCCAGTATGACAGACTTAACCTGCTCAAAGTAAGAATATGTTTTTTCCTTTTTCTTTCTTTTTTCCCCTCCCCTCTCTCCATTTTACTGTCTCTTGATTTTCACAGTTCGCATTTCCCTCTCAGTGAGTTAAAAAAAAAAGATAAAATAGAAGAGAGATTTAAAAATGGAAGATAAAATAGATAAAAAAGATAAAATAGAAGAGAGGTTGTTTGGATTTTGGACAAGTCTGTTGAACTTGGTGGAGGCAAAAGATGAGGTTTGAGTGTTGGTATCGTTAAGGATGTTGGTAAAGTTACAGATGTCAGTATAATTATGGATGTCAGGATAATTTTTGTATGAAAGAGCTTAAAGAAGAACCTGCAGAGCTCCCTTATAAAGCACCCTTGACTGGGGGAAATTCAAATGTGAGGAGGGAAAAAATAAATATAATTCCTGCAATGACTGCGGCAGAGGGGACTGCAATCCTGTGGGGCTGTGCTGACACCCCAGCACGGGCACCCTGATTTGGAAGGCACAGTGACAGCAGTGCCTCTGGGGTGTGTGTGCCAATTATAGTTTGATTGTGAGGGTTTTTTCCCCCAGGAATTTCTGAATTACGCCTTTTTGCTCATTAAGGCAGACAGATGGCAAAACAAATCTGCAGGAAAATCAGATTCATCTCAGGCCCTGTGCTCCTGAGGACGAGGTGCTGTGTGCATGGTTCAGATTAATTACCCTGGTTCTTTTTTTAGTCTACACTGGGTTGCATAAGGCCCTTTTTTTTTTTTTCCACGTCCTACTTGCAGGCAGGGATGACTTCAACCCAGTCCTTTATGAATGGATCAGGTATGGCCAAGTATGGAAAAGAGTGGGAAGTAAGAGGAGATTCCTCTGGTTGGAGGAATGAGTGTGAGATATGAGCCATACTCTCTGTTCAATCCCTCAGCTCATCTTCTTTCCCCAGGATCTGGGGGAAAAAAAAAGGGGTGTTCCTCTTTTTAATGTCAATTTTTTTGTATTTTAGCCTGTGTACTGTATTACTGTGAGGCTTTTCATTAGAGACTGGGAGCTCTGCAATGGATCCTTCAGGAACGTGGGATCCAGTGAGGTTTTGTGGCTGGAGTGGCACACAGGGAACCTGGAGCAGGAAGATCCAGGGCTGGGGACAGAGCAGCCCCTGTGTCTTCACAGACATCTCTGGTCCAGTCTGACCTCAGGGACAGTTCTCCTTTCCTAGAGAACACCCTATGTGTCATTGGTGGGCAGGCAGTGTCTGTGTCCCTGTGAACATTCCAGGGAATTCCCAGTGAAACTCCCATAGCACAGATTGTCTCCCTTCCTATTCCAAACTGCAAAGCCTGGAAAACCCTCCAAGCTCAGCAGCAAGATGGCTTCAAAGGAAAAAAGGCAGTGAGATTGTGCTTCTGTCCTGGTGTGTTGTCCCCAGCTCAGAATGGAAATGTCTGGGAGAGGGGGACAGCACAGCTGGAGCTGCCCACCCTCAGTGGGAAAGGCTCCAGTGCCCCCAGGCTTCACTGCCATGAGGGAAATCCCCCCAAAAATGGGGATTTCTTGTGTATCCTGGCAGCTCTGCTCAGTGTCCTGCTGTTGGAAAGCCAGCCTGGCTGGAGTGGGAGTGGGAAGCTCATTTCTTCCTCTCCCTGTGCAGATAAATCTCACCTCCAGCTGAAAATTGCCCAGCATGACTTTTCAAGCTGAGCCAGCTCTTCTGTGTGCTCCAGTGTGTGTGGCCTGTCCTCTCCAACCATCTGAAATGCCATGATAAGGATGGGAAAAAAAAAAATTAAAAAAAAAAGTCACGTGTGCAGATGATGCAAAACACTGTGCACTGAAATGCTGAAAAAAAAAATTAAAATCCCAGCCTTTTTTTTTTTTTCCTTGCTTAGCTTTTCTAGTGATTTTCTACAGCACTTTTCCTGGCTCTGTGTGTGTGTGTATGTGTGTGTCTCCCTTTTAAAATTCAAAATACCCTTGGAACATTTGATTTTTGTGAGCAAAGCTGTGTCCCTGCCCTTAGCAGTGCTGCCAGGGCAAGCAGGGCAATGTGAGTTTGGGAAAAATGAAGCCCCTGAAGAGGTGGTTGGCAGTGAAGATGATGATGATGATGATGATGATGATGATGAGCTCCTCTGTTGCTGGCTGGCACTGCTGGTCTGCAGACAAGGTGGCAGCATGTCTGTGTGTGTGCATGTGGACATGCACACCTTGGCCTGGACTGTCTCCTGTTCCAGACTCCTGCTGCTGGATTTGTCCCTTGCTCCTGTAACTGGGGATGCCTGTGTTAGACCACACTGTGAAATCCATTGGAATCTTCTGTTTTAATCCCACTTTCACTCCACTAATGATCCAAACCAGATGGGACCTGCTTTCTCTGCCCCTCTTGCCTTTTGATCCTAAAGATCTCTGTGCTAACTAATGCTTCTCTTTTATTTTGTCCTTACAGAAAAGCCAGAGTTGGTATAATGTAAGTACTCCCGTTTCTCTTGTCCCTGGGTGGCTCTGGGCTGGGAGGGGGGAAGGTGCAAAGGGGCTTTGCAGTGGCACTGGGGCACTCTGACCATTTCCAGCAGCAGGAGGAGAGGTGGAAATGGCTCAGCACTGGCAAAGGAGGGCTGACATCCCCCAGGAAAGGGATGCCAGAGACACAGAGCAGGAGCTTTGTCCCTTTGGTCACTCTCCCCACATCCTGCACCTCTGGTTTCTCAGCTGGGGGGGGGGCTGGGATGTGGTGACACAGGGTGGTGACAAGCAGAGCTGCCACCCTGCAAACCCTTTGCATCTCTCAGGGCGTTGTGGGAGTGACAGGAATCATTTTCTCCCCACCCCAGAGAAACACCAACCACCCTTTGCTTCTGCCTTGGTGTTGTTTTTGTTGTGCCAGCACGAGTGGCCCTGCTCTGGGCACAAAATCAGTGTCACCTTTGCACGGTGGGGCCCCCACCCTGGAGGCTCTGGAGTAGCCATAGGCAGATGCAGCAGCCACAATTCCTGCCCTCCTGCAGCCATCCAAACCAGAGCAGATGTGTGATTTTGGCTGGTCAGCTCTGACAGAGGGGAGAGGCAGAGGGAGGAACCTGCTGGCTGTGAGCAGGATTGGGCAGGGAGAGATCTCAGAGGCAGAGAGGGCCTGAGGCAGTGGCTGTAGGAGTAAAATACAAACCAAGGTGGGCCAAGCTGGTGGAGAAGTGGCAGATATTTCTGGGTCTGAGAGATTTTAGCAGCTGCTAGCAGGCTAAAATCTCTCAGCCCCGGAAATATCAGGCACACAGATAAAGACTGTGAGCAGATGCCCCAGCCTGACCTGGCTGCTGCCAAACCCTGATTCTGTCACCAGGCTAGAGGTGACTTTGGCTCTTACTGCTTCTGCCTGTAGCTGCTGAGCTCCATTCCCTGCTGCATGATGCTTTGCTGTGCTCTGCTTCTGTGGGTCTCTTGTGTTTTCATGTCCTCTCTATCTTATCTTTCTGTTCTCTTGTTTTTCCTCCATATATTTTCAGCATGAGAGACAGTACATCCGGAGAGTAAGCACTGGCTGCATTTTTTTGTGGTTTTCCCCACCCCACCCCGTTGTTTTCCTTTGTGAACAGAATGAAACAAACCCGTTTTCTAGTTAGCAGAGACATTCTGGCCAGATAAAAGCAACAGTGTGAAAATATGGATGAGCCCCAGACTCCAGGAAGTCAGTCAGTCCTACTTGGCAGTGTCATTGCCATTAAAAATTTGCTAATGCATCTCTCTGATAGAGTTTCCCTTCTCTGCCAGCTCCTTCCAGGCAGGATTTTTCTGCCATTTGGACCATTCTGATTCCTCCATTCCTTTCCCCTCTGAGAGCAGCTCTAGAAATGAATCTGTGGATCTGCTTCTTTGTGAAATATCACTATTTCCTTCTTTCACTTCCCCCAGCCTCATTTTACACAGACCCCACCGTGCCCAGAGCACCCTCCACGTTGTTCTGTGTGCCAGCTCAGCAGCCCTGGGTGCCAGACACTGTGCAAACCCAGCCCAAAAAATAATCCCTGCCTCAAAGAGCACGTGGGCCTCAAAGATCCACAGGGCATCACCAGTTTTCTCCATTTTCTTGCTGCTTTTACCTGGTCTTTTTGTCTCTGGAGCACTGCCTTCCTCTTTGCCAGTTGGAACCCTCCCTTTCCCCTCTTCTGGAGTCCTTTATCTCTAATTTTTTTTTCCTTAGCTGCCACCAAATTCTCCTGCCTTGTGTGTTCTCCTTTCAATCCCACCAGTGCTTTTTTTGGGATTTTCATCCCTGCCCCCTGGAGAAGTGGGAGGAGAGGGGTGAAGTGAGGTCATGGGTTGGTTTGGCAGACCTGCCCCTCTCTCTCTCTCTAGTTGTGCTCTCTCTGCTTGGCTTTGCAGAGGATCAGTACAAAGTGGTGAGATTTGAGAGGAGAGAACCCCAGTTTGGGGATAAATGCACCCAGACTTTTGGGGTTCGCTCTGTGTTCTTGTCCTCCTGGTGGAAGAGCACAAGGTTGGTGGAAAAGAAAAGTCCCTGAGGTGCTTCTCGTGCCTTTAGTGAGGAATTGTGCACATGGAGACTTTGGTTTGGAAATATTGTGGTTTTTAAGGGAAAAAAGTCTGTTGGTCACTGGTGGTTTAACCATCAGTTGTGTCTGCTTTGGGTCGTGTGTCTGCACGGTGAATTATTGTTAATTAATTTATTATTTTAAAATAAGTCATGAAAATAGACCTCAGACCTTGAAATGAAACTTTCTGTGTAGTTTTGTTGGCTGAAACTGAGATGTGCCTTTCTCTGCACCCTGAGTGCTCAGAGAGGTGGGAAATTTGTGGTTTTTTTCCCTGAGGACACCCAGGAGGAGCTGCTCTGTCTGTGGGGGTGTCAGTAACTCCACACTTGGGAGAAGGCATTTGTCACCCACTCTCATTAAAATGAGAGACAAACTGGAGATGCTTTGCTGCCAGGGATAAAATCTCTCCTTTTCTCTGTGTTTTGGGCAAAGGGCCCCATTTCTGAGCATGGAAATCTCTCATTTCTGTGTCCCAGTTGAGGCCCTGAGCCTGGCAAATCTGCCGTGGTTTTCCTGCCTCAGTCTGTGTCACTTGGGCTGTGAATCCTTCTGCTTCCCTGATCCTAAATGAGGGGTTTGTCTCAATACCCTGCAGCGTTTCTGCTGCTCTAGAGCAAGGCTTGGCTCCTAAATTCAGCACCAGGCATCAGGAGAACCCAGAGGATGCTCTGGGAAAGAGAATGGATAAGATGATCTTGAAAAGTTGCAGAAAACATGGTTGACACCAAGGAAGAGGTGAGATTTAAATCCATGAGGTTTTCACTTCAGCATTTACATCCCAAAGTCTGCCTTGCTCTGTATTCCTTTAGTTTTATCTATCACACTCCTGGATATTTTTCTTCCTCCTTTAACTGAGCAGTGAAAAGACACCAATTGTCTCTTTCAGGTGTTCCTAAATATTAGAAATATTAGAAATATTAGAATATTAGAAATATTTGCTGTCCCAGTCAGTCTGGGCAGGTCAATATTATTTATTTATTTATTTATTTATTTATATGCCTATTATTTATCTATTTATCTTTATTTATCTTTATTTTTTATCTACCAGTACACTATCGCACGCTGGAATATTTTTCTTCTTCCTTTAACTGACCTGAGCAGTGACAAGACACCAAATGTCTCTTTCAGGTGTTGCTAAATATTTGGATATTAGGAATATTTGCTGTCCCAGTCAGCCTAGGTGAAGCTCAGTCCTTCCCACCTGTGTTTGGGAGAGCAAAGTCTGCCCTGAGGATTGCAGGGAGTGGGACAGGAGCCCTGCTCCTGCAGCTCTGCAAACAAATTTGTGCACTCAGGGCAGCCCTCAGCCTGGCAGCAGCTCAAAAATAAACCCAAAATACCACTGGGGAGGCAGGTACAGGGGAGTTTTCCCTGGGGAAAAGTGCAGGGAAAGGCTGTGCAGGAGGAGCTGGATGAGGACCTGCCGTGGGTTGTGATGCTGCAAAGGGCCTTTGTGGGGAACTCTGAGCAGCCCTGGAGCTCCTGAGGAATGACCAGACATCACAGGGCTGATCAGAATCCAGCCTGGCTGGTCTCAGGGTGCTCTGTCTGTTCTTGGAGACCTCGTGGGTGTCACAGTGGAGTGGAAACACAGCTGATGGGGAGAGTAAAATATTCCCTATAAAGGCAGAGGGGAATTATTCCTCATTTTAGGGAGAACACCTTTCCCGGGGGTGGCAGGCTGAGCCTCCCTCAGCAGCAGCAATCACGTGCAGAGTGTTTAAATCAAAAATCCATGAGTGAGCAAGGTGTTGGAGAGCCCTTTTCTCTGTAAATCAGCACAATCATCTTTTAACTCCCAGCAATCATTTCATCAAATTTTTCCTGCTGCAGTGTTACCTCCCTGCCTTTCAGGTATTTTTCACCCTGTCAGATTTCCCCCCTTTTTCTCTGTAAATCAGCACAATCATCTTTTAACTCCTAGCAACCATTTCATCAAATTTCATTTCTGCAGCAATGTTAACTTCCTGCCTTTCAGGTCCTTTTCACCCTGTCAGATTTTCCATGACTTTCAGTGTGTGGATTACTCAGCCTGGCTGAGTTGCTGGTTTGTAGAGGCACTAAATCAGCAGTGAACTTTTGGTGTGGTGATGATGAACTCAGGTCCATTTTCCAGCCCAGATGGCCAGTGATTAGTTTGAAATGTCTTCCTCTGCTTTTCATTCACTTTTAAAGGGAGAAAAAGGAAAAAGATGGAAAATCTGAGCACCCAGAGTGGGTTTAGAGGAGATGTTGTGGGACAGGTGGTTTCTCTGCTGGTTTTTCATACCAGCCCTGCTGCCAGTGGGGTCTGAACTCTCCCCCACGAGCAGGAAACTTACTCTGTTTATTCCAGTAGTTTTCCAGAAGAATTATAAATCATAGAAGTCCATCAGGCATGAAAACTGGATGAGGTTTTCCTTCCCCTTTTCCTCTGTGCCTCCTGCCATCTCTGCTCCCTGTTTTCTGTGCTGCCCAAGGCTCAGCATACCCCAGGTTTTGTCCTGCCCCATCCCCCAGCAGCGTTTAAGTTTCCCCTGGAGGATTTGTTTGTGTGTCAGGGGGAGATGTCACCACGGGCAATGTCCCTTGTGTCCCCAGTTCCCTCACCTTGGCAGTGCCATCCTGCCCCATCCCTGTGTTTGCAGTGGAGTTAATGTTTGCTGCCTGCAGCTCCAGGCCAGCTCTTCCATCACTGCTGGCATTCAAAGGCAGGTGGTTGGGGGTGGTTTTGTTTTGTTTTATTTTATTTTATTTTATTTATTATACATTTTATTTTATTTTATTTTACATTTTACATTTTATTTTATTTTTTAATTTTATTTTATTTTATTTATTTATTTTATTTATTTTATTTTATTTTATTTTATTTTATTTTATTTTATTTTATTTTTTCTCAATCCCAGTTTCCAGCCAAGAGAGCCATTCAGAAAAGCAGTGCAGGTGGCTGTAATGCCAATTCTTTGTCCTCCACAGCTACAGAATTCTATCTATCTATCTATCTATCTATCTATTATTTATCTATTTATCTTTACCCATTTATCTTTATTTTTGTCTACCACTACACTATCACACGCCTGAATATTTTCCTTCTTCCTTAAACTGACCTGACCAGTGAAAAGACTCCAATTGTCTCGTTCAAGTGTTCCTAAATATTAGAATATTAGAAATATTAGAAATATTAGGAATATTTGCTGTCCCAGTCAGCCTGGGCAGGTCAGTATTATTTATCTATTTATTTATCTGTCAATTATTTATCTATTTGTCTTTATCTCTTTTTCTTTAATTTTATCTACCACTACACTATCACACACCTGAATATTTTTCTTCTTCCTTTAACTGAGCAGCAAAAAGACACCAATTGTCTCTTTCAGGTGTTCCTAAATATTAGAATATTAGAAATAGTAGAAATATTGGAAATATTAGGATATTAGAAATATTTGCTGTCCCAGTCAGCCTGGGCAGGTCAATATTATTTATCTATTTATTTATCTCTCTATTATTTATCTATTTATTTTTGTCTACCACTACACTATCACACACCTGAATATTTTTCTTCTTCCTTTAACTGACCTGAGCAGTGACAAGACACCAAATGTCTCTTTCAGGTGTTCCTAAATATTAGAATATTAGAAATATTTGCTGTCCCAGTCAATCTGGGCAGGTCAATATTATTTATCTATTTATTTATCTGTCTATTATTTATCTATTTATCTTTATTTTTATCTACCACTACACTATCACACACCTGAATATTTTTCTTCTCCCTTTAACTGAACTGAGCAGTGACAAGACACCAATTATCTCTTTCAGGTGTTGCTAAATATTTGGATATTAGGAATATTTGCTGTCCCAGTCAGCCTGGGCAGGTCGGTAGGAGCCCAGCCCTCCCCACCGGTGTTTGGGAGAGCAGAGTGCCCTGAGGGGTGCAGGGAGTGGGACAGGAGCCCACAGCCCATCCCCTGCTGGCTCCCCTCACGCCAGCACGCTCTGTCCAGCCACTTTCCATGACAGGAAACATCTGCTGGGAGGCAGGGCCGGGTTACTGCAGGGCATTGGCCGCCAGAATTCCCCAGCTCCAGTGACTCCAGGGTGTGTGAGAGGCATTTTGGGATCTTCCCCACCCACCCCTGCCATGAGAAACACTGAGGCTGCCTTTGAGAGCAGGGAGGGACTGCAGGGGAGAGCCTGAGCAGTCAGAGTCGCTGCTTTTCTGCTTCCCAAGAGCTTTTCAGCTTGCAGAGAGGGGGGAAAAGCTGAGCTGGAGCTGTTTGCCTTCCTGTCGGGTCCTGGAAGCTGCGTGAGCTGTTTGGGGCTGGATCTGGCACGCGTGGACTCTTCCTGAGGGCACTGCACACTCTGCCAGGGCTCCTGCAGGGCATGCCCACTGCAAAAACCTGCTGAGGCTGCAGCAGGAGAGCTCAGAGGGTGCCTGGCAGCACGATCACCCCAATGAGGCTCTTTGGGAAAAGTCCTGTGGAGGGCAGATCCTCGCTGAGATCCTCGGATGAGCTGGATGTGGGCAGGACAGCAGGGGAAAGCACCTCAGCTCCTGCCAGGCTGCTGCACCTCTCTCGACTTTGGACATAAACAAGTGGGAGCAGGAAGAGCAGAGTGTGAGTGGACACAGGGAGCTGTGCAGTGCTGAGGGAAGGAGATGGATTCCCTGCTGGAGTGTGGCTCCCTCTGGGATCTTTCCCTGGATCAAGAGCTGCCGTGGCTGCGGTGGGACCTGGAGGGGCTTGTGGACTTGTCTCGAGGAAATGCCAGCCCTGGATCTGATGAAATCCCAGCTGTGAGTGTCTCTGAGCTGATTTGCTGCTGGGGCTGAGCAGAGCCTCTGCTAGGACAGGTTTAACTCCTGCTGAGTTGAGCCCAAAGCTCAGCCCTGCAGGGATTATCATCCCTTTTCCCCACTCCGTCCCCATCCTGTTCCTGGAAATCTTGGGCTTGGGCTCTTGCTGGAGCCCATCTCAGGCCAAGATTTTTTCCAGATGTTCAGGCTGGGAGTTTGGTAAGTTAAAATTCATATTTGTGTCATCAGCTGGTTGGCAGGCTTTACTGAGAGTGAGATCCCTTCCTCTGGGCCCACGGGGCTGCAGCAAGGCTTGGGAGTGCTGAGCTGACCTTGGAATATTCTGTTTCTGATTCACTGAATCGCTGTGAGGAGCAGGGAACGCTTTTGGGGGCGAGGGGTTGTCTGTGATTTGACAACCAGCACTAATCTGCTGTGATCTGACAGCTTTTGGCAGCACTGTGAGGATAATTCTAAATAAACTCTGTATTCCTCCCACCCTGTGGCTCCACCACCATTCTTAAGCAGAAACTGCCTTCTCTAATCTCAGAATTTTGGGGCCATCACTGGAAGACTTTCTGCCTGAGGAGATCAGTGCTTCTGGAGGGGCACTGTTGGATAAAGAGGGAAAAGGTTTTACCCCAGGTGGCTTCTCCTCTACATTTGTGTGAGAAGGAACATTGCAGCTTGTCTGGGAGGTGTGGATTTGCACCTGCTCTGCTCTGAAGCCTTCAGAAGGTGTGGAGTCACATCACAGACCCCAGAGAGGAGCCTGGTGTCCCTCCAGCCACCAGCCATGTGTTCCCTGAGCCTTCCCTGAGGCTGGGACATGCTTCAGTCCCTGGGAGAGCCTTTTTGGGGCCCCACTGGGGTGTCCTCACCATCCCAGCACGTGTTTGCTTGGTGGGGAGAGGGGTGGGCATGGGGAATCCTGAGCTCTCGGTGTTTGCTCAAGCTCCTCTGGCAGGGGCAAATCACCCATTTTCTGGGGCAAATCACCCATTTTCTGGGGTGAATCACTCATATTCTGAGGTGAATCACCTGTTTTCTGGGCTGAATCACCCCATTTTCTGTAGTGAATCCCCAGTTTTCTGTTGTGAATCCCCAGTTTTCTGGGGTAAATCCCCCATTTTCTGGGGTGAATCACCTCTTTTCTGTGCTGAATCACCCATTTTCTGGGGTAAAACACCTATTTTCTGGGATGAATCCCCTGTTTTCTGGGGTGAATCCCCTGTTTTCTGGGGTGAATCCCCAGTTTCCTGGAGTGAATCCCCAGTTTTCTGGGATGAATCCACTGTTTTCTGGGATGAATCCCCTGTTTTCTGGGGTAAATCCCCCAGTCTTCTGGGGTGAATCCCCATTTTTCTGTTGTGAATCCCATGTTTTCTGGGGTGAATCCCATGTTTTCTGGGGTGAATCCCATTTTCTGTGCTGAGTCACCATTTTTCTATTGTGAATCCCCTGTTTCCTGGAGTGAACCCCCTGTTTCCTGGGGTGAATCCTCTGTTTTCTGGGATGAATCCCCTGTTTTATTGGGTAAATCACCCATTTTCTGGGGTAAATCCCCTGTTTTCTGGGATGAATCCCCTGTTTTATTGGGTACATCCCCCATTTTCTGGGGTAAATCCCCTGCTTTCTGTGCTTAATCCAATTTTCTGGGGTGAATTCCATTTCCTGGTGTAGCTGTGCCATCCCTGGGCCCTGGCAGGTGCAGACTGCTGCCAGCAGAGCACACTCTGTACCTTGCACAGCGTAGGATTGCAGGCAGAGCAAATTCCTCTGCAGCCACAGCTCCTGCAGGCAGGGCTGCAGCCTTTCCAGCCTGGATGTGCTCTTCCCAACCAGCTTCTCCTCTTCCCCTCCCTCCCTGCCCTGGAGCCCAAACCCTCCCATGGCTGGGCTGTGATGGGAGCCCCCAGCCCCACGCTCTGAGTGCCTGACCCCCCTTCTCCTCCTGTCCCCCAGGTGCTCCTGTTTTTCCCACTCCATATCCCTGCTCCTCTGGCTGCCCCTCTCCTCACCAGGGCCCCTTTTTTCTCATTTTTCCTTTGCAGGTGTTGAGTCCCACCTACAAACAGAGGAACGAGGATTTCAGGAAACTCTTCAAGCAGCTCCCGGACACGGAGCGACTCATCGTGGGTAAGGCCAGGGCTGTGCTCCGGGCAAAGAGCAGCACATATCCAGCCAGATTTTAATTTTTGGCAGGAAAATTAATGCACAAACACCAGAGGTTCGTGTCCAGAAAGGAGACAGAGGAGTCATGGAGCTTTATTCCAATAAAGGGAAAAGCCATGGGGCTTTCCTTTACATTTATAGAGGATTTTTATCCCAGTTTCCCAGATTTTTATCCCAATTTCCCAGCCACATTTCCCTCTCTCTTTCCCCACTGGCTGAGGTACTTGAGAGGTCCAGACTTCCCAAATCACCTAATACAGACCCCTTCTAATGTGTACCCCTCCTTTTTCTTCTCCTTGTGCCACTCAAGGGAATTTATGGTTCTTCTCATTGTTCCCTTCATCTCTCAGTATCCAGTTTTATTTATCAGCAGACCCACAGTTTGTAAAGACAAATCTTTCATTCCTTTCATCACTCAGTGGGATCCTTCCCATTGTTTCCTTTCTCTCTCAGTGCTGGTTTTACCTCCCAGCAGACCCACAGTTTGTTTGGGAAGAGAAATCCCTCATTCCTCTCATTCTCCTGTCGTTCCCTCACTGACAAGTCTGGAGCACAGGCAGAGCCCCATTTCTAATGGGTTTTGCATTTTCTGATGGGTTTTCCTCATTTGGTGGGGGATGAAGTGATTATTTCCTCCCTTTTCCTTCCTTTTCCCCAACATCCCTGCTCACACACGAGTGCCCTTCCCAAACCTCACCTCCCAGCTGGTGAGATGCATCTGCTCCTGTGTCTTACACAACTGCTGCTCCCCTCCTGTGCCCCACGCTGGTGAAAGCTGCAGAGGGATGGAAATCCTTAGGGATGCTTAAACTGAGGGGGGAAAAAATACACCATGAGAAAGGAAAAGACAGGTTAAATCTGGAAACAGCACTGGGATGGTGCAGAGTGACCAGATGATGAGGCAGATCATCACTCAGGGGGAGAGATTGGCTGTGAGCTGTCCCTGGAGCAAACAGCCCCGTGGGCAGGGCAGCTCCTGGGGCTCAGCTCCTGGGGCTCAGCTCCTGGGGCCCTGCCTTTGCCTTGCTGTGTTGGGTGCCTTCTCCTGATGCTGCTCCTCATCCTCACCTTCAGGCTGTCCTGGTGCCTTTTCTCAGGCTCACCTAGAAACAGAGGCCAGACAGAGTTAAAAGCGTGGATTTGTTTAGTGGATATGGTTAATGAAGGGTCTTCAGGTAGATTTAGGGCAGATGAAGCCTCCCCAGGTATGGAAAATTGAGAGAGACATGAAGACTGATTTTCTGATCAGAATTCATTTTTACTGAGATTTCCAGATGCTTATATACTATTCTAGGAAGACTAGTAACTTTTTACTACAATGATTGGGTTAAACATCCCACAGAAAAAACTCACACATTTTACACCATCTCTTGCTTGCTTTGATTCAATCTTCTTTTCCTGTCCACCAGACTTGATCCAACCTTCTTGTAATCTTCAAATCTCTGTTTGTTCTTGCCAAGGCATCTTGGTTATCAAACTGGCTGTGCTAATTAAATCCACAGTGTCCCATGTGGGGCTACACCCCAAGTGGACAATGGCCATAGACTTTTCACACAATTATAAGTTTGGTCCATTTGCATATCAGGGGTTAATCCTCCAATTACAGCTTCAGGTTATGAAGTAATTTTCCCTCACTTTGCTTCTCCCAAATCCACTTTTGTTTATGATTTTGAGGCCTGAGTTTTTTGGGTGTCCTTAGTTTCCAAGCCCAGAGGGATTGTTTTGTCTGATCAAAATGTGAAGAGTTAACTACACTTCATATGGAGTGTAGAGTTATGCACTGATGCAGCACAGAATTTGAAAAACATAAAGGCAGAAAATCTTAATCAGTTTCATTTTGTGGTTTTTTGTGCTCCTCCCACAGATTACTCATGTGCTCTCCAGAGGGACATTCTCCTGCAGGGCCGCCTCTACCTCTCCGAGAACTGGATCTGCTTCTACAGCAACATCTTCCGCTGGGAGACACTGGTGAGCCTCTCCCTCCCTCTGCTGCCCCAGCCTGGGGCTCTGCTCACATGTCCTTTGCCAGGTGTTATAAATACATTTTATAAATATTTTCCCAAATATTTAATGTATAATGCTAAAATAACTTTGCTTTTATTTCTGCTGTTAACGAAAATTTAGTGGTAATAGTAGGTGATATAATTAGAAGTGAACTGTCTGTTTAGTCAAGATAACATCCAATAAACCAATAAAATATAATAAAATTCAATAAAAAACTAATAAAATAATAAAATAATAATAAAAAGCTAATAAAAAGCTAATAAAATCTAATAAAAAATAAGACCCTGCTATTAATATGCTAACTATAAATATCTGCTGTCTGAAAAATGTATGGACCACAGCCCAAACTGGAAGTGATAATAAAACCATGTATACTGTTAAAAAGCAGACCCAAGGAGGGGCTGTGCTAAACAGTTCTTAGAAAAATATGATAATAGTCTATAATACATATAATATATAACATATTTAATACATATAATATATATAATATTGGTCTAGAAAAAGACATAATAGTCTATAAATATGCAACAGGCTGATGCAATAAGAAAAGTATTTAAGGAATTTCTCCCAGAGAGTAGGTGTGCTCTTGGCTGAATGCCAAGCACCCGACAAAATCCTTTACTTTATTTCTGTCTCCTATTGTCTTTTTATTAAGCTTTTTAAATTTTACCAAAAAAGCGAACCTCGTTTTTCACAGAAGGGCTCTCCCTGCTGCCTTTCTCACCAGTTTTTCCCCTTTCCTGGTGTTTTTTCCCTCCCTGCTGCAGCTGACAGTTCGCTTGAAGGATATCTGCTCCATGACCAAGGAGAAGACAGCCCGGCTCATTCCCAATGCCATCCAAGTTTGCACTGACACTGAAAAGGTACTGAGGCCACCCCTGCCTGGCTGCCAGGGCACTCAGGGGGTGTGTGGGGGGTTTTTCCAAACTGGGAAAAGGGCTGGGGGCAGGGTTTATGCTGAGGCTGAGGCTGGAGCTCAGATGAGGGGTAAAATAATCCAGGTTTTCCAACAGCACATCCCTAACAGAGCTGTTCCAGTGCTCACTCCTTGGTGAGAGCCACTGAGCTTCACTCTGTGCTCTATGGATGGCTGCAAAGAGACCCCAAATCAGCCTTGTTGTGGTTTCTTTGGCTTCTTCTGAACTGGTTTTTCTCTCCCTCTCTCCCCCATCCAGCACTTTTTCACTTCCTTTGGGGCTCGAGACAGGACGTACATGATGATGTTCAGACTGTGGCAGAATGCTCTGCTTGACAAGGTACAGAGAGAAACCTCAGAGCTGGGCTGGGGTGGGAGGGTGGTGATGGACATGGGCAGGAGCATCACTTCTGGCTGAAAAAAAACCACCTAGGGACAGCAAACACAAGTTTGGGCAGTAGGGACAGCAAACACAAGTGTTCAGGCAGAGCAGGCTCATGACTGCAGATGCAATTCCCTCTTCTTGCAGGGAATTTTTTTGCTGGGGTTAATGGGTAAGTCTTCTGTGATAAATCACCTGTTTTCTGGGGTTAATCATCCCTTTTCTGGGATGAACCACTGGATTTCTGGAGCTAATCACTCATTTTCTGGGATAAATCACCCATTTTCTGGGGTAAATCACTCATTTTTTGGGGTAAATCACACACAGTAAGTGCCACTCTGCCCCTGCTAAGGAATCAGGGTCTCAGGAGGGATTTTTTCTTTTTGGAAGTCTGTAATTCCACAGTGGAGCAGCCATCAAGAAAGCAGCTCAGAAAGCAGCAGGAATAACTCACTGTGCAGGCAGAGCTCTCAGTCAGTCTCTGCTCCAGCAGTGTGGAGGTCCAGAGAGGACAGAAAATGAGTGTTCAGGACATCTTAGATCCAAGTAAGAGCAGTTGTGGGTGCTCTGGGTGAGGATTCAGTGGGTTGGAATTTAAAATAAATCTGCTCCTGTTGTTCCAGAGACTCTGTAAATCCTAAATTTGATCCAGTGTCAGTTCCACAGTGTGCAGGGTATTTCTGCCCTCCCTGCAGCAGGGAGCCTGATGTTAGTGCTGCCAGAATTTTGGGATGTCCTGGCTGGAATTCAGACCACGCTGGAGGAATGAGGCACCAGGAATACCCTGTCCCAAAAAATTGGGTTGGGATTTAGGAGGAGAAAGGATCACCTTGCCTCGGGCAGCCTGTGCTGTTCCACGGGCTGTAACCTGAGCAGCCTTTTGAAATTCCCAAGGAAAATTCAGCGCCCTTGGTCTCAAGGTCAAGGCAAAAGGGAACTGAGACAGATAAACACAGGAAACACTTCCAGAGCTCTTGTTGGGATCTGTGGCTGGCAGGAAAAGGGGAGAAATAGCTGAGTCCACTTTTCCTGATAAGACATGGATGAGAGTTAATTAATGTGTGTGGGAAGGAGGTGGAACAGTCACATTTTTCTGGATGAAAGTTTCTCATTAAAGGCTTTTTTTTTTCCCCAATGCTTTTGGTTGCTGCTGTAGGGAGCTAGATTAAAAAATTCCTGCCTTATCCCATGCAGTTACTATGGGAAGAAATTCAAGCCAGCAGCTCAGGAAAAGTTCACTGGATTTGTTTCCCCTCATTACCAAGAAATCTTTGTCTTTGGTCATAAGTTTCTTATGGGTGAAAATCCCCTTTCATCCCTGTACCACGTATTTAACTCACAAGTTCTCCTGCCTCATTTTTCAGAGCCTCATGTCACCATCATGTGGTGATCACTGACCTGCATCCCTAAAATCTGGGCTTTTTTCAATGGTCTGGATAATTAATTTTCTCTTTTTTACTTTTTTTTGTTTTCTTTTCACGGGGTGTCTGGTGACACAAACTCCTTTTGATTCCAAACTGCGGCAGGAAATGTTTTCCTTTGTTGCTGTTGATGATAATTTTCCCTGCAGCTGGGATTTTTCAGGCAGCTTTAATTTAAACAAAGTTGATTAGGGGGGGAAAAAAATCTCATAAGGTCTTGGGGTTTGGTGGAGCAGCAGACATTAAATAGAGGCACAGCAGAAAAGGTGGGGAAATTATCTGTGGAGGGAAATGCAGGTTTAGTGCTTCCATTGGTACCTTCCAGGAAATCTCATCCACGATTTTTTTAAGGAACAGGAGATTGTGGCATGGAGAAATCACAGTGACAGATTTTGGGGCAGAACCTGGGCTGATGGTGGAGGATTATTGGTGACAGGGCCTGTTTGTGCTCAATGAGGGCAATCTCTAGGCCAGAGATTAAATAAGTAATAAAATGTAGCAGTAATAAATAATAATATAATAAAACATTACATATAATCACATACATAATATATTATTATGTAATAGATAACATTATTTATAATAATTATATAAAACATTTTATTTTATATATATTATATTATATATATAATTTTTATCATATGTTACATATATGTGTATGTGTACCTATACATAATGTTATATATATAAATAATATTATATATACTTATATGTTATATATATACTATATATATGTTATATATATACTTATATATTATATATACTTATATATACTTATATGTATGTATATGTATAATATATACACATATGTATAAATATAAATTTAAAATTCCATTATATATAAATATATATTTATATATAAAACATGTACATTTCCATTCTTTATATAAAAATATAAAGTTCCATTTCATGGCATTTGTTATTTTTTTATTTATAAAAATAATTATATATAAATATATATATAATTATATTTATTATTCTATATAATTATAATATATAATTATCCATATGTAATTATTAAAATAAATTATAAAAATAAATGATAAAATTATATAAAAATGAATAATAATAAACTCCATAAAATGCAATTTCACAAAGCTGAGCCCATGCAAAGGCTCTCACCTCAAGTATCAAAATCTCTCCCTCCTCCTTTCAGGGCACGGAATGCCCTCCTGGCCATGGTAATTCCAGACTTCCCCTGTATTTTGGTATTTTTTCCTGCAAATGTGTGACATTCTGTCTCCCCTGCTGCAGCCCCTGTGTCCCAAGGAGCTGTGGCACTTTGTCCACCAGTGCTACGGGAACGAGCTGGGGCTGACCAGTGACGATGAGGACTACGTGCCTCCTGACGATGACTTCAACACCATGGGGTGAGTGCAGGGGGCTCAGCCCTGCCTGGGGGCACGGTGTGCTGCATGCCCCAAGTGCTGCTGCTCCTGACACACCCTGGGCTCTGCCCAGGGGCTTGGCCTTGGAGGTGTGAGGCCTAAACAGCTGGGAGTGTAGCGTTTCCTCATGGACTGAAATGCTTGCTGAGCCAGCTGAGCAATTCCTGAAATGCCAAAGCACAAGGCCAGGCTGCAGGGATAAAAATGGGCTGCTGAAATAAATGACCCAATATGATTCTGATCAATATGATTCTATGATTTCCTCATGGAGGCTGGGAGGGAGGGAAATGCTTGCTGAGCAATGCCAGAAATGCCAAAGCACAAGGCCAGGCTGCAGGGATAAAAATGGGCTGCTGAAATAAATGACCCAATATAATTCTGGTCAATATGATTCTGATCAATACGGTTCTGTGATTTCCTCATGGAGGCTGGGAGGGAGGGAAATGCTCACTGAGCAATGCCAGAAATGCCAAAGCACAAGACCAGGCTGCAGGGAAAAAAATGGGCTGCTGAAATAAATGACCCAATATAATTCTGATCAATATGATTCTGATCAATACGGTTCTGTGATTTCCTCATGGAGGCTGGGAGGGACTGAAATGCTCGCTGAGCAATGCCAGAAATGCCAAAGCACAAGACCAGGCTGCAGGGAAAAAAATGGGCTGCTGAAATAAATGAATCAATACCAATATCAATATGATTCTGTGATTTCCTCATGGAGGATGGGAGGGACTGAAATGCCTGCTGAGCCAGCTGAGCAATGCCAGAAATACTAAAGCACAAGACCACACTGCAGGGATAAAAATGGGCTGCTGAAATAAACTAATCAATATGATTCTAACAGAAGCCATTTATTGTTTACATAAAGTTATAATTTCTAGCACTACTGTTCACTCCTGCAGGAGTCTTTTGACTGGCTAAGTCAATTGTCCATCAGACAGGCACACATCCTTCAGGGCACCTAATTGCTCAAGTGTGTCCATCATCACACTGTGTCCCTCGTGTCTTGCTCATTATTTTCAGACCTATTGTTGTCCCCATAGCCTTAACAGATCTTTGAGGAAAGATTCTGAAAGAATTCTGAAAAAAGATTCTGAAAAAGATTCTGAAAAACAAGACTGCAAGTCTTCTTATCTACAAACAGTTTGGCTAGTACAAAGAATGGCCTAAAATATTCAGATACATTACTACACCAGGCAGTGCTGCATGGCCAGAAAATGCTGATGCTTGTCAGTCCCTGCATAAACACCCCCAAAAAATCGGGGCTTGCTCTCCCCTGCCCTGAGCCACTCCTGCCTCTGGACAGTGTGGAAACTTCATGGAAACATTCTCACTTGCTCTGTGTGTGCAACTGTAGCTGTTGTGAGAGGGGTAACCATAAAAAGACTCTTTCCCAGGCTCTTGCTCATTATTTTTAGACCTGTTGTTGTCCCCGTAGCCTGGACGAATCTTTGAGAAAAGATTCTGAAAAAAGATTCTGAAAAACAAGACTGCAAGTCTTCTTATCTACAAACAGTTTAGCTGGTAGAAAGAATGGCTGGTAGAAAGAATTATTCAGATACTACACCGGGCAGTGCTGCATGGGCAGAAGATGCTGATGCTTGTTAGTTCCTGCATAAACACCCCCAAAAAATCGGGGCTTGCTCTCCCCTGCCCTGAGCCATTCCTGCCTCTGGAGACTTCATGGAAACATTCTCACTTGCTCTGTGTGTGCAGCTGTAGCTGTTGTGAGAGGGGTAACCATAAAAACCTGTGTTCTCTGTGGCGTCCCAGCTACTGCGAAGAAATCCCCGTGGAGGAGAACGAGGTCAACGACAGCTCCTCCAAGAGCAGCATGGAGGCCAAGCCAGAAGCCAGCCCTCAGCTGCCAAAGAAATCTGTCACTGCCAGCACCCTGACCTCCACAGGCAGCAGTGAAGCCCCAGCCTCGGTGAGTTTTCTCCCTCCCTGGAGTTCCTGTTCCGTGCCTGAGGTGTTTTGGTTTTCTGAAATTCTTTTCTCAGAGAATTTCCTGCAAACAGGAGAAATTGATGCTGTTTTACACCACAACCACACAAAGACTCTGACTTCAGAAAGCTGAAAATGACTCCTTTATTCTTGGGAATGAAGTCTTGTCTCCCTTTTATACTGTTCTACACAGACCAGTTTGATTGGTGACACGAAGACAAATCTCTTCACTCACATTGGTCAGAGCAGAGGGACATCAAGAAGAAATCCCTCCTAGGGAAAGAAATGTAAACCAAGTTTACAGTTACCAAAAAATGTCCCTTGTTTACAGAAAATTCCCTGGGAAAGGAATTACAGAAATCAAAACGTGTCAGGCAGGAACCAGGGCTACAAGAAATGTTTTTGTAACTGTACTTATGTTTTTTTGGTTTTTTGGGTTTTTTTGTGTGGGACTTCTTCTTGATGTCCCTCTGCTCTGACCAATGTGATTGAAGAGGTTTTACCTTTTTTTCACCAATCAAATTGATCTGTGTAAAATAGTATAAAAGAGAGACACATCCTAAAGATAAGAGTCATTTTCAGCCTTCTGAAGTCCAAAGTCTGTATCATTGTAGTGTAAAACAGTATCACCTCCCCTGGCGGCAGGGATTTGTTTTCCCTGAAATTCAGCACCCCATGAGGTTTGTTCATCCTCCAGCTCCTGCTCCACTGCTGCTGATTTCAGTCCTTGATCAGTGATTTTGTCACTGGGACTCTCAGCAGCAAGAGCATTTTCCTTTCTGTGCTTCTGGATGAAAAAGTCTTGGACATGAAAGGGTCATAATTTCTTTCCTGTCTTCAGTTCTTCCCTGGAAAACAGTGTGTACTCTCCTGGTGTCATGGCAGAGCAGACCTTGTTTAGATGTTACCTCAGGTTCTTTTAGCTTGTTCAGGAGCAAAACCAGCATTGGACAATATTGTGTTTGTCTGAACAGAACAGAAAACCTGGTGCTGCTCAAAGCTTGAACACTGATTTTTTTTGAGAGGAGTTTTTACAAACACTGCCTGGCAGTTGTCCTCCTCTCTCTATTTAATTTCTAGATATGTCAAGGCCAAATACTCAGAAATTGGCTCAGCTGTGTGAGGTTTTGTGAAGCAAAGCCCATTTCCAGGTGCTGATGCTGCCCTTGTTGTGCCCTGTCCTTGCTGCAGTTCGATGGAGTGCTCCCAGAGGAGGAGGAGGCAGTGGCAGAGAGCCCCGTGGAGAAAGACCTTGGCATTGCCAACATCATGGGGGAGAAAATCGACATCATTGGCCCTGTGAACTCCCCCTCCCTGGACTTCAATGACAACGAGGACATTCCCACTGAGCTCAGTGACTCCTCAGACACCCACGATGAGGGTACGTGGGCAAAGCCATTCCAGCAGGGGTGTTTCCACCCTTATCCCATCCTTCCCTAGGAGTGGTGACCACTGAAATCCTTTTCTGGACTCTGGAGATGCAAGGAATTCCTGTTGTGGGCTGCAGAAAGTGTGAATGTGTTTAAATTTTAGGGCATGCCTAAAAATTTTAGCGTGTCCCTAAAATAAGCTATATAATTAATTATCCCTTCTGAGGTCCCAACTCCTGCCCTGGGATCAGTGCAGAAAAAGGGTGGAAGTCCCTCCTTTAGGTTCCTTCTGAAATATTGGGGTCCTGGTGTATGGGTTTTTGTCTTCTTTTCTGTCAGAGTAGGGATTAAATGCTCTGGAGATGGATTTTGTGTTCAGGCTCAGATGTTTATTGATTCTTATCCATGTTACAGTCTCACAAGTTGTGAGTTCTGGCTAACAAAGTAGAAAATGGCTCTCTACAAGGCCTTTTAAGCACAAACTGTCCAATTATGAAATGACCCCTAAATTATTTTTACTTTTAACCCAATAACCAACCACCCATGGTCCTCAATGTGGATTTTTCTATCCAATTACAAAACACCACCCAGACCCATGAAGAAGAAGGTGAAAAGAAGGACTCAGCCTCTGCCCTAAATCTTCCATCTTGCTTTATATATATATATTACTATATTCTAAAGCCTTAAACTCTTAAGTTTTCCAGCCTGTGATATCACACACTTTTATCCAAACTCCACACCCACAATCCCAGTGCTGTCACTCAATTTTGGGAGCCTTTTCCACAGCCTCAGGTCAATGCAGTGTTTGCTTGGGAGTCAGTGCCTGTGAGCACAGAAAGCCTGAAACTCTCAGTGCCCAGGGCTCCAACACTGCTGCTGTACAAACACATTTTCCATCATTTTCCATCCCCCTGGAGGGTGTTGTCTGGGCCCTGAGGGTCTCTGTCCCCACAGGGGAAGTCCAGGCCTTCTACGAGGACCTGAACGGCCGCCAGTACGTGAACGAGGTGTTCAACTTCAGCGTGGACAAACTCTATGACCTGCTCTTCACTGACTCCCAGTTCCAGAGGGATTTCATGGAGCAGCGACGCTTCTCTGGTGAGCTGCTGCTGCCACAGGGGCTGCAGGGGCTGCAGGGGGCAGGGATCTGTCCTGGAGGTACAATTTTGTCTCCTTGGTTGGCACTCTGAGCAGATTTTGGGACAGCGTGGCCCGTGCTGGCAGTGACCAAAAGCAGGCAGGACCTGTGTGCCCATCTGGTTTCAATTTCTAACAGCTGGAACAGCAAAAGCAGAATTTATATATATATATCTAGGGGGGGGGGGGGGGTTGGGGTGTTGTTGTTTGTTTTTTTTGTTTTGTTTGTTTGTTTTTGTTTTTCAGGTGGTTTTTTTCAAAGAATTTTTTTCATCACCTAATTAAATAAAAAATTTAAAAAATTAATTTTTAAAAAATTTTCTGTCATAGTCTGATGCTCTCTTCAAGGCTTAGCAGTGTGAGGGAAAAGCTCTTCCAGCTCCACACCTGACACTGGCACAGAGGGAGCTGCAGAGAGAATCCCTTGGCATGTCATAATCCTCCTTTCCCTGTAACTGTAGGTTTGCTGGAGGGGATAAAACCTCCAGTCTCTCCCCCTTTCCCTGCACTTGAAAGAGGGGAAAATATTCCCATTTAGCACAGGAGCCCTTTGTTTCACACTCAGCTGAGCTCCAGAGCAGCCAGGCTCCCCAAAGGGAAGGAAATCCCATCCCCAGCTTGGTTATATGGTTATGCCTTTCCCCAGAGATCCCTCCCCAGTTACCTGACTGGAATGTTGCTTTGTCCTCTCAGACATTATCTTTCACCCCTGGAAGAAGGAGGAAAATGGCAATCAGACCAGAGTGATCCTGTACACCATCACCCTCACCAACCCTCTGGCCCCCAAAACTGCCACAGTCACTGAGACTCAGGTAAGTGGCAGTGCAGCAGGGCTGGAATCCTTGGTAAAAACTGCTCTGAGAGTTGTTTTCTTATCCTGAGCATGTTTTCATTGTCCCTGTCCATTTTCCTGTTCACATTCCCTTGATTTAACTTGCAGCCACGAATAGTTAATCTTACCCTGGATTTTAATGAAAGCACCACAAATTTCCCAGCAAAAGCAGCTGAGTTTGTGAACAAGGCAGGACATCTTAACACCTGCTTTTTTTTTTTTTTTTTTTCTCACCCAAACTGGTGGTTTTTGAGCTGTGAAAGATGCATGTGGGGTGAAATAATTGGTGATTGGTGTTAGATGTATTAGCAGCATTGTGTGGCAAAAGCTGATAGGCTGAAAAGCATTGTAAGGTATTGTAGCAAAGAAATAATTCGGCTTCTGATAGAAAGGTGTTGAGTTCTGCATCTCTTGTATCTCACTAATAATTTGTTGAGTGTTGAGTTTTGCATCTCCTGTCACGCTTCTATGAGATTGATAATGGAATAAAATCTTTTAAAACCCCCTCTCAGTTGCCCTATCTCTACAGAGCTGGGTTTTACCAACACCAGTCTCTCAGAGCTGTGTCCTGACCACACTCAGAGCTGCCTTGCCTGCTGTTTTCCCTGCAGACAATGTACAAAGCCAGCCAGGAGAGCGAGTGCTATGTCATAGATGCAGAGGTGCTAACTCACGACGTCCCCTACCACGACTATTTCTACACCATCAATCGTTACACGCTGACTCGCGTGGCCAGGAACAAAAGCCGACTCAGGTACCTCTCCTGGGGACTGGGTGATGAGCAAAAAGCACCTTTGGGAGGGAGTTTTGGGTGTTTGGGTGGGTTAGGAGGGGTTGAAGGGTTTATTTCCTTGTCTTCATTCCTGTAACGAAGAGTAGGGGCAGGATTTTCACCTGGAGTTAGAGCTGCGTCAAGGAGAGGATTTACAGATTTTTCTTGCCTCTCTCTCATAGGGGTTTGCAGTCTGTTATCACTGCAAACTCCAAGTGGATGATGAGCAAAAGGCACCTTTGAGAGGGAGTTGTGGGTGTTTGGGTGGGTTAGGAGGGGTTGAGGGGGTTATTTCTTTGTCTTCATTCCTGTCATGAAGAGTAGAGGCAGGATTTTCACCTGCTGGGTGAAATGCAAAGGAGTTAGAGCTGCATAAGGAGAGGATATGCAGATTTTTCTTGCCTCTCTCTCATAGGGGTTTGCAGATCCTGTTATCACTGCAGACTCTGGGTGGATGATGAGCAAAAGGCACTTTTGGGAGGGAGTTTTGGGTGTTTGGGTGGGTTAGGAAGGGTTGAGGGGGTTATTTCTTTGTCCTGTTGCTGGGTCATTCCTGTCAGGAAGATTTTCACCTGCTGGGTTGGCATCAATGCAGAGGAGTTACAGCTGCATCAGGGAGAGGATTTACAGATTTTTCTTGCCTCTCTGGAGTTTATAGAGCCTGTTTTATCACTGCAGACTCTGATAAGCAACAGGATGAACTTCCTGGGGCTGTGCCTGGGGGAAGAAGCAGAGGAATTGGGCACAGCTGTATCCGTGTGACTCTGTGTGACTTCAGTACTGATAATCCAAATGTCTGGGAAATGGCTGTGGAGTACTCCTGGGAGAGGCTCTTCCTGCCTTTGGAAGGACTTTTCCAGCAGCACTTCTCCTCTGGAAACGTGAAGGGCTGAGGCTATTCCAGAAATAACAGTGTACATGATTATTTCCTGGATTTACACTGACAAAGATGGTGAATTGACATCACCTCAAGGAAGCAAAAGCAGGGGAATGACTGACCTTTTTCTCCTCACAGGGTTTCCACAGAATTACGCTACAGGAAACAGCCTTGGGGGCTGGTGAAATCCTTCATTGAGAAGAATTTCTGGAGCGGGCTGGAAGATTATTTCCGTCATTTGGGTAAGAGTGGCAATGCCAGTGGCACTTGTGTCTCCCTGGGATTGGGCAGCATGATCCAATCTTCAGGTGGTTTATAAAAAGGGCTACCACAGCCAGAATATCTGCTGGAATTAATCAGGGCATCAAATCCTGCTCCCTGTCAGGCAGTTTGGGGTTAAATTTTGGTAAAAGGCGTGAGGAATGTGGAGTGTAAATCTCTCAAAATCTGCCAGATTCTTTGGCCCAGCTGATGCCTTTTTTGGGGCTTACCTAAAAACAGAGGCCAGACAGAATTAAGAGAATAAAAAGCAGTTGTATTTATTGCAGGGCCTTGAGGTACATTTAGGGCAGACAAAGCCCCCCAGGGGCTGCACCCAAAATGGACAATGGTCACGGGTTTGCACACTTTGA
>JBBMKD010000085.1:3838110-3852430 GCA_037834095.1 Argya squamiceps | reverse complement strand
CAAGGTCGTTTTGGGAAAAAGAAAAACTGTTGAAAAGTTTCCCTTGGGAAGAGCTCAGCAATTCTCAGGCTGAGAACATATCAAGAAATCTCTTGTTTTGCAGATGAAGGATTCACTAATAAACCTCCAGAATGGCATCGGGTCCCGGGACTTTGGATCAGATCCAGAGGAAAAAAGGAAACGTTTCCATTAACAGGCAGGAATGCAGGAGGCCAGAGGACGGTGTGCAATACCTGTAAATAGGATATATAAATATATATATAAATATATATATATACAGATATAAATATATATATTATATACAGATTTTAAGAGAAAAAAAAAAAGAAAAAAGAAGAAAAAAAAAAAGCCTAAAGAGGGGAAGGAATGACCTCCAACACTGGCTGAACTGGAGCGTCTCTGGGGTGTGTGTGTGTGTGTGGGAGGGCTGTGCTCTCCCAGCACTGAGGTGTGCTTAGGGCCGTGCCCAGCTCTGCTGCCTGGGCCCGTGCACTGCTCCTCTGTAATATTCCTGTCTGTCTGTCTGTCTGTCTGTCCTGGTTTTGTTGTCTCAAAGGGAAGCATCAGTGTGAGTGCCCCCCCTGCCCGTCCCCTCCCTGCGCATGGAGGTCCCTGCCTCGCTCTATTTATCTCCCCCAGGGGACACTGTCACCTCCCTCACCTTGCTGGCTTCAGGGCACAGAGGTTTTGGCAATCCCAGTCAATCCCTTTGCAGAGCTGCTTTGGAGAGGAGGGGGAGTTGCTGTGGCTCTGTGCAGGACAGAGATTTGCTGTCAGGGCAGCCAGGCTGGCTCAGAGAGCAAAGCACAGAGCTGCAATCCCTTCCACAAATCCCCCAAAATTTGCTGCAGGGAGAGCCAGGGGAGTGTCTGCCTCCAAGGTGTGTGTCACACCTGTGACAGTGTCCCCTTTAGCTGTTCTCTGCTTTCTCTGTGCTCAGGGCCCTGCCATGAGCCACCCCTGTGCTGCCTCGGTGCTGGAATCACCCAAAATTTAAACACAAAACCAAAATTAGGATTGATTTGCAACCACTCCCACTGCCCAGCTTCAGCAATTCTCTCTCCTGTTTGTTCACCCAGCCCTTGTCTTGTAAAATCTGTGGGAAAATGGGGTAAAAAAAGCCCTACAGCTTCCTTTCCTTGCCTGGGATAAATTTACATAATTGTATTTATGCAGCAACAGCCATCACTGTGGGTATTCATGTGACTGCATCTGGAGAGCAACAAGGCTTCCAAAAAATCCAGGAGAGGTCAGGAAGGGTCACAGGGACCAAGGGAGGAGAGGAAAAAGGGCCCATCAGAGGGTGGCAGGTCAGAGCTGGGTGTGAGGCACTGAGGGCTGTCCCCACCAGCTGGGTAGTGCAGCCCTGGGAGTCAGCCAGCTGGTAGAGCTGCACTAGAAGAAAGCCAGTGTGCATTTGCAGTTGTTCTGGGGGATAATTCCAGGCTCCATTAGCAGCCAGATGAGCAAGAGGGGCTGCCTGGCTGTGCTGTGCAATGCACAAACTCCACGGGGACTGGTGGGAGTGCAGGCTGCTTCTTGAAGTGTTTAATAAATGCTTTGGCCTCTTCCCCAGGCAGGTAGAGCAGGGGATTGTGAGTCCCACTTAGGCCAAGACTGGGGTTTTTCCACCTTCTGGCTGGCAGGAGGGAGGCAGCTGCACATTCCAGTTTGGGGATGGTGCAGCTGTGGCTCCTCCATTGCCTCCAGGATCAATTATTGGTCTCACACAGAATATCCTCGGTGCAGCCTGAGGAAAACCCTCTCAAGCTCCCACTTTGCAGTCAGGGCAAGGCAATGGATGCAGGAATAAGCTGCTGATTTCTCCCAGGCTGCCTGCAATCCCCATGCCCCACACAACTCTCACGTGTGCAGGAGCATGGATGAAGCCAGGCTGTCAAAAGGACATTTCAGACTGTGAAAGCAAAGTCCAGCTGGGGAAAACCAGAGAGCAATGTGTATTTATGACTATTTATTTAATTTAATGCTGCTGACTACTGTACTGCTCCCTGGCTTTTTCCCAGGGAGGCTGCTGAAATGGCTGCTGTACCATGAAATTGAGGTGCTAAGGCCTGGGAAGGGCTTTCTGTGGCTCATTTTCCCCACTGTGACTTGCCAGACTGTCCCAGAGCTCCCTTTTCCCCTCTTAGTCACCCCCACAATTACTAAGCACACAAAATTCCCCTGCTGCTGGAATTTCCCTCTGCTAGAATTTAATTTCAAGCACCAAGCAGGATGGCACAGAGGAGGCCCTGGGCCAGGAAAGAGAAAGATTTCACTGTGAAAGAGGAGCCTGGAATGTGGGGTCTCCTCCACCTGGAGGCACAGAAATCAGAGAGGCTCACAGATAAATGATCACTATTTGCTGCTCACCAATATCACATTAGGGAGGCAAGGAATCCTTTTTTCTCCTCCTGAATCCTTTGTCCTGTGCAGATTTCCAGCTGCAGGCTCGGGGTGTTCCCTCAGGCTGGGCCCCAGAGACAGAACTGCCCAAGCTCTGTTAAATCAATGTCAGGCCAGGCAGCTGCAGCAACCTCAACACTAACATTTGTCCTACCTGCACATTAAAGTGGTTTTTTAACCTGTTTGACACCTGTCCTGACACTCAGCAATGTGAAATCCTTCACTAAGAGCACAAGGGCACCAAGCAGTGTCCTTCACACTGAGGGAGGTTTCTCTTTGAGGCCTTAGGGGTTTTGGTTTTTTCCAGTTTTTTCTTTTTTCCCACCTGGCAGCCAGCCTGGCTTGGAGTTGGATGGGATTCACAATCTTTTTTTGCCTCTTAATCTCTCACAGTAGTAATAAAAAGGGGAAAAGCAAGGTTGTAAGGCACTAAGGGTGAGGGTTTAAACAAAACCTTGGAGTGTTTTCACTTCCTCTGGAGAGCTGGGATAGGACTTAGCTGTCCCAGCTGATGGGCTAATTCCTCCTGGAGCCAGAGGTGATTTTGGATTACATTTCCTGGAGGGATCAGTAACACTTTTTAGGAGTGAGAGGCCTGAATTATGTTTCAGAGGGTGGTGCTTCCCCCAGCACTCACAGCCAAGCCTGCCTTCCACCATCAGGGTTTTGCTTCTCCCCTGTGCCAGAAATCCCCCTGGATTCTTTTTCACAGCAGGTGCATTTCCCCTCCCAGTCTGACCCTGCACATCTGCTGGGGTTTGATTTGCAGGATGTGAACAACCACAAAAACAGGGATTTTTGGGGTTTTTTTTAAAGGCTTTTCTCCAGCCAAGCATGCAGAGGTAATGCCAACAGCTAAATCCTGCCAAGGAAGGTGCTTCCTATTGGGAATAGGGGGAAAAGGAGGAGCAGGAGGGTCTGACCCACCAGTTTGTGACATCCTCACGGATCTTACCTTTGCACAGCCTCACCTCTGAGGAATACACACCTTGCAGTGCTTGTCTCAGGGCAGTGCTGGCAGCTGGGATGAGTGGATTTGAGTCCTGGATAACTGCTGTGCAGCCAGGCATTCCCAGGCTAGGTACCAGAGGTTCCTGCAGCAGCAGCTGCCTGTAAAGCCTCTGAAGGACCAAAAATCAGATTATTCCAGGTGCTGAGCTGCCCAAGGCAGGGGCACTGCACATTCCAGATAGTAAATATGGGAAAATGAGAGCTAGAAAGGCACTTGCAGTGAAGGAGTTGGCTGTGGGTTAACAGGATAGTGAGCTTTTTTGGGTGCTCTGCACTGCAGGCACTCTCCAGCCAGAAAACTGTGACATTAACTCACACTAACTGATACTGACTTCTGCCTAAACCCTTCTGGCTCCCTCAAATCCTTTGGGAGAAGAGAAAAAAAGGCACATGATGACTTTGATGTCCCCTGAGCTGCCTGTTCTGCTGTGACACAGGGGGCTGCATTTACAGCTCTGGCTGCTATCCCTGACCCTGCCTGGATGCTTCTGATCCTAAAAAAAGAAAACCTTAGGGACAGGAAATGTCTTTAGTGACCCTGGATTGGAAGAGAAAAGGTCTCAAAGCACAAGGCTTTGCTGAATTTGGAGCCCTGGAGGCACAAAAGTGTCTCTGAAATAACAGGGCATGTGTTGGGAGATCCCCTGTAGGAATGCCAGTCCTGGAATGCTGATCCCTGTCCTTGTCAGTTTCAGCAGCTCACCTGGGTGTAGATAAGGACAGACTTTTCAGCCTCCTTGGCTCCTCAGCACTGTGCTGGTGGCCACACAGGAGCTTCTTCTTACCTTTATGCAAGAAGGTAAAAATTTCTTTTCCAGAGAGTGACTGGAGATACTTTTGGGTACTTGAGAGCTTTAGGATTTGCTCTGGTGTGCTGCAGCAGCTGCTGTCCCCAGGAGCACAGAAACAAACTCCTGATTTACAGCTGGAACTGTCTGGTTCCACATTACACAGAAAACTCTGTCTTAAAATCACTGTTTAGAGCAACAGTGCCTGGCTCAGTGGAGGCAGCTCTGTCCTGCCTGCCCAGGCAGCTGCTGCCACCCCCAGCTGGTGACAGATCAGTGCTTTCTGCACTGCCTGCTCAGCTCCAAGGGGCTGTCCCAGGGGATCTGTGCCAGGCAGAGCACCATGGCACAGCCACCTGGGCTCTGGCTTTGTCTGCTCAGTCTCAGCACCACTGAAAATACCTGGCAGGAGCTTGCTTAAAACACAGCTCAGAACAGAGGCTCTGGAAGCCAAGCCCCCGAGGGAAGCTGCTGACAGAACAGCTGTGCCAGTGTGGTTCCTGTGCTGATTTTCCAGCCTGTTCCCCCCTGGACACGCTCTGTGCTTTGCAGTCTCTCCAGCACGAGTCTCTCTGTGCCATAAAACCTCTCTTTTCCCTGATGTGCACACTGGCCAAACCATCTCGTGTCTTGGGCGGCTGCTGGTCGAGGCCATTCCCTGATCTAGGCAGACAGCATGGGCTTCTCTCAGCATGGATCTGTGGCATGCCATGCCCTCCTCCTCTCCCACACGTTCTGCAGTGCTTGCTATGGCTTTTCCCTGTCCCCTCCCACCTCTGCTGCTGGACAATCATTACCTGTGGCATAGATGCTCTGACCTGGTGCTGTCCCTGCCTGCCTTCCCCTCCTGCGGTCTGTATGCTCTTCAAGTGAATGTGTTTTATTTTTATTTTTATTTTATTTTAATTTTTTCAGTAGGGAAAAGGACTTCCTTCTGCTGAAGGAATTATATTTGCACATGGCTCTCGGGGAGGTTCCTCCTCCTCTGGCCGTTTCTGTTACCTCACTCATTTAGGCCAATTCCATTGCTAACGTTCAAGGCCACCTTCCCTGACCCAAACCCCGAGAGTAGGTAGGGAACAAACCCCAACAGGGAATAAACCCCAATAGGGAATAATTCCCAGTAGGGAACAAACCCCAGTAGGGAATAAACCCCAGTAGGGAACAAACCCTGGCGTGCAGCTCAGGCTCTGGAGCCACGTGGAATCAAGATTTGGGAGAGAATGTCACAGCTCCATCCAGCAGGGAGCTCTAACCTGTGCTGTGCACGTCATCCCCATCTCCACATCCCCTCCTCCTGGGAAATGGCCCTTGGAGGGCAGGGATGGCAGCACCCACCTGGCTCTGGGCTGGACACGGAGGGAGGGAAGAGCAGCAGAGCAGTGGCACCCGTGGGACATCACCATTCCAGTGGGATTTCATCTCCCACCACGTGCTCCAGAGCTGGAGAAAGCTGCTCAAACCTTCTCCCCACCTGGATCCTGCAATTCCTGTGCACAACAACTGATGATGAACGAGGCTCTGCTCTGCTCAGCACGGCACAGGAACAGGTCCTACATCACCACAGGCACGTGCTTCCCTCCTGGAATCCCCTCCAGAGCCCGGGAAGCAGGGGACTGATGGCTGAGGTGACTCTGGGATGGGTGGGGGAAGGATTGTGGGTTTGTTTGTAGGAGTTGTCCCGACTGTCAGAAACTTTGCGCTGTGCGCAAAAAAACAAAAACAAAAACAAAACACAGAAAAAAAACCCCAACCCGCGGTTAAAACTCGATACTGGAATGTGCTGGAATGTAGGAATTGTACAGGCTCTGCAGCCAAACTCCGTGTAAGTAGTTAGTACCATGGAAGTACGGTATCAATTAAAAAATCTATCCAACAACCAGCGTGGCTCTTGGTTCTTTTTATTATCCTGCCTGCTCTGGAGTCTCCTCTCTCATTCCAAACACACACACACACAGAGTCTTTGCCAGGACCATCTCTTCCAGGTCTTGAAAAATCACCAATTTTTAAATTATTATTATTCTTTTTTTTTTCCCCTGTGAGATTCTTGAGCAGAACTTTGCACCCCGTTTCCTCCTGCTTGGAGCACCACGTGGCAGTGGCCACCTCTGTCTGCAGGAACTGGAAAAGTGAAAGATTTGTCCAAAAACAAAAAGAGCATCTGCAGAAGGTGCCTGTGGGATACAGGGAGGTGCTGGACAAGGGGATGGCCCTTCTTTACCACCTGAGGTAGCTCTCACAAAGTCCTTGGGTTCACTCCTTTTTGATTTAACAGTGGGACACCAGAGGGTTTTCCGTGGTTCACGGGCTGAGGAGCAGAGCTGGAATGGGAGAGAAGTGTCCTAAAATTCACCCTGGCCTCAATGCCATGGGCAGTGCTGGAAACTCCAGAGTTACAACCCAGTCCCTCCTCTGTTGAGTTCAGGATTCTGGCAGGCAAACTGGGATAGGAAAAAAGATGACGTCCAGCTGAATTCAATGAGCTGCTTGGATATTCTTTTAGGGATCCCTTTTGGATATCCCAGTTTTTTGGGAACTGGTGCCCAGACTATGAGTGTGCTTCATCTGGAAAACGTGCTCCCCTTGCCAGGCTTGGCTCTGGGTTTGGGAGCAATCCTACTACCAAGACTGCACTGGAGTAGTTGACTAAAAGTTGACACCCACTCTAAAAAAAGGGTTTTGAACAAGTGCCAGTTGGAAATCTGGCCTGGGCCTGACTTACAAATGGGATAATTTCTGTGATTTTTAGCGAACACATAAAAAGCAGCAGAACAAAGCAGAGGGGATTCCGTGGGTGGGGAGCATGCCTGGAGCCACAAGCACTTTGGAACTACTTACAAGCAGTCAGTGGAGCAGGATTTGTCAGCTCTGGCAAAGCAGCCCAGGCTCCATTGCAGCAGGGAGGTCACAACTCTGCCATACAACAACCCCAAAACCTTCCCCAGCTGGTTTTACAGCACAATTCCAATGTTTCTGCCTTTTTCCCCTTTCCAATCCGGCTGTTGAGCTCAGCTGGTCTGCATTGAAGGGCAGAAAACAATTTTTACTCTGCTTAACCCTCAGAAAAGGTGAATTGGCATAGGAAAGATGGCATTTCCAGGGTGAGTCCTGGGCCACAGAGGATCATTTAGGATGAATCCAGACTATTTATACTGGTGATTAATTACCTCAAGAGAGAATTAGGATCAACTGGGAAAAGTGGGTGTTTTCTGTCTATCCCTCTAGATGGTGCTGCTACAGCACTAGAGAACCATCAGAGTTACAAAACTGCAACCATTTTCCTAAGCTGCCATCCTGTGAGGGTTTTGCATTTTATTCATTTCTCCTGCCTACCAGCATGAGGCTGCCTTCCTTTTTGGGGTTTCCCAGGAAAAGCTGGATCCTGTACCTTGTCCTGCTGCCTTGCCAGCTGCTGCAGGACGTGGCTCTGCAGGTTCCTCCTCCCACTGTACTCCAGGAGCAAACCTGCTGTGCCAGGCAGGTGGAAGGGGGTGAGGGTTTTGACACTTGATAAACGAGAGGGATTCTTATACTGACATCATCCTGCTTCCCTTCAGGATCTGTGTTCTCAATTCCCTCCAGAAGAAAATGTGAACATGGCACAGGGACCTGTCCTTCCTACTATACATTTCCAATTTAGTGCATTACAGTGCTCACCCTACTCTGCTTCTGCATAGACAGCCTAAAATTCAGAGTGACTTCATCAATTAATTAAATTCTTCCTGTTTTAACACCAAGAAAGCTGCTTGGGCCACAGTATGTGGTGGAATAACCCCCTAAGAGAGCCTTGCTCACAGTCCTGCAGCTCAGAGCAGCGTGCCACACATACCCTTAACCTCTGCAATGGAGAAGAGCAGCACATTTAGCAAATAAAGGTGGTGGTGAGAGCAGCTGAGAAGGGACAGGTAACATTTACAAAGCCATTGAGGTGATGATGGAACAGAAAGTGGGGGAGGAGCCGTGCTGCCCACAGCCCTGTGCTGTTTGCTCAGCATGCTTCCACAGAGGAGTCCTTCAGCACTGGGCTGGCAGCTCAGCTGGGCTCGTGGGGCCAGAGTCAAGGCTGTACAGAGTCCGAGGCAAATGGGAGAGAATTTACACTTCCTGTGCTCCTCCCGACGGTGCAGAGCTCCCCCTCAAACCTGGCTGGAGTGGCGTGGTCCTTCAGAGCCCCTGCAAGGGAGACAGTTCCTCTTGGACCTCGCAGGAGCCAGGATGGCAGCATGTCGCCCTGAGTTTTTTTGCTTTTCAGTGTTTGCAGTTTGTAGTGGAGATTCTCACACAGCTTCATGTAAACTATGTATACATTTAGAACCTGTCTATTTTGTTTACATATTTCTCCTCTGGGATGAGAAATATGATTGATGGTGATGTTCACCTACGAGGTCAAGAAGGTGGCAACCTGTGTAGCCAATTTTTTGCCTTCTAATCAAAATGTATAAAAGATAAAGTCAGAAAATTAAAATAAAAGCTTTCCTGCCTGACCTTCTAATGTCTGCCTCGTCCTTTGTGTGTCTGAGACTGTGACAGCAGCAGAGTCAGCACAGGAACTGATGGGAGGTGAACCAGGGAGTGGAAGATCCAGACTTTAATCTTTAGCACACAAACTCCTTCCTAGAGCTTGTGTCGTTTGGAGCTGGAGCCCTGACAGTCCTCATGGGCACAGCTGCCCTTGTGCAGGGGAAAGTGAAGATTCCCAACTCCACAGCAATGAGTAAAGAAGACATAAATACATGTTGGTTTGGGGGTTCAAGCAATACAAGTACACCCCACACCTCAAGACACCTGTATGGCTTCTAAGGCCACTGGGGAAGCTCCAGAGGAGCACAGCCACGCTCCAGGGGGCCCCAGCCCCACCAGAAGGAAGCTGAGGGGTGGACAGACACAAGGAGTGACCACTTCTTCACGACCCACCTCGGTGCTGTTGGCTCTGCCACCTCCTCCCTGCTACTCCTCCACAGGCACAGCACAGTTCTCCTTGTTTTCTGATGGAATCGCAAGGTAGTCTGTCCTGCGGTGGGAGAGAAGGAGGAAAACACACAGTGTAAAGCCCAGCTGGGGTAAACTCACCTCTGCTGAGCGCCTGGAAGCATCTCTGAGGTAACAAGTGTCACCTGTAGATGCTCACAGTAGGAAAGTCAGCATAGGCAGGAGCAAACACTGAGTCTTTCCCTGCTCTAAAATCCTCCACACCCAGCCTTCCTATGAGCAAAGAGTGCTCTAATCCAAGCCAAGCTTGTGGAAGGATGGGAATGGGCCAGGATGAAACCAGACCTTCCCAGGAGAGCATCTGCACATGGTCCAAACCAGGCCACCCTGGAATGCTGTTCACTCCCAGCCTCGTGTGTGCTGCAAGGGGGCACAGCTTGGTGGTCCTGAACACTGCAAGGACTTTGGATGGAGCAAAAACCAACCAGGCCATGGCATAGCAAAATTCAGTCTTCTTGCAGTCTGTTCTGGGACATGTGAAGAGCTCTGGCAGGACAGACCTCATCTCCAGGGGTTCACACTTACGCGTTTTCTTGGGCAGCCTCCTCTGCCTTGGACACCTTCCTGTAGCAATAGACCATCTCAATCAGCAGCCAGAGCGTGAGGAACACCAGCAGAATGTACATCATAATCTCTGAGATGACAGAGGTGAAGTCTTCTCCAGCTGTGAATGAAATGAAATAATAAATGATCATTTCCGTGCAGCTCCATGGACACTTTCCACCTTTGTGTCATCCTTCCTAACGCGCCTTGCCAGAATCTCCAGGTGCCTTTAGGGCTGTGAGGGGGCAGAAGAGAGGGATGTGCAACAGGCAGGGATGGATCCCAGAGCGTGTCTCCAGCAGGATCCAGCACGCCCAGCCCTGCCTGTGCCTCCCCCACATCCTCACGGATTGCTCACCTATCTCATCTCCACGCTCTGCTTCCTCCCCGTGCCCTACTCGCCGGTGTTACTGGGCTCTGTTGTGCCGCCAGTGATTTGTAAAGGATCAAAACACCGAGGTGCCCGTGGGGGAGAGGGAGGGGAAAGGGCAGACAAAAGGGCTGAAAGCTGCCGGCCCTCTCTGGAGAGAGCAGCAGGATCCCCGCTGCTCCTGCTGTGACATGCCGGGATTTCAGCAACAGCAAGAGGAACAGAAGGGCTCAGGAGCACCAAAAAGGGAAGGAGGAGAAGCAGCAGGCTGGTATCAAAATGGAGAACGAGTCGTTGTTCCAGGAGGGAGGGGGCGGCAGCAAGGAAAGGCTGCGGCTCCCTGGGAAAGGCTCTGCTGTAACATCCCAGAGCCGCCACGGGAGGAGCTGGAAACCTCTGCTGGCGCCTGCCCAGCTGTGCCCAGCTGTGCCCGGCTCACTCTGCCTTCCCACACTCACACAGCACCAGCCTGCGCCCAAAAAAGAGCCTCCAGCCATCAAACAAGGGACAGGTTTGCTCCTCACTGACAAACCCAGAGCCCTCTAGAGCCCGCGGCGCGGTGACAAACTCCATCCCCGGGTGACAACACCCACGGGCAGCGCCAGCACCGAGCAGCCTCTGGCTGCCCCTCCTACCCTCCTCCACCACGGTGAGGTGGATCAGCCGGGAGCTCTGGAAGAGGGGCCGGTGGATCTCGAACTCGAACTCGCGGGTGATGTTGCAGGTGTAGATGCCCGAGTCGTTCAGGGTGATGTTCTGCACGGTGATGGACACGTCCTGCATGTCTTTGCTGCCATTCCACTGGATCCTCCCGCTGAAACGGCTGGGGAACTCGTGGTTTGTCTTCCTGTACTCGTAGATCTGTGAGGAAAACCAAAGGGATGGGTTGATCTCTGTGTTGGACAACACCACGGCACGAGGCAGGGACAGCATCCCCCTCCAGCTATGCTCAGGGAGGTTCTGAGCTCCCTTGGTAACAGCAGCTATTCATATTCCATCATCCTCTGCCTCAAAGTATCAGGTGACTTCACAAAAGACAGGAAAATGAGTGATCAGGAATCCAGTACCTCCATCAGAGAGGGAGGAAAATTAAGGCACAGCAAAACGTGGATGCACGTGGACATAAAAAAATCAGCAACGGAACAGAAAACTGGGATTCTTCATGCCTAGCAATGTGCATGTGAGATCACCTGAGGAAAGAGCCACAGAATATCCACAGTGAAGACAAACAGCCCTTTTTGGGAAGCCCTGGGATGTTCAGCTGAGACAGAAGGGCTGCAGGACAAACATCAGTGTGACATTCTGGCTGACCCTGCCCGCCCCAGCTCACTTTGGCTGGTGTTCCTTGGGTTGCCATTGGCCAATGGATCCCCCAGGGCACTGGAAGTAAATTCCCACCTCATTCCTTAGCCTGATCCCTTTAGTTTTCACAAATAAGGAGAATATTTGTCATCCTGCCTGGCCCTGCTCAATCACAGCCACTGATTTAATGCTTCAGACTCAGATAAAATGGATAGAAAGAAATGTGCTCTCAGCCTTTATCTTGTTCTCCATTTGAATCCCAGCTGCCCCCCATCTGTCCAATTACCATTTTGATTCACTCTGAAAATCAATTTTACCTTTTCCTGACAGGGATCCAAAGCAGCTCCCAGAGATCCTCCCACAGTTGGGGTAACATTGCTTTCTCTGAGGCAAAAAGAAGTAAATCCTGCCCTGCAGGTTTATTGGAGGCCGATTTCACCTCCAAAAGAACAGCTTTGGGATTCAGAACTGATCCAGACAAGGGCACCAAGTCATATTTGACATCCTCAGATACTGGGTTTGAGGCATTGAGGGAATGGGGCTGGAAATTGGCATTGATGAATCTACAACCCAAATGTTTGAACTCAACGACTGATCCCAGCTTTTCCTGCCGGGAATTTGTGCTGTGCCCAAGAAATGGGATAAGCAAGGGAAGAAATGGGAAGGACTCAGATCCCAGACACACTTACAGGCTCATCCTTTCCCCCCTCGGGCCTGTAGTACCATTCCACCACCGTGCTGGCCGTCACCTCTTCCCTCTTCATGCAGGAGATGCAGAGCAGCTTCATGTCTGTCCCTTGCACAGCCTCTGTCTCAGATGGGACTTCCACACACACTGAGGAGCAAAATCCAGCTGGGGCAGAGGAGCAGCACAAAAAGAAGGGTTGAAATAGAATTAGAGAAATATCAGTTATTCACATCTTGGCATTAATATCCCCAATGGAAAAGGGTTTGATTTATTACTAGCACTGCTTGATAAAAGATTAAGCCTCAAATGTCAAATTTTACCAAGCTTCCTTCTCCTGAGATATTAATAATTCATAATAATTAACAGAGGGTGATCACTTCACACAGATTCACCTCTCCAGCATCTGCTTTGCCACAACTTTCATCTTTCCCTGGTAATTAATGCCACTTTAAAGGCATTGTTCATTCTCTCCCATGCATGCTGGGCATGCTCCTGTTAGAGCAGCAATTAGTCTGGGATGAGGGGAAGCCCAGAATTCCAGAGTGCAGGAACAGCTCGCTCTTTGTGCTGAGTTGGAAGGTCTGGATGCTTTAATTCAGCAAAACTGGGAGGGTCCAGCACCCTTCCTGTCCCTAGGCCCCGTGGGCACTACTGGGAACCAAGGGCTTGGACGGGAGTGAATTTGGCAGCAGGAGGAGTTATTGATTTCCCAGGTATTCCTGCTCAAAACGCTTCCAATCAGAGCTGTGCTAACGCTGGCAACTCTCAAATCCTGCTCTTGCAAAGAGGACAGGAATGGTTGCATGTGAAGCCACACGCTGGAGCAGAAAGGGATCGTGTCAGCACGACATCCCCGACCAAATCCCTGCTGACATTTGTCCCCTGGGCTAAACAATCCCGGGCTCTGTCTGTCCAAGGCTGTCTCCAGAGCACAGACGCTGACTTTGCTGGCTGCTCCCTCCTCCCCAGCCTCTGAGGCACCATTAACCCACTCTCTCAAGCAACATATTATCCTGGGACTATTCCTGGAAGCAGCCTGGTTCCAATTCTCCCCTACTACCAGCTCCACGGACAGCAGCAGCTTTCAGGGGGAAATAAGGAAAAGCTCCTGGATCCTGCTTTACTCCGAGAAATGAGATATGTGCACACAGACAGGCACCCACACGCAGGGCTGGGGGCACACGCACATCCAGTGTGGCACAATCGCCCAGGCTCTCCTCGCGACAGGAATCAAACTGCAGCTGCAATCGATTGATTAACTCCAGTTTACACAGCTTGCACGGGAAATCGGCACTAAAACACCGCTTAATGGGCTGCACACCCTCCCCGAGGCAACCCGGTGTTAAATCACCCTGCAAACCCCAGACCGACAGCCAGCAGTCAGGGACCAGCACATGCTTTGTGCTCGGCACCGAGGTGTTTCCTCCGCTCGCGTTCACTCCCGCACACTCACACGAACTCTGCACGAGCGCAATCCCCTTCTCCCCACAACAAAAAAACCCACTGGGAGGGCAGGCGTGAAGGGAGCATCCTGCCTTCCTTCCAGCGGCAAGAGGCGCTGGGGCGGGAGAGGGAATGGCAGCACCTACCCCAGAGCAGCAGGGCCAGCGCGGACGCGCAGAGCATCCGCGGCAGCGCAGCCATTGTTCGCAGCCGGGCCGGCGCTCAGGCTCCTCGGCACGATGCTCTTTTCCCCTTCTCCTCTCTCGCCGTGCTCCCGGAGCAACAGGATGCTGGGAGAGGAGCGGCCGGGGCGGGCGCGGCGGGAGCCCCCAGCGCAGCGCAGCGGAGCCCAGCGCGGAGCCCACCTGCCCCCGGGGCAGTATCCCCCGCACCTTCTCCCGGACTGAGACCTTGATACTTACATATATACACACACACATAGAGAGAGAGATATAAATATATATATATACATACACTTTTTTTTTTTTTTTTTTTTTTTTAAATCCTTCCCCCCGGCTTTTTCTCCAGGACTTTTCCACCGCCTTTGGGACAACCCGCAAACTTCTCGCTCGCTGCCCCTTTCGCTGCTTTACTGGTGGTTTTGTGTTTTTTTGGAGCTTGTTTTGGTTTTTGTTTTGCTACTTTGATTTTTTTTTTTTTTAACTCGTCTCTCCTTGGGAAGACCCGCCTGCCTCTCTCGCCTCCCGTGCCCCACCGGAGAGGCCTGGAGCGGCTCCGGCAGCGCGGGCAGCACCTCCCCGGCGCACGGCGTGCGAGCCC
>JBBMKD010000085.1:3810960-3838010 GCA_037834095.1 Argya squamiceps | reverse complement strand
CACAAAGACAAACCTCTTCACTCACATTGGTCAGAGCAGAGGGACATCAAGAAGAAGTCCCTCCTAGGACAAGGAATAAATAACAAAATCACAATTATAAAAACATTTCTCCTGTTTGCAGAAAATTCTCTGTGAAAAGAATTTCAGAAAACCAAAACATTTCAGTCACAGAACCAGGGCTACAAAAGGATGCTGTGGCACCTCTGGATGCCCTGGCAGCCACCATGGAAACGTGCCCAGCCCCTCCAAGGCTTTGACATGGCTTTGACAAACATGAATCAAGTTTTTCTTGACCCCAAGTATTTTCTGCAGGCAGGATTTCACACTGAGCTGTGCAAGAAACCCGTGTGATCTTCAGATTTCACAGGGAAAATGATGTTTGCAAGCTCAGATCACAGCCCAGTTGTGCAACACCTTGAACTATTTCAAGGCCATTTTCTCTGACCCCAGGAGCCTTCTCTGAATTTTTGCTCAAGAGCACAAACGTGACCATTACAGTGATAATGCAATTTCTAGAGGGTGGAATTTCTGGGCTTTCTAGAGAGTAGGGTTTCAGGAGGAAATACAAATGAAAAATAAAATACCTCTAGGTTGTCTGAAATACCTTCTCAGAAGGTATGAGGAGCTGAGTGGAGAATGTTTGCCTTCCTCTCCTTGGCAGCAGCCAACAGAATTCCACCGTGGTGGTAATGCATGGAAATTAGATAAATATAAATATATTTATATTTTTATAATATAAAAAATAAAGATAAAAATCATAATAAAAAGAGGGAAATGAAAGAAAAAGGGGGAAACAGCTTTCATGAAATGCTTCCATAGATGCCTTCCATGCTGCAGCTCCACAGAATCCACCCACTTTTCTGAGAATGCAAAAATACCTTCAAACCAGTCACTCCTAAACCCACTTCCTTCTGCCACTGAGCCACAGCTCCCAACACCTTTTCCAACTCCTGGAATTTCACTTTTTGCTGCAAAGCTGGCAGTGCCAGGGCTGGGGGTGGCACAGGTGAGGCTGTGCCAGCCCTGAGAGCCACCAGCCACCCCTGGGCCAGTCCCAGCCTCTCTGCCAGCCGTGACTAAAGCTCTGCCAGCAGCTGTTGCAAGGTGTGAGGCAGGATTTTGGCATTCCCAGCTGAAACCCGGGGCACCTGTGCCCTGCCAAAGGGACAAGGTGACACGGCAGGATGGCAGGGGACAGCGCAGGGGTGACCCACATCCAGCAACTGAGTCAGGTTTAATCCCTCCCCAGGGTCATGCAGCTGGTAAACATCTGGCTCTGGCACCTCAGCCACCTTGCAGGGGGAATTATCCTGCCAGGCTTGTCCTGCTGAAGCACTTGGCACTTGTTTGTGCTGTCACACTGGGCCACTGACCTGCTTTCCAGCACAAAAACAGCCCAAAAATGTCACATTTCCTCAGCAAATCTTTGCCAAATAACACTCGGTTTGGTTCAATACTTTTGGCAATTGTTTGTGCAGTCATGTTGATGCACTGACTTCCTTTCCATCCCAAAAACACCCCCAAAAAACCACATTTCCTCAGCAAATCTTTGCCAGATAAAGCCCAGTTTGGTTCAATTGTTTTGGCAATTGTTTGTGCAGTCATATGGATGCACTGACTTCCTTTCCATCACAAACCCCCCCCCCAAAAAAAACACATTTCCTAAGCAAATCTTTTCCAAAGGACACTCGGTTTGGTTCCACCTGAAATTGGGAAGTAATTCTTGCCCACTCAACGTGATTTTTGGTGAAAAATGGACGTGGCTCCATCACAAAAACAGCCTCAAAATGTCACATTTCCTCAGCAAATCTTTGCCAAATAACACTCGGTTTGGTTCAATTGTTTTGGCAATTGTCTGTGCAGTCACACTGGGGCACTGACTTCCTTTCCATCACAAAAACACCCCCAAAAAGCCACAGAACAGAGATTTCCGAAAAAAATCTTTGCCAAATAATGCTCAGTTTTGTTCCACGTGAAATTGGGAAGTAATTCTTGCTCAAAAATATTTTTGGTGAAAAGTGGACGTGGCTGCATCACAAAAACACCCCCAAAAAGCCACAGAACTGAGATTTCCCAAGAAAATCTTAGCCAAATAAAGCTCAGTTTGCTTCAATTGTTTTGGCAATTGTTTCTGCAGTCACACTGGGTGGGCCACTGACTTCCTTTCCACCACAAAAACACCCCCCAAAAACCAGATTTCCTAAGCAAATCATTGCCAAATAATGCCCAGTTTGGTTCCACCTGAAATTGGGAGGTAATTCTTGCCCAGTCAAAGTGTTTTTTGGTGAAAAATGGATGTGGCTCCATCATAAAAACCGCCCCCAAAAAACCAGATTTCCTAAGCAAATCATTGCCAAATAATGCTCGGTTTGGTTCCACCTGAAATTGAGAAGTCATTGTTGCCCACTCAAAGTGATTTTTGGTGATTTTTATTCTTTCAAAGTCTGGAAAAGCCAGATTTGCTGACCACTAGCAGCTGTGTCTAGACAGCCCCAGGGGCTGGAGCAGCCCGGGGCAGGGCAGGGGTGGGATGAGCTTTAAGGTCCCTTTAACCCCAGGGGCTGCAGGGTTCCCGGTGCTGGGATGGCCCAGGACACACCACACATACCAGGGCTTTTACAAGCCTGCCCACTTCCTCCCCCGGATCTGCAGAGGTGCTTTGGGGTCAACACACCCCTGAAAAAACCCCATTTTCTCTTCCTGTGTGTCCACACCGAGCCCAAACTCACATCCTTCTTTTAACCATCTCATTTTCCTGATTGCATCCCAAAGAATTCCTGCCCCTGCCACTCTCTGGGCTGTGATGTCTGTCAGGAATGAGGCTGGGTGTGCTCTGGAGCCTGCAAACCACAGCCTGGCCCTGTGAGCTCCTTATCCTGCATATCTTTAATATTTTTAAAGTAAAAATATAATTTTTTTTCACCTGAGAATGATCAAAGCATCTATACAGCAGCTGTTTGAAAGACTGGAATTTACAATTTCCTATAAATCATATTATACATATTATCATATTATATTATTGCTATACTATTATATAATATTATATACAATCATATTATATTATTATATATATCGCATTATATATTATAATTATATTATTGTATTTCATATTATTATATTTCTATATTCCCTATAAATAATGAAATTTATAGGGAATATTACCATGTTTAAAGAAAGAAGTTCTGTGCTTTCTGCACCAATTTCCAGCCCTGACTCTTCCTGGCAGCCACAGGAAGTTACCAGGAGCAAAATCAATTTTCTTTACTGTTTTTTAAAGCAATATGAATCCAGTAATTGTTCATATTTAGGAGCATGAGGAAGCAGGAAGATAAAATATTAAGAGGAGTAAAATAGTCCTGGATGCTGTGACTCACTGGAGATTTGTTTTTCTTCCTGACAGACAGAAAACATTGACAGAAAATTGATTCCCAGTGATATTCCCTCTGACAAGAAGTGTGCAAATTCTGATTTTTGGACTCTCTTTGGGCAGGCAGCAGCGAGCTCAGCACACTCTGATCTATAAATTACAGACAGCCACGGCTTTTTGATGGCCCACATGAAAATGTTTGGAATGAGCAGATTTCCATGTCAAAAAGTGGAAATGTGGCTGTAGGAACCCAAAAAACCCTCAGCACACAAGGGCTGGAGATGAAAAACCGATCACTTTCCCCAGGATTCACCAGCTCTTCTTCAGGTGATGGGAGGAAACAAAGGATATGTGGAAATATAGAGACATGAAATGCTGAATTCCACCTGTGCCATCTCTCTGTGGGTGTTCAGAGCTCCCAAAGGCCGAGAGAAAAGCCAAATCCTCCTGGAAAATCAAAACCTTGGCCTGAAATGACCTCAGGCTGTGGTGGCTGTGCCAAGTCTGCAGGGACACCGAGTCACGGTGGCATTTACAATGAGGTTATAACATAATTCCAGCCTGAAAGCTGGCAATGAACCCCTCTGCTCCTCAGCAATTTCCTGCTCATCTTCGATTAACAAGAATGGAGAAATTAGGAGGGGAAAAAAGCCCAGAAATTTGGATTTTTCACAGAAATTTTGAGTTTTTGAGCTCCATGAGCAGCAGTAAATGTGCAATGCCCCCTCTCGGGAGGTGAATGCTCAGACAAGGAGTGGTTTACAGCCAATGCCTAAATTACCACTGTCCAAATACCATTTAAGCTGGGTCTTAATTTGGCTCCTGGGAGGTTTTTACAGGTGCTTGGCTCGTTATTCGTGGCCTCTGAATTACGGTTTAACATCTTTGGGTTAAATTAAGGAGGAAAACAGGTGAGATTTAGCACTTGGCACTTAGAGGGAAGGGGAGATTCTTCTCTCCACTGAGCAGAAAAACCAAGGAACCCTCAGAACTTCTCTCCTGGGTTGTGGATAGACCAGAAATAAATTCTCAGCCCCTTCCACTTGTCTGACTGGAGAGTGCAGGGTTGGTTTTACCCTTGGTATTGAGGGAGAGAACAAACCAACCCCAAACAAAGCCAAATAAATCCTTTCTCTGCAGAATCACAGAACCCCAGGATGGTTCGGGTTGGAAGGAACGTTAAATCCCATCCAGTGCCACCAATTCCACTGTCCCAGGGTGCTCCAAGCCCTGTCCAACCTGACCTTGGACATTTCCAGGGATCCAGGGGCAGCCACAGCTGCTCTGGGCACCCTGTGTCACCCACACTGGGAACAATTTCTTCCCGATATCCCATCTCAACCTTCTCTCTTTCAGTTTGAAGCCACTCCCGTTTGTCCTGTCCCTCCAGACCATTGCAGGAATTCTCTTGCTGGCTTAATTCATTCACGGGAAGGTCACAATGAGATCTCTTCTCCAGAAAAGCTGAACAATCCTCATTTTCTCATCATCCCGGAGCCTCCCCTGGCCTGGCTGTCACAGCTGCAGAGGAGGTGACAGGGATGTGCCGGGACACCGAGCCAGAGTCGCGTTTATTTCTCGGGAATTTGGGGAATTTGGGGAATTTGGGGAATTTTCCAGGAATTCTCTGAGCGCAGAGAGTCGTGCGCCCTCTCCCGGCCCGCCCGGGAAGTGCAGCGCAGCCCCGCCGAAAGCAAATTTAAGCGAATTTAAACAAACTCGAGCAAATTTAAGCAAATTTTAGCAAAATTTGGCATCGATTTACCCCCCTCTCTGCGGCTTCAGGTTCTTCCACCGCTCATGCTCGTCCTGCTTCATCTAAGACATGTAAACAACACAGCAAAGCTCGTCAGGCAGAGGTAGTGCATTCACTTTATCCCAAAACTCTTTACAAACATTCCCAGTTTTACTTCGAAACCTGCAGGAATCTGACAGTCTGGGCGCCGGGATCACCCCCCAAGGAGTTAAGAAATGTGGCCAGATAACATCCAAACATTCTCCTGGCTGTCTTTTCTCACATAGGCTCCAAATAAATCTTAATCCCAGTGAATAAATGTGAGATATAATAACCCAGATGGGCCACGTTATTTTTCTAGATTGTTTTCAGGAACCAGCACAATACAAACTCATTGTCCCCCCTCGGCAGGGCCCAGCTGTGGCTGTTGTGACACACCAGGAGCACACGTGACAATCCCAGCCCTCAGGTATGTTCCTCTCAGGACATGCCACGTCTTGCCAAGCCAGAGCACGGGGCAGGATTTGGCTCTGGAGCAGCCCTTGCCCAGAAATCCAGCCTGGGTTCACATCTGGGCTGTATTCCTGGGATCTTTTCAGCACAGCCAAGTGACAAAACACAAATTTTTGTCATGACAAGTGACACCAGCTAACAAGGAGGATTCCAGCTGTCCAACCACCTTCTGTTGGCTCATGAAAAAACAAGAGATTTCCCTTTTTTACAGTGCTCCTCACCCTGGCTTTGTAACTCCCAGAAAAAAAACCAAAAAAACAAAAACCCTTCAACTGACAGACCTAATGGAATTTTGGCCACAGAACCTCAACATCAAATTCGCCCTTTGAACTTGGCAGCTGCAGGCAGGTGGGTGGTTTGCCAGCAGCAAATCCTCGGTAGATCCTGAGCCACGGAACTGTCCACAGGGACTTTCCCTGCTCGGCTCCTTGGTCACAGAGCACATCCTTCAGCAGGCACAAGTGTCAGGGTAAATGTCCCGTGTGGAGCAGGGGTTACTCGGTGCTTTGTTTGCAAACATTTCTCTCATTTGCATTTCTAACACTCGTCCCCAGGCAAAAACCATCGCGGTTTGTAGAAAGGAAATGCAAAAAGTGCCCAAATGACCCGGATAAATGTCCTGAATCACAAACCATTACTGAAAAGCACACGGTGGTTGCTTTGATGGATCTGAGGATTGTAGGATGCACATCCTTGTTTTCCATCCAGCACTGGGTCAGAGATCTCAGTTATAACCTGTAAAAGGGTGAGATGTGCTGGGTTTCACATCGTGCATCCCACTGCTTTTACCCAAAGACCTCAGGAGACCTTCAAAGACCTTCAGGAGAGCACATTCCTGGAAGGCATTTCCCCATCTCCAAGGTCACTTCCCTTCTCATATCCCCCAAATTCCAGCTGGATGTCAAATCCTCTCACATTTCCTCTGCATCACCCTGCTCTGGATCTTTCCCAGAACAGGATCTCAGTGCTGGGTGTCACACAACACAGATTCCCTGGACAGACCCAATACGCCCCTGCTCCTGCTCACATTGGGAAACCTCCAGCACTCACAGACGTAGGGAAAAGTTGATATTCCAGGACAAAACCCAGCTCTGATTACAACAAGGAGCAGAAACTGAACACGAAACCTTTTCAGACCCACTCCTGCCCCTTGCGCAACGTTCAAGGGTTGGAGAATTCCATGGAAAAAGACCAACGCACATAAACTGCAAAGCAGGAGGAGCTTGAGGAGGTTTGATACTCAAATTCCTGCGAAGTTGATTTGAATATAATTATTCCTGCTTCTGTTGAGGTAATGGATGCTGTCCTTTGGATTTTCCCCTCCGCTAAGGGCTTCTATCTGTGTTTTGATAAAGTCGTATCGAATGGTAGATAGAGGATTGATTATCTCCAGCAGCACGTCATATCTCTGACCACAATTTGAGTCATTTGCTGGTGGCACCACACAGTATCTCCCATGGATTTAAAGTTTACAGGTTACGTGCTATTCAAAACTATGCAGAACAGCAAAGAGTAAAGTTGTAATATTAAAGACCAAACGCTGTTGATCAGCAAGGTTAGATGGATGACACACAAGTCTCCCCCCAAATAATGTTAAACTACAGAAAACCATTCCTTGTTTTGAGGAATTCTTCAACTTTTCATCAGTTCAGTCCCAGAGGTGGAGAAGCAGTTTTACTCTTAAGTGATGGGACCAGGCAGGTACCAAAAGTGTCACAAATCTCATTATCAGCCCTACCTGGAAACTGGAAATGGGTGCAAGACAAACCAAGGGCTGTTCAGATGTGTGCCCTGCTGGAAAGCACCAGGAAGTTCACCTCTCCCAGCTCAGCATGCAGGTGGAAAACACATGAAATACAAGGCAAGGATTGAGAGTGAAGTCCAAGCTATGAAGCTGCAAAGGACACTGACACTGTTTTACACTACAGACTCTGAACTTTGGAAGGCTGAAAATGACTTTTTTATTTTTGGGACGTGTCTTTTTTATATACTTTTTTACACAGACCAATTTGGTGACAAGAAGACAAACCCCTTCAATCACATTGGTCAGACCAGAGAGACATCAAGAAGAAGTCCCTCTTAGGGAAAGGAATGAAAACATAGGTGCAGTTTACAAAAATACGTTTCTGGTTCACAGAAAATTTTCTGGGAAAAGAATTTTAGAAAACTAAAACGTCTTAGGCAGGGCTACAGGACACCACTGCACTAAATCCCTGCTGGCACCCAAACGAGGCAGGGCTTCCACTTTGAGGGACCTCAGGCAGAGAGAACATCACCTGGGCAGGTGAGGGAGAGCTGGGATCCCGAGGGGAGCCTGGAGCTGGAAAGTCTCAGGAGGAAACTCCTTGCTTCCAGCAAGATGAATAATACACCTGTTCCCTACTTGTGAGCAAACACTACAAAGGAATAATTAGAACCTATCTGACCTGAAACCTCACATGCCCATTACTGTGGTATTTTTCCACCTACTCCAGGTGAAACAGAAGATGGGCTGGACCTGGAAGGGGAGGGGTGGAGTGGCAGCACAAGATGCTGATTTATAAAGCAGCAGCAAGCAGAGCTCTTTCTCCACAGGCTTGGGACAGGGAGCTCGTCCTGCCTGAAGGATGCCGAGGTGGGAGCAGCATTCCAGCTAACACCCGCTGCCCACAGGAGAGGGACCCACCACCTCGGGGAGATTCTGCACTCCAGCACTGCTCTGAGCCACCACAGACCCCAGCTGGGCTTTTCATCCAGAGATTTTTGGCTTTTGATCCAGAGGCTTTGGCTTGGCTGTTTCTCTCCATCAGGAAAGGAATAAACTCCCCAAGATGGTCAAGGTGAGTACAATGGCCAAGGAACTGCCCCTCGTGTTTCTTCTGGAGGTTTATTTTGTGAATCTTTACTGTAAGTACAGGATAAGTGAAAAATTGAATTAATACCAGAAACTCTTGGGCATGAAGAGTTGGGATTGGGAAGAACTCTTGGACTGGCTGAGTCAAAAATCTGAGGCAAAATCTGAGATTTTATGAAACTCTGAAGGTTAAAGGCTAAAACACAGGTCATGCTCACAAGTGAGCAATAGATTTTACTAACCTTATCAATTTTCTTTATTTTTCTCTTACTGAGAAAAATACTCAGTATAAAACACTCTCTGCTAAGTTCTCCCAGCAGAGAGTTGTTCCCTTTCTCTCCTGGTTTCTGTGCTCTACAGGGAGTTGCAAAGCTGAACAGATTCTTTGGGTGGGAGAGTTAAAGAGGAGGAGGAGGAGGAGGAAGGTGAAGAGAAAAAATCCCAATAGATAAAACAGATTGTGAATCTTCAGCATGGCAGAAAAAAATCAGAACATATAACAGGCGTGCCCTGTCTCTGCGATGTGCATCACTGAGCAAGATGAAGTGTTTAGGAATAGGATTTGGGTCTTTACAGTCCTCAAACTGCTCAGCAGCTCTTTGCTTTCCCCTTCATCCAGAGGCAATGTCAAGATTTAAATATTCCTTTAGTTACAGGACAGCTGAAGATAAGATGTCAGTTTTGAGCTCAGAACAGTGATAAATATTAAGATACCCCAATTATTATTGGTTTTGCTAATGGTTTCCATTATTTGAGCTTGCTCAGTGTTTTGGAGAGATCTCCCTTCATTGCTGTGAGATCCCACAGGGAGCCAAGCACTGGCAGAGCCCCTTTGTGCTTTGTCCCACCAGGGAAACATCCAGGAGGGCTCTCCTGAACTCCTGGGGTTTAATCCATCAGGAAACCTCTGGAATGGGGTCACCAGTGGCTCTCCCAAGGCCTGGCATGTCGTTTCCAGGAGAATTTGGGGCTGCAGTGTTATGATTATGCATCTGGTAAATCAGCACGAGAGGGAAGTTTGCCCTGCACACTGCAGAGTTAAGCCAGGCTTGGGAAACAGCACAACTCCCCAGTTATCACTGAAAGCAAAACATTCCCTGAGGTGCAGCAGCCTCCCTGGGTCAACAGCTTCCTGTGCCCCGTGTTCCACTGGCAAAAAGAAGAGAATTGTTGGCTAAATCCCTGCCAGCCCTGAGCTCTGTGTGAGCAGAAACAGAGCAGCTCCTCCTTGGCTCTCAGTCTGGTGTTTGCCTCCATTCCTCGCTTTGATTCAGTGCAAATATAGATTTGTTAGTGTTAATTGTAATTAAAATTTAAATCTTGAAGGTATGGGTCTGGAAAGCTCCAGGAACAAGCAAGTTCTCAATGGAGAATTTTCCCCTCCCCTTTCCTTCCATGAATATTTTGCTTTTCCACTGATCTCTTAAGACTTGGAGCTGATAAATAAATGAATGATTTTCACTGCTGAGGTCCTGGGCAGTATTTTCCTACACTCGTTTTAGATCATAAACTGCTGGAAGTGTTGCACATCCCTAAAGGGATCCCTGCAATTTGCACCTGATGAAGTCCTGACCACAATCACAGTAACACAAACTGGATGGATCTCTGGATAAGACAGGGAAAAACACCTTAAGCAGCCAGGAGAAAGGGACAGCAGACATTTGAAAGTTGTCTAAAAAAGTAGATTTGCAAAATTTTAACTTCTTTGTGTTTTTTTACAGAAAAAGTCCGATGTTTACTCGGTTGAGATCTATGGGACAAAAGATCTGCACAAAACAGAGATCGAAGAGGAAGAGGAGAAGCACAAAGACTCAAAAGGCAACAAGAAGAAAAAGAAGGCAGAAGATCTTAAGAAAGAACTGGACCTGGTGAGTGTTGCTGAGCTTCCATTACACACTCTGTGAAATCCAGGGAATGTCCTGCACTGAAAATCCTGCCACAGGGAAGGATTTGCTCCCTCACACTCCTGGAGTGGGCCAGAAAAAATGCTGTGCAAGATTAATACCTAAAACGAGAGGATGAGTCTGGTGTAATTAAGCCACCAATGGTACAGAACATTATCTGCCCAAAAAGGATCCATTTCCCAAATGGAATCACTGCCATCAGTATCTCCTGACTACTTGCACACCAGCCAGGAATCAGAGGGAGAGGCAGAACCACGGCACTGTGCTCCAGAGATTCCAGGGCTGAGAGCATTTCTCAGCTTTAAACACAGGGGGTTTTAACCCAAACCAACTGCTCTGGCCTTCAAGAAACCCATGTTTTCCTCCTGGCTCCCCACTGACCTGCTGGCTGCTCTTGGAAATGTTGCTTCCTCTCCACACATTCCAGTTTCCCAATCTGAAACATGAGGGTAATTATGCTGACCTCTTTTTGAGATTGCTGTGAGAGCAGCTCAGAGGAGAGGCTATTTACGGGCTGGATGGCATTTCAAAGCTCCGAGAACAGCAAAATAAGACATTAATTCCATGATTCTCTCCTCCATTCACCCAGCATGTTTCCAAGAGCTGCCCAGCAGCAGGTAAATATTTCTCAGCCCGTGTTGTCTTTTGCCACCGGGGGATGTAACTCCACTCCCGTGTTTCTAAAGAGAAACCCAAGCACAGACAGGAGAATTGACTCACCCGAGTACCCATGAATCACTCTGAGAAAACAATTGGGAGATCTCTCAAATTCTTGGCTTCTAAATCCCAGTTCAGCACAAGATATAATTAGGCCAGTGATACCACAGAGGTGGCACTGCAGGCCGAGGAGAAGAGCTCCGAGATTTCCCTCTCCCACACCCTTTTAAACTCAGAACCTGTTGCCTCTTTCCCCCAGAGTGAGGAGGATAATTCACATTCCCTGCCCTGGCAATCAAGGGCAGAGGTTGCTGTTGTCACACACTCTCTGAGCCCTGCAGCATGCAGAGAGAAATGATTTATCCCAAAGAAGCTCAGCCCTGCATGGCAAGCAGCAGAGACATGAACACACCACCCTGTTCTTGTGACAGATTTGCTGGAGGAGGGAGCTATTTACAAAAGCACTCTGCAATTCAAAAGTAAAAAAAAAAAAATCATCTTCCAGTGGAAGATATTTTGCTTCTCAATATGCAGATTTAATTAATGAAATTAACGTGTCATACAAGCAACTTCATCCATGTTGCCAGATCCAGGCCACGTGGGAATAAAACTTTCAGCAGTCTGCTGCTCTGCTCACTGTGATTTTCTGTCTCTCTTGGAATGCAGGATGACCACAGGCTCAACACCTCAGAGCTGGAGAAGAAGTATGGCACCAGCATTGACAAAGTAAGTCCACAGTTAAGGAACTGTCTCCATCAGGTGCCCCTGGCCTCTCCAGAGCAGAAATTTTGGTTTAGATGTGTGTGGGTGCCTGCACTAATGCTCCCAGTACAGCCTAAACCAGCAAGCCAACGAGCACTGGCCTGGATTTAAAGTGGAGTTTCTCTCCAGTCTGAAGAAGGCTGAGAAATCTTTGAAATCTGCTGCTTTGAAATCAAAAATGGGACCTCAGGGTTTTGCACCAGAACCTCATTTTCTCTAAAGCTGTTATTTGATCTTTTGATGCCACCACAATTCACTTTTCACTGTAACAATTCATAGCCAAAGATTGCACGCACTGAGCTGGTTTTGAAGGAAAATCTAGATTTGAGAAACTACACCTGAGTCCCTTTGACACCTGGCATTTGAATATCAAAGCACTGAACGTGGCCAGAACACAGACAAGGATTTCAAGAACCCCCTGAGCTACAAACACCTTATGGAAATGCAGGAACAGCAGCAAAAGAATGTCACTTTTCCCCTGGCTTTCCAAACCCTTAGTCCAGGTATATTTGATTGATAACCAACAGGATGGAAACTCCTGAGGGATGTGGCCCCCAAATTCAGTGCTCCAGTAAAGAAACCACTGTTTCTCCATAGCAGATAATTAACAGCAGAAATCCTCTCTGAAATCGGGAGGTTTGGCAATCAGAGCTGCAGCTTTAACGAGCTTTAAAGAAACAGCAGCACGTGAATTTTGTAAAAAATCTGTTTTTTCTGTCATTTAATTGCACACATGTCCCTTCCTCCTGCAGGGTCTCTCAAGCGCAAGAGCAGCAGAGATTTTGGCTCGGGACGGCCCCAACGCCCTGACCCCTCCCAAAGCCACCCCCGAAATTGTGAAGTTCCTCAAGCAGATGATCGGGGGCTTCTCCATCCTGCTGTGGATCGGGGCCGGCTTCTCCTGGATCTCCTTCGGCATCCAGATGGCGCAGGGGGTGGACTCCGCCTTCGACAACGTGAGTGGATGAGTAACCCCGGGCTGATTTAAATACTACACGGTTACTCAGTAACTACAAGGGGGCCTCTGGTTCTCGGGGGACTCTCCTGCCGCCCGGCACTTCTGATAAAAGCTCGAACACCCGCCGCGCCACGCGCTGAAAGAGTGCCTGGGCAAAGGTTTTGTCACCGCTGGGCATGAGCACGGTTCTGGAGTGCTCTGAGAGCAGGAAAAAGTCTAAAGACTTTAGACTCTGACTTTAGTCAGAGACTAAAGAGTCTACAACTATTTCCCCTTTGAGTTTATTATTATTATTATTATTATTATTATTATTATTATTATTATATTTTGTAACACTCTAATTTGTTATTATTATTAGTTTGTTACACTCTAATTTATTATTATTATTATACTATTATTTTGTTACACTCTAATTCATTGTTATTATTATTAGTTTGTTACACTCTAATTTATTATTATTATTATTATTATTATTATTATTAGTTTGTTACACTCTTAATTTGCTCAGGATTGTGTCCATCTAGAGAAGGATTTTAGATGGGAAAATCACTATTAAAACCCTTTTTTTTTTAATACACGCACACAAATAAAAGTTGTAATTGATCATTTGCAGGCCAACACCTGAAAGTTTTCTTTTCTTTTCTTTTCTTTTCTTTTCTTTTCTTTTCTTTTCTTTTCTTTTCTTTTCTTTTCTTTTCTTTTCTTTTCTCTTTTCACTTGGCCAACACCTCATTTTAAAACAAACCAGAACTGATTTATTCTAACAGAAGAACTGCTGAAGACTTGTCCTAAATTAACCAGATTATTTATTTTATTGACCAGCTCTACCTTGGAGTGGTGCTGGCTCTGGTTGTCATCCTCACTGGCATCTTTGCCTATTATCAAGAAGCCAAAAGCACAAACATCATGGCCAGCTTCAGCAAGATGATCCCACAGGTGAGAACAGAGGCAAAAATTCACCCCAATAATGCACGAGGGAAGCCCAGCAAGCCCAAATTGAATTTATCTCTTGGCAAATGACCCAGATAAAGGTCCTGAATCACAAACCATTTACTGAAAAGCACACAATGGTTGCTTTGATGGATCTGTGGATTGTAGGATGCACGTCCTTGTTTTCCATCCAGCACTGGGTCTGAGATCTCAGTGCCCAGTTAAAGCCTGTAAAAGGGTGAGATGTGCTGGGTTTCACATTGTGCACCCCACTGCTTTTACCCACAGACCTGATGTCAGGAGAGCACATCCCTGGAAGGCATTTCCCCATCTCCAAGGCCATTTCCCATCTCATATCCCCCAAATCCCAGCCTGAGCAGCCAAGCTGGATGCCAAATCCTCTCACATTTCCTCTCCACCACCCTGCTCTGGATTTTTCTCAGAACAGAGGGGAGGATCTCAGCTTAGAGGGTGGCACAGAGCTAATTTGTGTCCCATCTCTGTCTTGCAGCAAGCTCTTGTCCTCAGGGATGCCGAGAAGAAGGAGCTGCCAGCAGACCAGCTGGTGGTTGGGGACATCGTGGAGATCAAGGGTGGGGACAGGGTCCCTGCAGACATCCGCCTCATCTTCACCCAGGGCTGCAAGGTAAACAGGGCTTGGGAGAGCAAAGGAAAGAGAGAAAACAGAGTTTGGAGTGGTTTATTGGATAGAAAAAAATTCTACACTGCCAAAACAAACTAGTTTGTTGCATAGAAAGAATTTCTACACTGCCAAAGCAGAGTTTGGAGTGGTTTATTGCATAGAAAGAATTTCTACAGTGCCAAAACAGAGTTTGGAGTAGTTTGTTGTATAGAAAGAGTTTCTACACTGCCAAAATAGAGTTTGGGGCAGTTCGTTGCATAGAAAGAATTTCTACACTGCCAAAACAGAGTTTGGAGTGGTTTATTGCATAGAAAGAATTCCTACAGTGCCAAAATGGAGTTTGAAGTGGTTTGTTGCATAGAAAGAATTCCTACACTGCCAATATGGGCTATTAGAATTTTGATTGGACATAATTAATTAAGTCAGAAAGCAGAAGCCTGAATGTCATGCTGGATTGACACCTTCCTCCCTGACCATCCAAAAAGTCCATGCCAAGTTCTGGCTCTGCTCTTTGCCAGGGCAGGACAGAGGCACCAATACACAATTGAGAGTTTCCACTGCAGGCAGATCCTCAAAACTGTGGGGGTTTCTCTGGCTGCTGCTGAAAATCCCACTGACAGACAGACAGAACTGAATTCCCACAGAAATAGGCTCTGCCAGGGACAGCAGCAGCTCAGAGAAGAGGCATTAAGAGATGTTGATGTCACTGATTATGAAATGAGCTGCTACCTCACCTCCTGGCTGGACACCACTGTGCACTGCTGACTTTAACCTGGGCCTGTCTCCGTTTCATTAAAGGTGGACAATTCTTCACTCACAGGGGAGTCGGAGCCTCAGTCCCGCTCCTGTGACTTCACCCACGAGAACCCCCTGGAGACCAGGAACATTGCCTTCTACTCCACCACATGTGTGGAAGGTGAGCTGATCCTGAAACTGGGCACAGAAACCCCATTTTAATCTCTTTTTCTGTTTCTCCACTGGCTCCAGCCATGTTTATCATCCTGTGTGCACACCTTTACATCCTTTTAGCTTTTTTTCTAGTTAGTCATTGACCTCTATTCAGCAACTTCAGGGGAACTGAACATTTCTAATTTTTATTATTTATCAGCATACAGAGAGAAGGGCCCCCAAAAGGCACCTGCACAGGTGCTGCTTGGTCCTGCTAACTCATTTGAGCAATTCTGCTCTGAGGAACTTCCAAGAGGTTCAATTGCTCACATGAATTTTGACCTGAGCAGATCAAAGCATGACCTTGGGCGTGGTCACTCTTAGATTTGTTCCAAGATGCAGTGTGGTTATGGCTGCACCAATCAATGAATTGATTTGGATTTGGACTGACCACGGTTTCCTTGCAGTTTTTCCATCAATACCTGTTGGAATATCAGGCTATCACAAAATACCCATCTTTCAGGAAACTCAAAAATGTCCATGTATCAGTAGACACCTTTTTAGGTGCAGTGTTTGCCTCCTTGCATGCAGGAGGGGGAGATGTTGGAGCCCTGGGCACTGAGAATTTCAGGCTTTCTGTGCTGACAGGCACTGACCCCCAAGCAAACACTGCATTGACCTGAGGCTGTGGAAAAGGCTCCCAAAATTGAGTGACAGCACTGGGATTGTGTGATGTCACAGGGTGGAAAACTCAGAGTTTAAGGGTTTGGAATATAGTAATATATATAAAGCAAGATGGAGGTTTTAGGGTGGAGGCTGAGTCCTTCTTTTTCACCTTCTTCTCCTTGGGCCTGGGTGGTGTTTTGTAATTGGATAGAAAAATCTGCATTGCAGGGCATGGGTGGTTGGTTATTGGGTTGAAAGTAAAAATAATTTAGGTGTCATTTCACAATTGGACAATTTGTGCTTAAAAGACCTTGTAGAGAGAGAGAGAGGGGCCATTTTTCACTTTGTTAGCCAGAACTCACAACTTGTGAGACTGTAACATGGATAAGAATTAATAAACATCTGAGTCTGAGCATGAAATCCATCTCTCGAGCATTTAATCCCGGCTCTAACAGAAGGAAAGAAAATGAAAAGAAAACACATCTGAGTGTCTGTGTGGCCTGGAGGTGACAGCTCTTGCCCCTGCAGGCACCGCCACGGGCGTTGTCATCAACACCGGGGACCGCACCATCATCGGCCGCATCGCCTCGCTGGCCTCGGGCGTGGGCAACGAGAAAACGCCCATCGCCATTGAGATCGAGCACTTCGTCTACCTGGTGGGAGGAGTGGCCGTCTCCATCGGGGTCCTCTTCTTCATCATCTCCGTCTCCATGCGCTACAAGATCCTGGACTCCATCATCTTCCTCATCGGCATCATCGTGGCGAACGTGCCCGAGGGGCTGCTGGCCACGGTGACGGTGAGTCTGTGCTGGGGATCTCTGCTCGCCACTCCAGCCCTGGGTTGTGTTTGGAGAGGGGTGGGCATGGGTCTGTTGTGCTTTTGGACACACAAAGGATGAGGCAGACAGCAGAAGGTTAGGCAGGAAAGTTTTTGACTTTTTTCTGACTTTATTTTAATTTTCTGACTTTATTTTAATTTTCTGAGTTTATTTTATATATGCTTCGATTAGAAGGCCAAAGGTTGATTACGCAGGTTGCTACTTCTTTGGCTTTGTTGGTGAATATTACTATCAATCATGTTTCTCCTCCCAGAGGAGAAATTATGTAAACAAAATGGATAAGTTTTAAAACTATGTATATACATAGTTTTTTTGAAGCTGTGTGAGAATAAAATGCAAACACTGAAAAGCAGGTAAACTTAGAGCGACATAAGTCTGAGAGATTTCAGCCTGTTGGCAGGTGCTGACATCTTCCCAAGGAAAAATTTCTCAAGAAAGTTTCTTCTCAAAACAATCTTGGCAAACAACTCTCCTTTCTCAGAACAATCTTTCTCCAGGTGGTGTTTTGCTGTTTCTCTGGTTTAACCAATGGGGTTAGAGAGGTGTCGTTCCTATTCACCAACCGTGTTAAGTCTGTATCAGAACACCTTATAAAAAGTAATAAGAATTTTCTTCTTTTTCTATACTTTTTGCCTTCTGAAATATTTGGAGCCTTTCATGTCCTACAGTGGCAGGTGGGGTTCTTATTCCAAGGATAAACCCTTCATTTGGTGAATTCTGGTGGAACTGAGTCATTCACCTCAAACCCAGTTTTTGGGTTTAAGTTCAAGTGCTGCTCTGCCCCGATGGCATCTGAGTACAATGACGTGGCTCATTTCCCCACTTGTTCCCACTTGGGAGTGGGGACATTGTACCCTGAAAGTCACATGGAAACTCCACTTATTGCCACATGTCCAACTCTAAAATCCCTGCCTGAGGAGCAGCACAGCTGCCAAGCACTGCTGGCTGCAAAGCACCCCAGCAGCAAACACTGAAGGGAGTCATTGCAGGATTCATGCAGCTGCTGACCTGTCACAATGGAACACGAAATCATGCTTGACTCCAGTCAGGAGGCAGTAGAAATGAGAAGGTTTATTTACAATTCATTCAGCCCTTTTATAACACGCTGTGCTAAAAGTCACATTTTTGGTGCATAGGGCTGACACCTCTCCCATTGGCTGAGTAACAGAAATAGAAACAGAAACAACACTTGTTGGTATGGGAGAGGAATATTGTTTACACAAGGTTGTTTTGGGAAAAAGAAAAACTGTTGAAAAGTTTCCCTTGGGAAGAGCTCAGCAATTCTCACGCTCAGAAAATGTCAAGCCCACAGCGACCAGCAGCTCCCTGCCCACTGCAGGTTCCTCCATCTCAAACAGCCTCTTGGCTGATAAGGCATCCTTATCTCTATCAGCAGGGAGCAGGTTCCTCTCAGCAGCAAACCCACCTGTACTAGTTACAGCCAAACCTCAGACTTTAAATTAAAAAAAAGGGAGAAAAAACCACACTGCAGCCAACAAAATGAAAACAATTAACATATTCTCCTAAAAGCCCCAACCAAATGAACAATAAACACCATAAACAATCTATCAGGGGAACATAACCTGGTCACACCTCTGTGTGACCACACCTTGGTGACACTGGGCCCTTTCCCTCCTGCCAGGTGAGCCTGTCCCTGACGGCCAAGCGCATGGCCAAGAAGAACTGCCTGGTGAAGAACCTGGAGGCCGTGGAAACGCTGGGCTCCACCTCCATCATCTGCTCTGACAAGACAGGAACCCTCACCCAGAACAGGATGACTGTTGCCCACCTCTGGTTTGACAACCAGATCTACTCAGCTGACACCAGTGAAGATCAGACAAGTAAATGGGAAAATGGGGGTGTGGGATCACTTGGTGGGATGCTTGGATACCTGTGAGATACTTGGATCAGTTCTAGGATGTTAATTTTTGATGGCTGAATCACACACATCTTCCTTCTGCACATGGGAATCTCTCCTTAGCCATTTTCACTGCTGAGATCCTGGGCAGTATTTTCCTACACTTGTTTTAGATCATAAAATGATCTCCTTAAAATGGAGATGTGAAAAAAAAAAAAAGAATTAATATTAAATTCCACTCACAGGAAGTTCTACACCAGAACCTTTTGCCAAGAGTGCATTTAGTAGGAAATTAAGCAGAGAAACATCATCCAAACCCCTTTGCCAGCACTACTGGAGGGAAAATTTATATCAATTTTTTTTCCATAAAAGAACCTGTCAAAAGAATAATTTTTTCTGCAAATAAGTTGATTCTGTTTTTTCAGTCTTAAGCTCTTACTCGTCTCATGCAATGTGTGTTTTGCCTCTCTCAGCCCAGCCCTTTGACCAAAGTTCCCCCACATGGACAGCGTTATCCAAAATTGTCTCTCTCTGCAACCGGGCGGAATTCCGGCCGGGACAGGAGAATCTCCCCATCATGAAGGTATTGCTGACTTCACACCAGCTTATTCCCCTTCCTCTGAACAAGCAGTTTTCTCTGTTTGGCTTTAACAATCTCCATTTTACTGTGCCAGCTTTTTAAGTTCCTACTGACAGTGGTTTTATTGCTGCACACTCACACAAAATTTAGCACAGGATAAAAAACCCAAGAGCATAAAAAGGCTGATCATCCTGAATTGGAAGAGATCCACAATCCCAACTCCTGGTCCCAAGAATCCCTGTGCCTGAGAGCATTGTCCAAACCCAACTGTGCCTGCCAGCAAAAAGGCAACACAAGTTGCAGGAATAGTAATTATTGCACTGTTAATTTATTATAGTAGAGGTAAATGTGCCTTAATTAATGTCTTTCCAAATGACTGCTTGAAGGTAGTAAATTCTAGTGACTGGGCTGCCAGAACAAATCTGCTGTTTACTCATCAATGCCATGCTCAAATTAATTTGGGTTTGTGCCTCAGCTCACCTGTAGTGACCTGAGTGTGACCCCATATCTGCTTTACAGCAGCCTCTGTTTGCTGTGGCTCAGTTCTAACTCCAAGAGCAAACCAGACACCCCCAAATTCTATTTTCATATTTTTCCAGGATTAAAAAAAAAAAAATTGGACATAAAAATGGACATTTTGGACATAAAAATGTAGATTCCTTGTCGCTGGAGTGTGCAGCGTGTCATGGAATTGTGGAAAGGCAAAAGTAAAATGCTTTTTTTCCTTTGTGCCCACAGAGAGTTGTGGTCGGAGATGCCTCTGAAACAGCTCTGCTGAAATTCTCTGAGGTCATTCTGGGGGACGTGATGAGCATTAGAGCAGAGAACAGGAAAGTGGCTGAAATCCCTTTCAACTCCACTAACAAATTCCAGGTGTGTTTTGTGGGTTTTTTTTTTTTGAAATCGTGCCAGATAGTTTCCATCACTGGGCCTTAATGGGGTAATTCACCAGCAGAGGAAATTCAAGTTGTAATAAATACAGATCACTCCATTTGATGGAAATTACGATTTCTTCATGGAAGAGAACATGAATCCCATGGAAAAAGCAGGAGCAAATGAGGAGAATTTGAGCTTTTCTAACCCATTTCCTGTTTGTGGCACAGCTCTCCATCCACGAGACCGGTGACCCGGACGACAAACGCTTCCTGCTAGTGATGAAAGGGGCCCCGGAGAGGATTCTGGAGAGGTGCAGCACCATCATGATCAACGGCAAGGAGGAGCCTCTGGACAGTGAGAAGGCAGAAGCTTTCCAGACAGCCTACATGGAGCTGGGGGGCATGGGGGAGAGAGTGCTGGGTGAGTGCACTGCCTGGGAAAACAGGGTGGACAGTGAGAATGGGGTAAAATCCAGCTGTGAAACCTGGGAAATGGGGTTTAAAGTCTTGGCACATCCAGCATGCCTGGAAAAATGGTTAAATGCTGGAGTTCCACGGGCAAGAGCAAGCCCTGATGTTTTGCCAAGCTCTCCTCTTCCTCTCACATTTTCCCACCCATCTCGCCAACCTAAACATCTTTCCAGGTTTCTGCCACTTGTACCTGCCTGAGAACGAGTTTCCAGAGGGTTTCCAGTTCGACACAGACTCCATGAACTTCCCCACCTCCAACCTGTGCTTTGTGGGGCTGCTGTCCATGATTGACCCTCCCCGTTCCACCGTGCCTGATGCTGTCTCCAAGTGCCGCAGTGCTGGCATCAAGGTGAGGATTTTACACTGAAAAACACAAGTGGGTCCACCACAGAAAGGCTCTTTATGGTTATTTTTGGGTATTATTTAAAGTATTTAAAATTTAAGATCTTCCACCACATCATCATTAATTATCTTTCTAGTAACAACTACCAAAAATCTCAGCCTTAGTTAAGACTGTCCTATAATTTCAGTTTAGAAAGTTCCCAGAGGCAAAACATTTTCATTTAAGTGGGAATCAGACTGCAGGAACTGCACAAAACTCTCAAGCCTGGGAATCCAACTTCGCAAAAGCTCAGTTCCTCCCTCATCAGATCCATTTCTAGAATACAGAACCCACACCAGCTGGAATTACTCCCTTGTAAACAGAGTAAGGTGATAGAAACCATTATAGAGAAGGCATTAGGACACTGCTTTGAATGTTTATCAAAAGGAATCACTAATCTCAAAATTATTCAAGTGGAACCTGAAGCACTAATTCCCCTAATTTCTGTCCCTGGGGACCCACAAATGTACTTTCAGCCTTAAGCAGAGGTGAAATCTATCTAAATCTAGGAAAAATCGTATTTGGAATTACAGATCTCTGATGAGATGAATCCCAAACCCCAACCCTGATGAATTTTCCATAGCCTGAAGACAGATCTGGCAATTTTTCTTCAAGAAAAGCAAGAAGAGGCTGTGCCTTCTCTGTCAGAACACCTCAGTCACAAGGATCCATTTTAAGATGCAATACTCTAACAAACCCTCCCCACTGAGCATACCTAATATAGACCCTTATATAAAGGCTCCTTTATTCTGCATTATTCTAATCTGGCTGCCTGTGAGGAGTTCTTCCTCCAGAGCCCTGATAAAGCAGCTCAGAAAGGAGAGGATGTTGATACAGAGCTGGGCAATTCCTGCCCCTAATCTCCCTTTGCTGTGTGCACAGCACTGCTCTGACCCCAAAGTGCCTCCTGCTCCTCAGCAATGGGCATTCCCCCATCTGTCACTCCATAGTTAAGCCGTTTGTCACCCACTTGTCCCTCACCCAGGTCATTATGGTCACTGGGGACCATCCCATCACAGCCAAGGCCATCGCCAAGAGCGTGGGCATCATCTCAGCCACCAGTGAGACCGTGGAGGACATTGCCAAGCGCCTCAACATCCCTGTGGAGCAGGTCAACAGGAGGTGAGAGCCAGAAGAGCCTGGGCAGCACCCCAGGATTCCTTTCCCTGCTCCCTCTGTGGTGATTTTAATTCTAAATCCCTGCCCTTTTCTGCTTTTTTTATGACACATTCCCACTCTCGAGTCATCTCCACCTAAATGTGTCCACTCAATGGTTTGCATCTTTGCTGCCCGTGAAGAAAATCTGGCAAATTAAACCCTGCAGATCATGTGGAAGTGGCTGTCACTGCCTGTTTGACAAAATAATGCAAAATTCACCGTCACATGACCCAGTTTGGACCATCAGCCCAAATCCCTCCTTCACTCCTTAAATGTGGGAAAAAAAACATCACAAGGGAGGGATAAAAGCTCTTTGTAGAAGTGATGTCTTCTCCTGCCCCTCCCAGTGAGAGGCCTCTTTAAAATGCCTTTTCTCAAGCTTCAGTGAGACCCCTCTGCATAGGGGTAACTGTGATTCACTCTGGGTTTCTGCAGTGCCTTTCATTCTAATCCTGCTGATTAACAACAAATGCCCCTGCAATTATTAATTATCAATTGTTATCAATTATTATCTGTCACAATAGGACAGGAAATAAAGGTGTTTGACTCCAGTCAGGAGGCAGTAGAAATCAGAAGGTTTATTTACAATTCATTCAGCCCTTTTATAACACGCTGTGTTAAAAAGTCACATTATTGGTCCATAGCGCTGACACCTCTCCCATTGGTTCAGTAACAGAAATAGCAAAAAACACCTGTTGTCATGGGAAAGGAATATTGTTTACACATGGTTGTTTTGGAAAAAAGAAAACCTGTTGAAAAGTTTCCCTTGGGAAGAACTCAGCAATTCTCAGGCTCAGAAAATATCACATCCACAATTATCAATTTGCTGCTTTCCCCCCATCCCGCCACATGACCGTGCCATGAGTGCACCAATTTAGCCCTTCTAATCTGAAAATTCACCTCTCTTTGCCTGTGGGCTGTTGCAGGGAGGCCACAGCAGCCGTGGTGAACGGGATGGAGCTGAAGGACATGAGCTCAGAGCAGCTGGACGAGATCCTGCGCGGGCACTCTGAGATCGTCTTCGCCCGCACGTCGCCCCAGCAGAAGCTGATCATCGTGGAGGGCTGTCAGAGGCAGGTGAGGTGCCAAAGGTCACACACGCAGACAGACACCAGCCCAGAGAGGCTGGGAGCCAATTCCCAGTGCTCCCTAAGCTCTGTTTATACTCTTTTCCCCGTGCCAGAACATTATCTAACAGATTGCCACAAACGTTGCCTGGACTCGGTCCAAGCCGCTCAAATTCCTGCTGCAGACAGCTCCTGGTGGCAAAATGAGCTTTTCCCTGGGTTTGGACCTGGCATGGATTGTCCCTGCCACTCTGAGAAGAACAAAAAGCCTCCTGTGCTCTGTTTGGGAAGGAGAATTCCTTGGGAAATTCTTTAAACCCAGATAAAAGCAACGGTGCTGCCACATCCTCCCCTCTTATCTCTTGTGGCTGCTCAGGCCATGTCCTCCTGCCCACAGGAATGTTTGGGAGTGGAATGGGTTGGTGGCAGTGCTGGGTGAACAGGTGAGCTCACAGCTCTTTCCCAGCCTAGATTATTTATGATTCTGAGGTATGAACCCCACAGAATGATTTATGCACCACCAAGCCTTATCTGTGTTACTTCCCAGGGCTGTAAATCAGGCAGCAGGATTTAAAGAGAGCTTGTCCCATCCGTGGGCAATATTATGTAAAGCAGCCTGGAGTGCAGCCAGCACAGGAGGGAAAAAAAAAAGATATTTACAGGGCTGTGCAAAAGATGAAAATTGCCATCAAAAGGCTCTCCACTCAAAAATTACATTTTTCAAGTAGGTTTTATGAATTAAAGCCACACTAGTGGACTTACTAGAGAAGAAGATGTGGCACAAGATATTATTTTATTTCTGTAGTCGTGCCAGCACTAAACTTCCCAATCAGCATTATCAGCTCATTGCGTTTAAGCCTGGAGAGCTCTCCAGAGAGTAAAAAAAAGAGATAAATTTTTTCAATTTCACGTGGCTTTTATTTTTTGAATGGTCTCTGCTAGGCACACGGTGGGGAAACGTGTTCTGCACTGCTCAGACTCCCACTCTCCTGGCAGATTTGGCTCTTTAGGGATGAAAAGGAACACCCTCCCCCAGCCAGTCCCCAGCTATGTTTAGTACTCAGAGCTTATAAGCCCTTCTGTGCATGGCATTATTTATAGGTAGTGACACTGTGCTCAATCCCCCCCAGGGACAGGAAATTCAGCATTTTGTTAATCAGTTTGCCAGGCTTTGTCCCCACTCTGAACACCCCGCCTTGAACCAAGGCAGAAACTCCAGAGCAGAGCCTGGAGCTGCAGGAGATGGCTCAGGGAGATAACAAAGAAGATGAGTGGGAAAATCAGAGTTTTCCATCTTTTGGATTAGTAGAGAAATTCTAGCACAGGCTGAGGAGGGCCAGAAGCTGTTGGGGTAGGATGAGGATGGGCTTTAACTCAACAGTTACATAATTTATGATTCAGATGAAGCCTGGCTGTTTCTGTAGCACCTCATTAAGGAAAGATAGGCTATTCTGTGTTAATCAAACCTCCCCCAGATGTCATAGTGAACCTGGCTCTGCCCAGACAGGGGTGGATCACGTACAGAGAGCAGACATCCAAATCTTAAATCCTCTTTATATCCAGCTACCAGATGAATTGCATTTTAAATGCACCTAATTGAGATGTCCACTCTTTAGGGTGCAGTGAATCACATCCCTGGATTTTCCAGGTCTCTGCTCTAAAGGGAACCACACAAAACCCTGAGGTTGTTCTCCCAACCCTGCCCACCACCCTCCTGATCCCTGGCCATGTTTGATGTGGGTACAGAAAGGATTCAGAACTTCCCAAAAACATTTTTCTGTTAGAAATGTAAACTCTGATGATGGCAGGGTTCACCCTCTCCTCCCAAGCCCACATCTGGATGCTTTTGTGTGTTGCAGGGAGCAGTGGTTGCTGTGACTGGAGATGGAGTCAATGATTCTCCTGCCCTAAAAAAAGCAGATATTGGGATTGCTATGGGCATTGCTGGCTCTGACGCAGCCAAAAATGCAGCTGACATGGTCCTGCTGGATGACAACTTTGCTTCCATTGTCACAGGAGTGGAGGAAGGTAAAAATCATGTTGTTTCCCATTTTTAGAAGTTGGAAGCTGTTGGCACGGCCTCCTGATCCTTCCCTCCTCTCTTCTCTTTCTGGATTTGATATTTGGGAAAGTTGGGAATTAATTCCATTTCTACACATGACAATCAGAGAATAAGGAAATAACCTCCCTCTCTCACACACAATAAGGATTTGCTGTCTCTGTTTGATCAAGCTTCAGATAAAAGCACTTCCTGACTTGTTTCCAATGCATTTTGAAGCCTCAGAAAGATACAAATTATCTTCTCCACCTTTTCCCTCTATGATTTTCTCACACATTGCCTTCACTGTGCTCCACCTGTGACAGGAACACTCATCCCACTCTTCTTTCACTGTGAAGATCTTGTGGTTTCCAATACAACCACAGCGTTTTGGGGGATGGGACTTTTCCCCTCAAACTACCTCATGGGAAGAAATGTTTTATTACACTTGAGTTTTCAGAAGGCCCTGAGGGAGGGGAGCTTAAAAAAACCCAACCAACAAATCCAAATTACAAAATGCATGAGGAAAAGTAGAAACAAGCACTGAGTGTTTTCACTTCATTTAGTTAAATTTGATTTTTTCTTCTGGGAAGAAAATATAAAGAAATAAATAGAAGAAGAAAATATAAAGAATAAAATTTCCCTTTGACAGAAGTGTTTTCTCCTCCACCAGGCCGCCTGATCTTTGACAACCTGAAGAAAACCATTGCCTACACCCTGACCAAGAACATTGCTGAGCTCTGCCCCTTCCTCATCTACATCATTGCCAGCATCCCAATGCCCATTGGCACCATCACCATCCTCTTCATCGACCTGGGCACTGACATTGTGAGTTGGGAGCTGCAAAAGTCATTTCCTGCTGGAATATCCTGCCAAGGGACAGACAGGACAGGGGGGTTTGGTGCCTTTATCCCATAGCTGAGAAAGGCAGTGAAAAAAACGGGATTTAAAAGCAGCCAGGTGGAGAGAAAGAAGTGCAGAAAACAACAACCTGCAGAGGGGGAGCAGAAAGGAAAGATTGATCTGATCCAGGCTAAAATTAGCAGTGAGCAATTATCAGTGTGTTTTAATTAAGAGGTCAGAGGGATTTCTGCAGTTACACCTGACATTCCATCCAGCCCAGCACAGCCAGGACAGGGAAATTGGTGCCTTTATCCCATAGCTGAGAAAAGCAGTGAAAAAAGGGATTTAAAGCAGCCAGGTGGAGAGAAAGAAGAGCAGAAACCAACAACCTGCACTGGGGGGAGCAGAAAGGAAAGATTGATCTGATCCAGGCTAAAAGCAGCAGTGAGCAATTATCAGTGTGTTTTAATTCAGAGGTCATTTCTGCAGTTACACCTGACGTTCCATCCAGCCCAGCCCAAGGGACCTGAAACACCCTTGAATTTTAAATTAATGTTAAATTATTGTTAATCCCCTCCAGCCTTTTGTATTGCTGACCAGATCCATGAGAGATTAAGATTTCCCCCAAACCCTTTACACATTAATAGGAATAATAGGAATTAATCCTCCTCTCCTTCCCTCCAACATTCAGAATTCACTTGGGAACTGCAAATTGCTGCTAAACCTGTGAGAATCAGGCAAATGCTGCTGCCCAGCCCCTGAGGGTTTGTTTCTTTTGCAGATCCCCTCGGTGGCTTTGGCTTACGAGAAAGCCGAGAGTGACATCATGAACAGGAGACCTCGGAACAAGATCAAAGACCGGCTGGTGAACGAGCAGCTGGCCGTGTACTCCTACCTGCAGATTGGTGGGTTGGCCTCCCAAACACTCTCTGGGGTCAGCAGAGCAAGGCAGATTCAAGCTGATTCATTTAAAAAAAAAACAAAAAAACCCCAAAAAATCACCACCAAAAAAAAAAAGGAAAAAAAAAAAGAAAAAAAAAAAAAAAAAAAAGAAAAAACCCAAACTTAACCCCCCCCCAAACA